>LZPO01097100.1:187446-203349 GCA_001675575.1 Neotoma lepida
TGGTTGGGGATGCTTGAGTTGATAAAAATTGCTATCCCCTCAAAAAGGAAGCAATCTGATGTAACTCTCCTGTCACCACGTAGNTATTTCTCCCCCAACTAAAGCATAGTGCCAGGCATAGAGTGCATGCTTGTAGAAGAAAATCTGTCCGGTCCCGCCCGGCTCCCATGGCTGCTTAGACCCAAGTAAACACACAGAGGCTTATATCATTTTTAAACTATGGCTGTGGCAGGCTTCTTGCTAGCTAGCTCTTACATCTTAAATTAACCCATTTTATAAATGTGTGCCGTTACATGCTGTTCTCTAGACGGCAGAATGGCGTCTGCCCAGCTCTGCTTTCTTCCTCTCTCCCCTAGTTTGAATGTCCTGCCTAACCTTATTCTGCCTCACCATTGGCCAAACAGCTTTATTTATCAACCAATCAGAGCAACACATTTTCAGAAAGACATTCCCATCACATGCTAATCTCTGTATTGAGGAAGTTAAATACTCAGCCTTAGCTCTCAACAGTGGTGAAAAGACAGCTGGATCTTGAGCCTATGCAAAATTTCCATTTTGTCAGAAAGACTGATGTGATTGTCAGCTCCTTGTGCTGGTGTTGGGTTGACTGGTGTCTGAAGTGAAAGGTTGGCTAACCGCACAGGCTTTGAGTTATCATGTCCACATTGTTCAAGGCCTCCAGGACAGATGTTCCTTGGTGGCGAGGCCTTGTGTGCAGGTTCTGTCAGTTCCCATCAGGGCTGGGACTGGGTGAGGCAGGTGCGGTGCCTGGACCATGAGCTTTGAGGCACTCACTCTTGGGGTCCTGAAAATGCCCCCTAGTCATGGCCCTGCAACACATTTATCACTTTTCTAGCCCCTCCTTTCCCCACTTTCCCCTTTTATTTCTTCCAGGACCCTGACTAATAGTTGTCTCATGTCCCACTTCCCAAGCATTCGTATCCATCTTTAATCTGGACTATCGGTCTCCATACACAAAGTGCATGACAATACATGTCCCTTTTCCACTGTCCTTCAGGGCACCTGAGTGGAGTTATACATTTGGGTAGTACCAACATGCCATACTGGAACATCTGTCAGCTTATTATAGAGAGCCCTCCCACCCAATGTGAGGCCAAAAAAAATGTGATTTGGAAAAGAAGAAACAATGCAATAAAGGCAAGTTTTTTTGTGCTACCACCTGCTCATGCAATTTGCTCACGTGATCTGGACCAGCTCAAACCTGGTGCAAATGTATCATTTTCACCACATACCAGATTGCTAATTTACATGTCTAACTATTTGTTAGCTTGATTGCTTGTTTGTTTGTAGCAAGATATCCTTATGTAGCCCAGGCTAACCTCAAACTCACTGTGTAGCCCAAGCAGGCCTTGCTTGTAGCAATCTTCCTGCCTCGGCATCCTGAAGTCACTTACTGTTCATTGACCAGGCATGTAGTCTGTGCTAGGATCCAACAGCATAACTGTATCTGGTTTTGAGAATTTAATTCAATTAAGAAAAAAGACAGGGCCTTGTTCAGGACACATGCTTTGGACCTTATTAGAGCTTGCTCAAGACTCTGTTTAGCACTGTTATTAATCAACAGTATTATCTCAAAGGTATTTGAGTACATTGAAACTCATGGCCCAAGAGGTGGGGCAGCTTGTAGCAGGGCCTAGATCGGCTCTGGACTCTCTTGAACCATCATTAGCCTTCTGCTTACCCCCAAACTGGGTTTCAATGATACTTTCAAGTTCCTCCAAAGTCAAAGAAGCCAGGTAAATGCTGTGTTTCTTTCTCAGTGCTAGAAAACACAAGGCACAACAATTTGTCTCCTATGTCACTTTTCAGACTAGGGCTTCAGAGAGAAGGTGCCAATCAGGGGAAGTGAGGAGATGGAGCAGCATCAGGGCAACACACAGTGGGTCCATGTGTTTGTTTGAATGAAAATGGCCCCCATAGGCTCATAGGAAGTGGCACTATTAGGAGGTGTGGCTTTGTTGGAATAGGTGTGGTCTTGGAGGAAGTGTGTCACTAGGGGTGAGCTTTGAGGGTTCAAATGCTCAAGCTAGGCCCAATGTCTCTCTCTCTTCCTGCTGCCTGCCTATCCAGATGTAGAACTCTCATTTCCTCTCCAGCACCATGTCTGCCTGCATACTCTCATGCTTCCTACCATGATGATAATGGGTTGAACCTCTGAACTGTAAGCCAGCCCCAATTAAATGTTTTCTTTGTAAGAGTTGCCATGGTCATGTCTCTTCACAGCACTAAAACCCTAAGATAGTTGAACAGAGAATAATGCTCTTTGCCCTTTTAGTCCCATCTAAACAGAGAACAGAGCAGATAAATATTTTTCTATCATCCCGCTTTTTTGTGTCTAGATCTTAATAACTGCCAACTCTAGTCATTGTAGAAATCAGAAAGCAGATCCAGGTCAGGAGACTTAGGTACAGTCCTACTGTAAGCCTGGGCCTTCCCACCCAGGGTTTCTGGGCTTTGGAGGTTGGAAGAACTTCCAGCCACCTGTCCTGAGTGTTTCCTCTGAGTGAGCAGTGTGTGTGTGTGTGTGTGTGTGTGTGTGTGTGTGTGTGTGTGTGTGTGTGTGTGTTTATAGCAGCAATAGGCCTGGAGTGGAGATGCTGTTCTTATCTTCCCTGCTTTTCATTCAGGGACCCTAAGACTCAGGAAGGTTAACTCATCCACAGTTACACAGGCAGAAAGTGGGGATCAGAGCCAGTAGATATGGCTTTAGATCTTGGGGCATTTGAGGAAAACAGAAAAGCTTTGTTGTTTTGTCAAAATCTCAGTCATTCAATTTTACCAATAAAGACTCAGGAGCCAGACGCTGGGGTGAAAGCCTGCTAGCTCAGAGAGGCAGAGAAAGCACCCAGATGACATTCATCCTCTGCCATCGTTTTAGAAAAGACCCTTCCCTCCAAAATTCCCAAAATTCCTCAAACGCAATGTCCCTCCCTTCTAACTCCTGTGCGTCTCTCTATCCATCCTCCTGGTTCCCTCTTACTCTCTATGGTTTTTTTTTTCTTAATAATCCTATGTTCACTTCCTGTCAACTGGTTGTTTGCTCCGCCTCTTGACCCATGGTCGACTTTATTTAATCCTGTTTAAAATGTTCAAGTAGAAAGCTCCTGGACTAAAGGTGTGTGCTAGGGCTGAGCCACACCACAACTAGAAACAGGTTTTTCCAGTAAATAACACAATCTCAGGTTTCATACCNTGATCAAATATCCTGCAAGAAACCAGACTTTATGTTAAATTATTGGGGAACAAATGACCCTCTGTGGAGTTTCCCTGGAAAGACCAGTTTCAGAGTTTAAGAAACAGGATCCCAGACATTTTCCTAAGCACCAGCCCAAAGTCTACCCTTTCAGGATTGTGTTAAACTTGGTCACCATTACAGACTGTGACAGTGATGGCTGTTGTCTAGGGAATTGCTGAGTCCATTTCCAGGCATGAACAAAGAATTGAATGACCAGGAAAGACAGAAGGCCAAGCAGCAGAGAGAAGAAAAGTAACAGTGTTATACATTCAGGATGGGAGAAGCCTAAGGCCGGAAGTCTGTTAAAACAGATACTGGCTTCGGTATTTTATAGGCCCCTGGGTCCTTTCCTTTCCCCTACTTGTCATGTTTAGATACTCGACCCCATGCCTTCACCATTTCTCCTTACAATGTTTTCTGGGAGCAGGAAGCAGTCATCTCAGGAAGTCCACTGTTGATTTCCTAATCTGCCTATGTCCCTCTAACTCTGCTTTAAAATACTGGAGTAAAACAAGTAAAGGCAACTAGGATTTATTTTAGCTCCCAGTTTCAGACCTCAGCTCCTTGTGCTGGGAAGGGGTCGGCACAGCAGAGCAGCCAGAGAGCAGAGAGCTCACCTGTTAGCTACCTTTCTTCCATTTCTCCAGGGCCTTGGTCTATTGTATGGCACCATCCACATTCAGGGAAAGCCTTCATCCTTTATTTAATCCTCTCTGGAAACATTCTCACAGACCAATCCAGAAGAGTTCTTTAGTCAGCTATGCATCTATCAATCCCAACAAGTTGACNAGATTAAAATCACAAGTCAACCCATGGGCTTGACACCCACACTCACCCATCCTTGCCTAGCCAGATGCATTCTGTCTATTCCCAACACTGCCTACTCTGTTACCATTGTTCAAGAGTCCAAATTCAAAATCTCCTCTGAGATTCAAGGCAAACTCTTAGCTTTCGAAGCTCCCTATAGAATCAAAATAAAGTCACACACTTCCAAATTATAACAATATGAGAAAACATTCCCATTTCAAAAGGAAACAGGAATATCAAGGAAAGAATATGACTAAAGCAAGACCAAAAGCCAACAGAAAGCATTTAAAATCCTGTAGCTGCATTTCTGACCTTTGGACTTCTGGTGTCCTTTCCATGGCCTCGCTGATTGCGATCCATGTGGCCTCTCTCTCTGGCTAGCTCTACTCATTGCCTGCAGCTTTGTTCCCGGCATTTCTAACTTGCTGGGTTTGGCAGCGACTCTCTGGCTTCACTCTTACATCTTTACATACCACTTTCTCATGGGCTGCTCCCAGGGAGTCTGGTCCTTCTGTGCGTTGCCTGGCATCCCAGGCTTTCCTTTGAAATCTGAGTGGAAGCTTCCATGTTCTCTTACTTCTTCCATTCTTCATGCCATCCATACCTGGGGACAACACCAGGGTCTTCCACCAGGAGGAACTGTAGCCGGACACCCTTGGCTATCAGCTGTGTGGCTGAGCACGGTGGAGTGAGCACCGGAGAGCACAGTGGCCTAGCAGTGCTCTCTTCTCAGGTCTTAGTTCGTGCTTTCATTCCCTTTACTCTACAGTGGGGTCTGATGACTTCTGAGATGTCCTCAAGGCGTCTTTCCTGTTGTTCTGGCTCAGATTTCTTGGCTTCTTTTTATTTCTTCTATTTTTTTTTTGTTTGTTTGCTTTTGGAAATGGAGTCTCATTATATAGCTCTGTCTGGCCTGGAACTTCCTATGTAGATCCAGCTGGCCTCAAACTTAAGGAAATCTGCCTACCTTTGCCGCCCAGAGTGCTTGGATTTAAGCATGGCACATGCCTGACACTTTGTTTCCCTTTAAACATGGGCGATCTCTTTGTGCCTTCCTTAACCTCAACCTTATGTGGGCTTTTCTGACCAAATTGCAATGTTTTCAAATCTTTCTACTTTGTGTCTTGTTTCTATTCTGACTGTAATTTAGTTAACAGTATCCAGTAACATCTAGGCCACTCCCTGAATTCTGGGATGCCTTGAAATTGGCTCTGCCGCATTAATAATGTCTGCCACTTTTAAATAGCCTTGCACAAAGTTTCAGGCTTGGGGAAAATATAACCAGGTTTTCTGCTATAATGTAACATGAATGGGCTCTAATTCAATTCCCAATAGAATCCTTGTTCCTGTGAGAAGCCACAGGCACCCAGCAGCCGTTTTGGTTTTCTGAGCTGCCACCAGAATTGCCTATTAATCTCTGCTTATCGTTTTCTAGGCTTACTTGTGTGTGTCTGTTTGCATGTAGAGGCCAAAGGACTCAGTTAGGTCTTGATCATGTATATACCACTTCAAGCTGATAATGGATTGCTGCTGTACACGTCCTGCTTTATGACTCAATGGGTCAAATATGCCCAGCTCATGATGGGCAGCTCAGGTCCCATGGTAACTTGATGGTCCATTGTCAAAATTCAGTTTCCTCTAAGGTCCAAGAGCAGGCAAAGAGTTGTCTCTCAAAGGGAGAGTAGCTGTCTTCAGATGATGGTAGAGCCTTGTACCCAAATCCCAAAGGTCTCCTCTGTGATTCACCACAAAACAGCATCCCAATCTGCCACTGACACCTCAAGTACCATTGGATCTGCTGGACCATATGGTTCAAGTGGTAGAGCAGCCTGCATTAATAGCCTGGACCTGTTGAAGCTCCTTCTCCTGTTCCAGGACCCACATAAAGCTATCAGATTTCTTAGTCATTTGGTATTTGGGCCTAAATAACACACCTAAGTGAGGAAGATGCTGTCTCCAGAATCCAAATAGATCCACTAAGACTTGTGCTTCTTTCTTGGTGATGGGAGGGGCCAGGTGCAATAACTCCTCCTTTACCTTAGAAGGATCTCTGCCTGCCCTACACCACTGGACTCCTGAGAATCTCACTGAGGTAGAAGTCCCTTGAATTTTGGTTGGATTTATTCTTCATCCTCTAATACCAACAAGTCCAAAATGGTTGCAACCGCATGCTCACTTGGTCCACTCAGCATAATGCTGTGTGTGATATTTTGTGGAAAAGACAATCAAGATCTCTTCAAACTTATTTAGGATACAGGGCTGGAGAGTTAATATATCCTTGAGGTAAAACTGTAAAAGTATACTGCTGGCCTTGCCAACTGAAAGGAAATTGCTTCTGGTGGCCCTTATGGACAAGTACTTAGAAAAAAGCATTTGCTATATCAATAGCTGCATGTAATATACCAGACCATGTACCAGTGTAGTGCGAATTCTAATTGGTCTTTTTTTTTTTTAACTTTAGTTTATGTGCATTGGTGTGAAGGTGTTGGATCCCCTGGAACTGGAGTTACAGACAGTTGTGAGCTGCCATGTGGGTGCTGGGAATTCAACCCTGGTCCTCTGGAAGAGCAGCCAGGGCTCTAAACTGCTGAGCCATCTCTCCAGCCCTCTAACTGGTCTTAATAATAAAAACTTGGAGTCAGATATCAAGGTGAAATCTGAAAGATCAGAGAAGCAGAGAAGCCAGCCACTAGAGAGACTTCTTACCTCTAGGAATCCTCAGACTGAAAAGGCCAAGCTCTTCTCTCCACCCAGCCATATCACTTCCTCTCTCCACCCAGCCATATCACTTCCTGTTTCTTCCTCGCAAGTGCTGGGATTAAATGTGTATGCCACCACTGCCTAGCCTCTGCACTCTGATCTCCAGATGTGCTTTATTTGTTATAGCACAAGCAAAATACCGCCACATTTCCCATTTTTTGTCTAAAATAAAAAGAATATTATAACTAATATTAGAACAATTAACTATATACAATAAGTACACTAACTATATATCATATATACAGGCAATAAATAATTCAATAATGTCTAGTCCATTAACAATTGACATATTCAGAGAAAATACTCCATATCTATCTTATTTTGGTGAGTTCAAAAGATTGTACCTAATTCACTTTCTATTCTAACTTGCATTACCAAAATTATTTTGTTTTTGTTTTGTTTTTCGAGACAGGGTTGTTTCTCTGTGTAGCTTTAGAGCCTGTCCTGGAACTCTGTAGACCAGGCTGGCCCCAAACTCACAGAGATCTGCCTGCCTCTGCCTCTCAAGTGCTGGGATTAAAGGTGTGAGCCACCACTGCCCAGCCCAAAGTTATCTTTTAATATCTCTCAACCATATGCACTTTATACCTCTTTAGTGAATTTCTTTTCTTAATCTGGTAACAAGGAAAACTATAACTATAAAATCTTCAACTCCATCAGAGACCCAAGAAGGAAATAATATTACCTGAGTAAGCAGGAAGTGCAAGCAAGTGACTTCCAAAAAAATGTGAGAAATGACAGAAACAGCTGGCTGCTTGGACAGTCACCCAAGTTTCCTCTGTAACATTGGAGTATCTATCTTTGGCCTACAGGCCTAGAATATCTGATAGACATATCTGGCAGGATTGTCTGTCCTACCTTGTCTTGGCAAAGTTTGGCAATCCTTTCTTTTGTGTCCTGCTTGTCCCATTTAGACAGCATACTGTCAGCAGTTGAGGCAAGGGCATTTTCTTGCCCAGTGGCTAACTTTTGCCACAAGGAAAGTAAACCCCATATGGAGTTTCTTCAATGCCCATCATCTTCGCTGAAGTAGATTGGTGCTGCCAGGAGCAGACATGTCTCATTGTCATAATAAAAAAGAACCTATGTTATTAAAACATCTTAAATGCCATATTCTGTAGATCTCTGAAGTGTTTGAAGACCACCTGTCTACCTAAAATATATCTGTTTGACCTTGAAAACATACCTAACATGACTACAAGTTTAATTGTAATAGGTGATTAACTACTAACCTGTGTTTCTTTCTTATCCTAAATAGTTTGTAATAATAACTTTCAAGGACTAGCAATTTTCATTACATTGTTAGATGAGATGTATAGGTACAATACCTTGAACAAGATTAGAAATGTATGTACAGTATGTTCTAACAAAAATAATCTCAACTTTGTATTAATATACAAAGATTCATATTAATGTAAAATATTTAAGACTATTAGTTGCTTTTTTGGTTTAAAAGTAGATTCAATAATCTCCCCTTATCCCATCATATCTATATCCCCCTTTTTTCTTTTCAGAGTAGATTCAATAATCTACCCTTTATCCTATCATTTCTATATCCCCTTTTTCTCTTTTTTCTTCAAAACAAGAACACTGAATCTAATATCCTTTGTTCAGCATTTTAAAAAATTTTTTATCATTACCAGTAACAACTTATAACCAACCACACTAAACAGTGACAAATGTCCATAATCCATTGAACGACCAAAAACCACCCACCCCACCTCTTGGGAATGTGGGCATTGTGTTCTTAAATTTACTTCCTGTTGTCTGGGGGCAACAGCATCTTTAGGGGATCTTGAAAAGAAAAACTTGTCAAGTCCTGGGAGAGGTAGCTGTATCATTTGTTGTCCAGTCTCTGTGTAATGGGAAAGTGCAGGGCTTGTCTCAAGTCCTGGCTATAGTAATTTGTGAGGCTGGATCATCTCAGCTGGCCACCTCAAAATGGTCCTGAGCAGTTTGTAGTCCAAAGCTGATCTTTGAGTGGTGTTTGTCAGCTTAGTGGCATTACCACAATCCAGGTGGATTCATCGTTGTGGGCCTCCATCATCCTTTTGGACACTTCAAAGGTCACTGTTAGGAATGGTCATGGTTCACTGCAGAAAACTTAAACATTTTAAATGTTATATGCAGCAGATCTGGGAGAGGTTAAAGGATCAATATTTGTTATGTACATCCAGAATACAAAAACTTAATTCCTAGTTACCTGCTCTAGACTCAAGCCCAAAATCATGTACTAGAAGTTAGATGAAGCCTATTTCTGTGATTATTAGTTAGTGCTCTAGATGACCATTAATACCATGACAAAAAGTTTACAAAAATATATATTAATTTTATAAATTTTGAGACAATATTTATACCTTATGAAAAAATTTTAAAGAGTCAAAATAAAACAAAAGGATTATGAGATTATTAGCAATAGAATAGTCCCTAAATTTGTTTTTTCTTCTATCCCATATCAGGTGGATCTTCTGATATGAGGCAGAGATTTTAAATTTCACTTTAGCAACCATGCTTGGGTTTAGAGAAGGAGAGANTCACACTCCAACTCCAAAGCCAGCTTTAATTTTCACTTGAACTGAGACAACAAAAAGACCATTTGCAATATATGTCTGTAGAGAACAACAGAGGCAAATGTTTGGGAGGATTTATGAAATTTTATCCTGTTGAAAACATGATATATCAATATACCAATTTACTTTTTTTGGGTTATTTTTTGGGATGATTTGTCCTTTTTCTTCACCTCTCATTTGTCCAGTGGTCTTCAGATTCCTTAATTGGATACCTTCATCCTCCTGAAAAGATAAAACAAAACCCTGCCCCAACCCTAATTTTGGGGAGATTCCCTTTTGGTGAGTTATATCTGATCAAATGAAAAGCATTTGTTAATTTTATAAGCCAGTTTAGATTGAATGGTCCTGTTGTTTGATGAACTATCATCTCTTCTAATCAAGAGGCATCTCTTGTACAAATGTAACCTTTATCAATTTTGATTCATGGTTTCTCCTGAAATTTTTGTTTTATCTTCTAAGCTGTTCTATCATCCAGAGCAGTATGATTTTTTACAATAGACNTTAGGTTCTTTAATTGCTCTGGGAAGGAGTTTTCTCCACAATGACAGGAAATGACTGAACCAAATTTGACATGGGAATCTGCAAGAGACCCCTCAAGGTGTTTCCCGATGGCAAAGGGTTACTGTGACTGTCCCTTGTTGACTTACATCCATTAGTCCAATGCCTTCTGCATAATCCAGAAGGGAGAAGAGAGGGGCATTCTGTTTAGATTATGCTTAGAAAAAACATTGTTTCTAGGAATGCCCTGTTTACAATCCATTTTTAGGTGACCTTGTTTACTGAAATTGAAACAACTGACATTTCAATTTTCTTAAAACCTCTGGAAATCACTTCTCCTATCCAAGCATCATCATGGTCATGAGATTCAATATTGATTGTATCTTGGATTCATTCCTCCAAGGGTGCTGATCTTNCCTTTAATGGCCTAATTACCTTTTTGCATTGTGCACTAGCATTTTCAAAAGCTAGAGATTCAATTATTATTTGCCTGCTTCTGAATTTTGTATCATTCTATTTACTGCTGAAGTCAATCTTTGTAAGAAATCAGTGAAGGTTTCTTTTGGCCCTCTATAACTTTAGTAGATGACTCAATTTCCTTTCCTACTTCTTCAGTTGTTTCCCAAGCATTCAAAGCTGCTGCACAGCATAGACCCAGTGTGTGATCATCATATAGAGACTGTCTTTGTCCATTAGCATAATCACCTTCTCCAAGAAGTTGGTCTTGGGAGATTTCCATACCTCTAGCCCTACTTCATTGTTCAATGGTCTTAGCCTCATTTTTCCACCAGGTCTTCCACTGTAATTGAGACCAGGCTCTAAGACTGCTGTAACTAAGTCTCTTCAGTCTTGAGGGATAATTCTATTACAAGTTGACCACAAAAGGTGAATGCATCCCATATGAGACTATCACTACCTTGAATCTCTCTACATCTAACCTTTCCACAGGAGTCCATTCAGCTCTTACACAACCTTGGGGATGTCTATCATTTGGCAATTCCTGGATACTGGTTACTGGATAAATTAAAGTCAGTTGTTTAAAAACCTTAGGCTGTTCCTCTCTAGCCTTATAATTGCAATGCTGAAATTGGTTCTCCTTTAAATTCCTCTGTCTAGGTCTGAATATTTCTATGATCTGTTTTAATAAGATTTTCTAAAACTTGTATCTTGGTGCTCATATCAACCAACTTTTTTAAAGATAAACCAAGAATTATCAAACTGACAATAAGGATTATCAAAATGATAATTAACATTATGTCAATCCCAGTCAATCCCAGTTGATTATCCCTTCATTTAATTGTTCCATTTTTATTTTTTTATTTTTTTATTTTATTTATTTATTTATTTTTTTTGGTTTTTTTCGAGACAGGGTTTCTCTGTGTAGCTTTGCGCCTTTCCTGGAACTCACTCGGTAGCCCAGGCTGGCCTCGAACTCACAGAGATCTGCCTGCCTCTGCCTCCTGAGTGCTGGGATTAAAGGCGTGCGCCACCACNGCCCGGCTAATTGTTCCATTTTTAAACCATTCATCATGTAATTATACAGAGACCTAACTCCTTCCATTGTAGTAGTGTTTCCCATTTTTTAATGTGGGAACAAAACCTCTCTTTTAACTAATTCCTCTCTTTAAGAATTCCCAATTGTCTCACCAAATCTGCGATGATGATGATGATGATGATGATGATGATGATGAAGATGATGATGATGATGAAGATGTGAGGCTGACTGCTTTGGCATACAACAGTAGAAGCCTGAGCAGGTTTTCAAGGCAGCTACATAGTGTGGCAGCAGTCCAAGGAAAGGGTCCAGGGAAAGCCCACAACCCACCGGGAGAAAAGAAGCCAAAGAGCCATCCATCTGCATGGAGGAATGTGCAAAAGCAGCTAACTCCTGTGGCATTTGGAGTCCAACCGCCTATGGAGTTTGCTGTAGAAAGGCAGCAACAAAAAATTCCAAAAGGAAAACCTAGCTGGTGGGGTAGTGACTCTGGCCATGAGCAGCTCTGGCCTGTGCTGGTGACTGCAAAGCCATGGCTATTTTTGATTGTCAACTTGGCTACATCTGGAATTAACTAAAATCCAAAATTGGAGGGCATACCTTGAGGGATTTTTGCTTAATTTGAAGTAGATCCACTTCTAATTAAGCTCTTTGAGGTAGAAAGACACACATTTAATCCAGATATTTTATTTTACTTTATGTGCATTGATATTTTGCCTGCAAGTATGTCTGTGTGAGGGTGTCAGATCTTGGAGTTACAAACAGTTGTGAGCTGCCATGTGGGTGCTGGGAATTAAACCCAGGTCCTCTGAAAGAGCAGTCAGTGCTCTTAAGCACTGAGCTATCTCTCCAGCTCCTAACCCAGATCTTTTGAGCTTGGNAAAAAAACATGCTTTTATCCAGAGCTTGAAGAGGGAAGACATACACCTTTAATCTGGGCCACATCTTCTGCTGGAAGCCTGTATAAGGACATAGAAGAAGGAAGCTTTTGCTTTTTGCCTGCTTGCTCTCCCCTTGCTAGCAAGTCTATTCCTACTCTGGCATTAGAACCTACTTCTTCAGAATACTAGAGTATACTGAAGACCAGCTGAGACATTCAGCCTTGTGGACTGAACAACTACTGGACTCTTGGACTTTCTGTTCATAGCCAGCCATAGTTGGAATAGCTGTACTGAAGCCTGTAAGTCATTCTAATAAATTTACTTTACATATCTCTCTCCCTCTCTCTATATCTATATCTATATATAGATATAGATATAGATATAGATATAGATATAGATATAGATATAGATATAGAGAGAGAGGGAGAGAGAAGAGAGATTTATTCTATAAATTCTATTACTCTAGAGCATCAATTCTCAACCTTCCTAATGTTGCAATCCTTTAATACAGTTCCTTATGTTGTGGTGACCCCCAACTATAAAATCATTTTTGTTGATGGGGCTGGAGAGATGGCTCAGAGGTTAAGAGCATTGGCTGCTCTTCCAAAGGATTCAGGTTCAATTCAATTCCCAGCACTCACATGGCAGCTCACAACTGTCTGTAACTCCAGTTCCAGGGGATCCGGCATCCTCACACAGACATATATGTAGGCAAAACACTAATGCACGTAAAATAAAAATAAGTTAAAAAAATTATTTTCATTGCTACTTCATAACTGTAATTTTGCTACTGTTATGAATCATAATGTAAATATCTGTGTTTTCCAATGGTCTTAGGCAACCCCATCTCCAAACCTAAGGTCTAGCACCAGGAAAAAAACAACAATAAAGCCCTTCAAATATGCTGGTGCCCCTGTCACCATTTTGTATTTTATGGGATTTTGGTGAGGGGCATGTCTTCAGGGCCTTCCAATTGTGGAGGATTAGGTTTTACACAGCATACCCACTCTAACATTGTGATTTCCCTGAGTCTTAAAATCCCTTCATCAACACTAAGTAAGGGATATCAGGCATCTTCAACTCCTTTTCATAGGCCAGCTTTTGACAAATGCTTCAGCCAACCATTCAAGCAAATGTTTGACACCTTTTTTTAAAAAACTGTTTGAACTTCCATGTCAAACCTAAATTTCCCCTCAGTGGGCCCATATCAAACTCAGCCTGACCCAGTTTTCTGTTCCTTCCACCATTATCCCACACTCTTAAAAATCTGTTCCCACACTAATTCCCCAGATTTTTGCTTGAATGAATTAGCAAACTCATTAAGCTCTTTAGTCATGTGGCACACATCCTCATGGACTACACTTTCTGCCTCCCATCTAGGAGCCTGCTTTGCCTTGAGTCTGGTTATAGGTCTAGAGGAAACTTGATGGGCCTTGTGGAATACCAGTATTACCTTGCCTGGCATCTTCTTTGGGGAAGGTTACCTCTGGNTCAGCAGACAATGAAGGATTAATTCCCCTAGGCAAAGACAGAGTAGGCAATATTCCAGAAGATAGGGATCGGGGGTGTATCTTCTGCTAAGGGTGGAGAGACTTCTTCAGAATTTGAATGTTCAAAATCCTCTGNCTCATTTGGGTATGCACACACATTTCCATCCTAAGTTACAGGATTCCATTGTTTACTAATCACTACCCTTACTTTAACTGCCAACACCTTCCACCACTACAACTTGAATTTTCATTATAATTCAGCTAATATTAAAATCAGGGCTTCTGCAACTTGAGCTCTGTGGCTGCCAGAGAGATGATTCCCTTCCAGGGCACACTTAGAAACCTTTATACTGTGTATGTGAATCTGGAGCNGTTCAATTTTACCATGGAGCTCATTATTTTCTTCTGTCAATTTATCTAGTGATGCTAAAAGCAATCAGCCAGCTTCATTATTTCACTAAATTCCTTGCTCTTCACACTAGGTGAATCAGGATAATCAAATGCATTTATCTGAAAAATTGATTAAATAGTTCACACCATGGTGTTTTAATGTTCTTTGTGCTTCTGGGAGAGGCTTCGGTCACTGTAGGTGTCAGCAAATTGGAAAGCCTGTTCCAGATACTTTAAAATATTCATTCTTATGATTATGTCTCTCTAGAACCACTCCTACTACCATAGTCTGTATTAGTCAGGGTTCTCTAGAGGAATAGAACTGATAGGCTGAATCTATATTAAAAGGGAATTTGTTAGAGTGGTTTACAGGCTGTGGTCCAGCTGGTTCACAGTGGCTGTCTACCAATGGAAAGGCCAAGAATTCAGCAGTTGTTTAGTTCAGGAGGATGGATGTCTCAGGTAGTCTTTGGTCTGTTAGAAATAAGTTCAGGGTTGCAAAGAAAGAGACCACCATTCCAACTGAAGTGTCTGAACAAGGCAAACTTTACTCTTGATCAAGAGAGCATTCTCAGAAAAGCAAATACCTCCAGACAGGAAGTTCAATTGGTTTNTATTCTAACTCAGGTGGTGGCTGTGTCTTTTTTCCATTGCCTAGGGTCAGACCTCACATTGTTCAGTCGGCTAGTCTGAAAAGAATTGGCACATAGTAACTACTGTCTCTTATACACATCTAGATGTGTATAAGAGACAGGTTCTAGGAGATTAAAAGGATTTGAATTGTTTATCGTAAACACAAGTTTTATAGTATTTGATGGGAAAGACTCATATTTGATATTTCTTATAGATCTATGATGGAATCCTAGATGTCAGAGTAGGTTCTGACATCAGTGTAGGAAGCCTCAGCAGCAGGACAGATGGTAAACTTGCCAGTGAGAGTGAGAGCAAGTAGGCAAAAAGCAAAAGCTTGCTTCTTCCATGTTTTTTAATATAGCCTGCCACTGGAAGGTGTGGTCGGGATTTACATTGGTTCTTTGCATCTCAAATANTCCAGATTTAGGGTGNGTCTTCCAATCTCAAAGAATCCAATCAAGCAAAATCCCTTACAATTGTGCCCAACTGCTTGAGTTTTCAGTTAATTGCAGATATAGTCAAGTTGACAAGATTGGCCATTACAGATTCCATCAAGTGTGAAACCATCTCCCCAGCCTCTGCATTCTAGGTTTTCTGAAGCCTCCTTCTCCATATTTTTCCAAATTCCTCTTACAAACAAGTTCCAAATGTTGTGAGAATCCTTCTGGAATCAGCACTCTGACACCAGTATGANTGGAAGAGAGGAGATGTCACCAGAGGACCAAAGCCAGGAGAGCTCCTGAAAGGCGTTGGAGTGCTTATACAGAAAGAAAATGCTTCTTCCTGAAACATTTCTGGAGGCCCCAGNGAGATTGTTACACAACCCCACTTGGTCCAGGNAGGCTGGTGCTCCTGGGCCTCTCAGCCTACCANTATTCTCTGGAGCTAGGAAGCACATACCCCTGATGGGATTCTGGGGTCCCCACAAATAAAAAATTCCAAAGCCTTCTTAAGTACAAGGTCAAGTTTAGTCACAGCAATGACCCCAATTCCCTAATATCAATTTCCTCCTTCCCTCCCTCTCTCCCTCCCTCCCTCCTTCATTCCTTTCTTGCTTTTGAAACTGGGTCTCTATTCCAGCATGGCCTGCACTTTACTATGAAGCTCAGGATGGCCTCCTGCC
>LZPO01097100.1:231660-246363 GCA_001675575.1 Neotoma lepida
CACTCTTTGGGTTGGGCGGGGCCTTACAGGCGGCTCGATCTCCATTGGTGCGGGGGTTGATCTCAGCTTTGCTCTGCCGTCCTCTGGTCCCGGTCACCTCCTCCAGTTGGTAGATGTGCTCCAAGCAGAGGCGTGGATTGAAGGCGAAGTACATTTTGCCCACAGGAATGGTGAGCCCCACGGCCACCCAGGACCCCAGCTGTTGCAGGTTCTGGTTGTCCAACACATAGAGAGTGTAGTTCCTGGAGAAAGCCGGGTGCCTTACTTTGCAAGATGGCAGGGGCTGGGGCAGGAGAGGGGCTGGCTCATGGGCTCTCCTGCAGAGGCTGCACTGGGCACAGGTGTAATCTACAGCCAATTTACATCCACGAAGGGGTTCAGGGGCACCCCCTCTGTGCTACTGACCAGGAATGTGATGTCCTGAAATTCACCCCCCGCCCCTGCCGAGTTGGCCAGTGAAGCCAGGTCCCCGGGTTGTCTGGCTCTTCCCTCCTTCATCTAACTACAGCACTGGCTGTGGGGATACAGAAGCTATGCCTGGCCAGTTTGGCTATGGGGACCCCTAGAGGGACACTATAATATGCCAGGAGACAGAAGAAGCCACAGGGAACCACTTGACTGATGACAATTTAAACTTCTTTTTATTTTGAAGAATACTGGCTACTTTGTGAGCAGGCCTTGGTTGCTAGGTGGTAAGAATGGTTTTACACCCAGTTAGGTTCACTCTGCAACCAAACTGATCAGGTGATGTAATCATGGCCCATCGTTAGGGAAGAGCACAAAACTGATGTCCCATGTACTGTGTTCTAGTCATTGTTTAAAGCACTTCACACACAACAGCATAGGTAGCAATCACAATCCTAGAGCACAAGCTTCATTTTACAGATGGAAAACCTGAGGACCAGAGAAGTCAAGGAACCTCCCCAAACTCACACAGCTAGTAACTAGCAAACTAATTTCAGAACCCATTCTCTTCACCATTGTTCCAGGAAGGTTGAGGAAAAGGGGGGCTGGTCAGCCTGATTCTGACCCCTTACCCATCCACCATGGAATCTCCCCGGATTAGTTTGAGGTTCTTGAAAAAGCCCAGTGACACGAGTGCAAAAGAGTGCTTGATTTTGAGGAAGCCGGTGATGGTCTCCACCAGCCCCAGGTTGCGTTGAAGCTCTGGCTCCAGGTTGTCTGGGGATGAGGAAGAGAGGACTGGAGCAGAGTCAGGGGAAGTGATGGGTCCACAGGGTAGGGAGCTGGAGGGACAAAGGGATAGGGGAAGCCATGCNTGGGCTATAGTCAGGAGGGAGGAAGGTGTGGTCAGGAAGAGTACTGACAGCCTTGGCGAAGGTTGAGGATGAGGCTCCCCTCCACGTGGGTGCAGCCCACCAGGTCCTGTGTGGCTTGGACGGAGTCAATGGTCTTTGTGCCAACCTTGCACTCTTTGGGGCACCGTCCCTCGCACTTGTGGCAGAAAATGCTGGCAGGACAAGCAGACAGCCTAAGCCGTGGGCCAATGAAACTGCTCAGGTTCCTCCCCGACAGCCCCAAGGGTATCCCCCTCACCTGCTGCCATTACGGGTGAAGCCTGGAGGGCACTGAGCCAGGCAGCTGCCCTGGTAGATGCCAAAGGTGGCGGTGCGGCCAGGCACCTCACGCAGATGAGCACAGACCTCAGCGGTGACACAGCGCCAGGACTCATACTGGTAGGTGCCCAGAGGGCAGGTCTGGAGGCAGGATCCTTGGAAGTAGAGGTGGCGGCAAGCTACACAGGCACGAGAGTCTTCAGGCTGGCTGCAGCCCCCCAGACATTCACTGTGGCAGCACTCACCGGCTGCTGTGCAGGCCAGCCCACNGGGGCAGGGACACACTGCGGGCAGAGGGCTGTTAGACCTTACCTGCTCTGGGCAACTCCTCAATGATGCCCTTTTCCAACCCTGGCCCACCCCATCTTGAGATGACCTTCTCAGCACCAGGTATCTCTGGNTTCAGNTTACACTACTGACTTTGTGGATGTTTGAAGGCAAGTGTGGGGCCTCTCTCTGTGCTCCACCTTGAGAGTATCAGCTGGCCTATGTTGCAATCCCAGCACTTGGGAGGCAGAAGCTGATGGATCTCTGTGAGTCTGAGGCTAGCCTGGTCTACAAAGTGAGTTCCAGTTCACCCTAAGCTACACAGAGACCTTCTCTCAGAAAAAAAAAGGAAAAAGAGAGTCTCAGAACTCAGGATGGAGCAGTGACCTTGTCCATCAGCACTGCTCTGCAGCCTGCTGTCCTGTCTAGGCTNTCCCGTGGTGACTTGGTATGGTGCCAAAGGGAACCAGCTGGCCACTCCTGATCAGCTAGGCCAGGGCAAGGTGGGTCCAGCCAGGGCCTGTTGACATGGTACACAAATTGAGAGGACATGTAGCAGCTGTGTTTACAGCCAACAGGGAGGCAGCTCACTGCTGATACAGCAGGGATCTGGTTCTTCTCCTGCCCGGAGTTGAGGGTAGAGGTGAGGGGCAGACCTTGAGCAGTATAAGAAAGACTCCTTCCTGGCTGGGCGAGGGAACCCCAGATCTGCTCCTGGCCTCACTCCCCACTTTCTCCTCTGCCTGCCTTCTGCCTCCGTGAGTGTACTTCCTAGGTCACATGCTTGCCTTGCTTGCCCAAGTCTTTCCATCCCTTCCGCCTCCTTTCTGTCCNCAACACCTCATCTCTCTGTTCCACTGCTACCAGATCCCCCCTTGATCACATGGACTGAGACCACTTTTCCTGGGAGCACAGAACTGAGACCATGGCCCTGGCTCTGTCCTGATGCTGTGCAGGCTCCTACCCNACTCCCTATCATTGCTCAGAGGACACAGAGGCGGAGAGGCCAGGTGAGCCTGGCTAGTGAGCAGAGGTCAACCCAGGCCACCAGGCTGTATCCTTGGCTGCTGCCCCAGAAGACAGTTTCTTGGGCTGACTTCTGTCCACTTGTGTCTACCCTCTTCCCAACCCCCCCCTCACCTACTCTATGCCTGCCTGATGCCACATCAATTATTTAATTTCTCTGAACTTCAGTTTCCTTTCCTGTAAAATGCAACAATGAGGGTACCTGTCCCATAGGAAGGGTAACGATTTAGAAACAATGGCAGCAAGCCAGGCATAGACCTGTAATCCCAGCACTTAGGAAACAGAGACAGAAGAATTAGGTGTTCAAGGCCAACCTCAGCCACGTGTCAAGTTTCAGGCCAGCTTGGGTTACATTGTATGTTGGCTCAAAAACCAAACAATAACAGAAGGTGGGACAACCCTGCCTCCCTGTGGCTACAGCTACGTTCTGTGCAAATGCCCACCTCTCTGACAGTGGCCAGAGGTCCAGCACCTGTAGTCAGTGTGCCCACTGAAGGTGGTTCTTGCACAGGGCTCACCAGCAGCACCCAGCACACCAGGGCACACGTCAGCACACTCGTCCCCCAGCTTGTTCCCCACAATGTGGTTGGCGCCAGGCGCAGGCTGCAACAGGCCCCAGTCAATGGTGGAGAGGTGGCAGAGTTCCTGATTCTTCTCCACACGCACAGCTCCACGCAGCACGGCCCCAAGCGATGGCAGCCCAATGTCCCGTAGGTGAGGCATCTCAAAGATGATGAGGGCGTAGCCCAAGAAGAGGCGTGTTCCTCGGATCACAGCAAGGTTGGGGAAGAGGTCCCGAAGGCTCTCCAGTCCATAGACTCGGAACAATAGCAGGTAGTCTGTGACCTGGGTAAGGCGTGGGAAGCTGAGGCCTCGGAAGTCCTCTCCAGTGGCAGCAAACATGAGAAGGATCTGCAGGTGGCCCTCCACCACGCTGCAATTCTCCAGCCGACGAAGCTCTGTCACCTCAGAGCGGATGTCCAGGCTGGGGCACACTGTAGGCACATGTGGGCAGGCAAATGAGTACAGTGCAACCAAGAACCCTGTCCAGCAGCTCTGGTGGCAGGGCACCACACTGGCAGGACACAGAATGGAGGGTACCAAGCTGTGCTCTAATGAACAATTGCTTCCTCCCAAACAAGCCAGTCAGACTCCTGGTTTAGAGTCTCTGTGTCTTTTATTCCTGTAAATAGAACATGTTCCCTTACATGGTTCCCCCACCTCCTAAAATCACCTCAGTGAAGACTTCTCCCACTATCTTGCTTAAACCGCTCTCCCCCTGCTCTTTTTGTGAGGTCAGTGCTGGTTAGGCAAACACCATATCATTGAATTACATCCCCAGTCCATGGTGTTTTAAGACAAGATCTTACTATGTAGCTCTGGTAGCCTGGAACTCTGTCCTTCTGCCTTTGTCTCCTGAGTGTGTATCACATTTGGTTTCCCTTTAACTGTCAACTAACACGTATAATTTGCTTATTTATTTTGCTTATTGCAAGCCTCATGAGAGCAGGAATTTTTGTTTAACTCACTGCTATATCCTAGTTCATGGATAGGGCCTGCTGCAAGGTTGGTGCTCAGGGAATTATTGGTGAGGATAATGAATGCACACTGTGCCTGGGCAGAAGTGAGTACTGATTACTGAGTGAGTGAGTACTGAGTGAGTACTGAGTACTGAGTGAGTACTGACTGAGTAATGACTGAGTGAGTACTGAGTGAGTACTGATTACTGAGTGAGTAATTACTGAGTGAGTACTGAGTACTGAGTGAGTACTGACTGAGTAATGACTGAGTGAGTACTGAGTGAGTGAGTACCGGGTGTATACTGAGCACTGAGCTTCTGTCTCTGTCCTCAGGGACCCAGCCCCCTGGTACCTAACTCTTTTGTGGTTTTGAGGGAGGGACCCAGCCCCCTGGTACCCAACTCTTTTGTGGTTTTGAGGGGACATTCCATAGTTCCTCCTTGCCAAAGGTCACCATTTCACTTCCTCAGCCCGACATTCTGGAGTGTAGACAAGCTGGTCCCCATTCACCTCTCCAGCCTCAAACCCAGAAAGGCTCCTTAGGTCTTCCGCCTACAGTCCTGGGGCTTGGTGTTCTTTCCACAGCTCTCTGGCCCTGCATCACTTCCCCTTTAGGGGAAAAAACCCTGAGTTCAGCAGCGAGTCACGGGAACACACACCTGTGGTGCTGTCCAGCAGGGCTGCTTCCATTTCCACCCCTCTCTTCAAAGTTCTGGCTGTTCTAAGTTTGCATCTCCCATGGTACCCAGTTCAGGACTGGAACCTCTGGGCACTCAAGGACTATGGGCCACGAACATCTGGATCCCAAATCTACCCTTTCCTTTGGGACCCAGTCCATTTGCCTTTCTGTTCTCAAGGCCATCAGGCTAATTTCCCTATAGGGGCTGGATGCTTAGCTCCACTTGCTCCTAGGGAGAGCTTGCAGGTCTTCATAGAAAACACAAGTCTGAATGCTTCTGTTTAACATCCAGGTCTGTTTCCTCTCTCCTCATCTGGCCCTCTAGAAATATCACACACTGGCACCACACCCCACACTCTCCCATACAGACCAGCCCTGTCCCTGGCTCAGGGCTTGTCAAGGACAATTGGGATGGGTTAGGGGACAGAAAAGCCTGGCTCCCTGTACCTTTTCTCTGTGGTCGGTGCTTGACTGTCTGGCTGTTGGATGTCACACACACCCACATGCTTGTGCACACATTAGGGAAGGCAGGTACATACACAAAAAAGGACGAGAAGGAAAAACACTTCTGTTCCCTCTGTGAAAGCCAATTAGGCTCTTTGAGGCAGGTGGGGGGGTTCCCTCAGGCGCCCACTTCCCATCATGCCTTAGCCTCTCCAGAGCTCCCCTAATGCGAGACATTGGAAAAACAAATCCAAGACCTCTGCAGATTAACCCCTGCCTTTCCTCAGGACAAGCTCCAGGTAGAGCTTCACTGGGAAACAACAGCTGTGCTCCGTGACCAAACACTAAGTCCCAGGGCTTGCATGCTTTATTTTGACAACTGTGCTCTTGCCTGGCATCTGCTGTGCAGTGTCCTGGCACAGAAGGGGCAGGGGTAGGGTGCTCAGGTGGATCACCATGCACTGCAAATCTTCTGTGATTGGCCCCTTTCAAAGGGCACCCCGGTCCATTTGTATTATCTGTATAGTGTAATACAGCCTTATATATCTGAGAGAGAGGCCCTGCCTTGGTCTTGGAAGCCCCACTTAGAAGAGCATCTTAAGACCCTTCACACTTCCAGAGTGCCGAGTTCCCAAGCTCTGCCTGTGTGGAGGACAAAGTCAGACTAGGTGAGGGAGGGGTACACTTAATCTTTCCTCTTGGGCTGCTTCCGTTTCCCACACAGCCCCTGGCAAACCTCTGAGGGCAGTTTGGTCTACACGGTCCCGCTCACACTTCCTGGAAGTGTGAATTGTGTATGGTGGGAATTGTGTATGAGGAGCAGCACTGAGACACAGAGGACAGGCAGTCCTCTTTCAGGCAGCCCTTCTGCCCACAGTGGGTGAACCCCCAGGGTGGAACAGGACTAAAGCCTGGGGTGCTAGAGTTCAAGACCTGCCCTGAGCCTCTCCAGTCTCTGAGCCTCCTAACCGCACAATAGGTCAAGTTTCTTAATGACGCCTGGTGTTCAGCTGTTGTCCCAGCCTGCCCCTTATCATTCAGTGGCCCTCAAAAAGACCTCTAATTCCCACAGTCTCATTTTCGTTCAAACTCAGACTTTACTGGGATCGTGGTTTCACAAACAGCAGTGGGTTGGAGAACGTCTGTTCATTCCATTTCTAACTCCTTTACTCTTAGGGAGCTGAGAGAAAAAAAGACTCCTCATATAACAATTTTTATTTCCTTCTGGTGAAAAGTCCTTTTGAGCGCTAATCCTAGTCTTCAAGTTCCAATAAAGACTAAATAGAAGCAAGAGGTGGTGGCGCACACCTTTAATCCCAGCAGAGGCAGGTGGATCTCAAAAGGCCAGCCTGGTCTACAGAGCAAGTTCGGAACAGCCAGGGCTACACAGATATAACCCTGTCTGGAAAAACCAAAGCAAACAAACTAAAACTAAGTAGATGTGTTCTTGGAGGGAGATGGGGGTTGGAAAGACGTTGCTGGAGACTCACCCTCTACTGTGTCCAGGCCAGATCCCAAGGACAGCAGGCTCAGAAGCAAGTGTACTCCCCAGGGCCACAGAGCAGGCACTGCCATCATCTCTGCCCTGAGTGTCCTCCAGGTGTCCTCCAGGGGGAAAGGATCTCATGAGATGCAGACCCAGGTTCCGGGGTGGGGAGTGGGGGACAAGGGCAAAGGTATTGGAAATCTCAAGTAGAGACAGCAGGAGATAGAAAAGAATTTCGGACCAGAGGAAACAAAGCCTGGGCCAGGCANCTGGACATAGCTTCGGTGTGATCCACAGACAGGGGCTGGAACAGAGAGAGATGCAGTCAGAAGTAGGAGAGTCTCAGAGAGGCCTCCAGAAGCAGAAATTGACCCAGGATTCAGAACACAAAGGTCCAGGGGCTGGACAGTCCCGAGGGGAGGCGGAGCGGAAGCCCCAGGAGCGGCCCCGGGGCCGGAGGCGCGCAGGACTCCACCCCGAGACTCCACAGACCTCCTGGGCGTACAGACTTCCAGCCTCTGGTCGCCGCAGCTCCTGGGGCAGGAACGCAGGGACCTCGCCCAGCTCCCGCCCTTTCCAGAAACGGATTGGTTTGTGCCGACTTCTCCGTTCTCTCNGCTCCTCCCACAAAGTCAAGTAAAAATATTTAGCCTGTCAACTGAGGGAGGTGGGGGACAGATGTGTTGGGGGAAATAAGGCCAAAATACTGAAGGGGTTGGGGGCCAAGAACTGAGCTCCCGAATCTTGGCGGCGCCTCTCTCCCACTCCTGGCACCGCCTCCGTTCTCTGCAGACCTGGAGCAGTGACTGGGCGCCCTGGTCTGAGTAGCGGAGGTTCTGGAATCCAACAGGTGTTTTTGACACCCCAGAGGGTAACTTCCCGCAGCCTGGACAGGTNGGACTCCGCTTGTGGAACCTGAAGATCTCAGACCTTCGCCTCTCGCAGCCCTTCCCAGCCTCCCGAGGCCACTTTGACCATAACCTCTTGGCGTGTTGGCGCGGGGTGTGTCCCTGCCAATTCCCTTGGTTCTGGTTCAGATCCCTATGAGAAGAGCCATCTCTCTGTGATATTCTGCCTGCGTTTGGTTACTTTTAAGAACTCAGGATGGTTGGTGGGTCTCTCTCTATATACTCTTTTGGAGGCACTTGGGGGACCACTCATGCTAGGGCCTGGAGCAGAAAGCTACCTGCCACTAGGACTATCGTTCACTGGATAGCTGGGTCCTACTCACTTCCGGTCACTCCCAGTACCGACCTGCCTCCTCTCTTAAGCGTGAGACTTGTAGACTTGCAGCCTGGAAGGCTAATGAGCGAGATCTGCCCTTTGATGGCCTGAATGCTGGGATCCTGGGACTTACCAGGTTCACAAATACCAAGGACCGAAGGTTCCCAGCTCTACCCGCGGGCAACTCCCGCGTCCGAAGGGCTAAGAGATCTATTAATTTCTCCTCTCAGAAATCGATGCACTTGTCAGGACGGCGATCGATGCTAGTCCTGCTCTGTTTGGCCCTACCCGGCTCTGGTGCCCCAGCTGGCTGGCAGGGATTGCGGACCTTAAGACCGAAGGCACATTCTCGCAGGGTTGCGAACCGCGCTCCCCAGCCCTCGAAGACCCAGGCCGGGAGCAAACGCCATGGCGCAAGGGCTTCTAGCGCCACCCTGTGGCCTCTTACGGACCGAGCGGTCTCCACTTTGCACTCCTCTTCCAGCTGTGTTCAGAGAACTCTTCTCTGCACCTTCTGTTTTCCTCCCCTGGTTCTGCGTCCAGTCATTCTGGGGGCCTTTCCTTGAGCGTTCATCACACTTATTCCAAGTGACATGCACACTCTCTTAGGCAAGTGCACCGTGAGGCTGGCTGGGATGACCTGGACTTCAACCTCTTCCTTGCTCAATCTCTCCCTGTCCCCGCAAATGTGAAAATGCAGCTGTTTTACTGGGAGAAATAACGTATCAGCTTCCTAGCACCCCCCACCTCCCACCCCCAGGCTCAGAAGACACTTGTGAGGCATTCTGTAGCAGTCCGCCGCCCCAGGTCTCCTGCAGCCGCGAGGGACATTAGGGAGGCTAGCTGGCATTAGGGCCCCGAAAGGGGAGCTGCGGGTGCCGCCCTCTCCTGCCGGCTGGTCTTTAACACCGCCCCGCGCACGTGTCGCGCGAGGCCGGGCGGCGGCAGCTAAGAGCGCACGGACGGCTGCGCGGCCCGAGCTTGGCGGGCGCCGCCGCGATGCTGCGAGGCCAGCGGCGCGGGCAGCTGGGCTGGCATCTCCGGGCCGCGGGGCTAGGAGGCCTGCTGGCTTCGCTGATGCTGGCCTCTGCCTGCGCCGCATCCTGTCGTGAGGCCTGCTGCCCCGTGGGCCCCTCGGGGCTGCGCTGCACCAGGGCAGGGACCCTGGATACCCTCCGCGGCCTGCGGGGCGCCGGGAACCTGACAGAGCTGTGAGTGTGTGGCGGGGGAGGGGCGCGGGGTCAGGAGGGCACAGCCCTTCCCCGAGGGCGCGCACTCACCTCTGGCTTGAGGGGCCAGGCTTGGCTGCTGTAGGAGGCTGGCACGTGTAGCCTTTGGCTGTGCTGCAGCGGCTTTTGCTGCTGCTGCCACCACCCTGGCAAAGCCGCGCAGTCACTGTCTGGATGTCGCCCAGGATTAAGGGTAGTTGGGGTGCTAGCTTGGGGCAGAGTAAGAAGGAAACTCGGTAGACCTGGGCTTGGTCCAGCAATCTAGGAGCTCTTTGTGGGGTTTATTCAAGAGCCAAGTTCTGCCCCTGGGAGGAGTGGTTAGTGTGGAGNATTCGGCACTGTGCACTTTTGCCATCTTCCCTTTCTTAGGGGGAAGCCAGCCCCCAGCCTCTTCCTTGTCATGACTAGGGTATCAGGTCTTCTCTGGATTTGTGATTGAGCTGGAGTTGATGGGAGACAGTGAGGAACCAGCTTGGTGTCTGAGCTTTTCTTCCTTTCCACTGACCCCAAGACTTCTTAATTTGGATGTGGGAAATGAAAGCCCTTTGCTTCTCTCCCATCTCCCCTTTTGCCAGTGTCTCCCTACCTGGATCAGGGAGTCAGGGCTGTTGCTGAGCCTCTCCCTTCTTCCAGGTCCAGAGCTGGGAGGAAGCTTCAGCTCTGCAGTACTTTGACATTCTGCAATAATTGGTTACAAAATACTCAAGTACTTTTTAGCAGCTGGTGACACCTACGAGAGTGTAATTGACTTGGAGGGCTGAAAATACTTGAGTATTCTGCACACTGGTGGGGCCAGCAGCCTGCAGTGATTGGCACCGAGTTACTCAGGCATCTTGTGGTAATTAACGGAGATACTCCATCTCTTTCTAATGGCCCTAGGGAGGCCAGGAAGAGAGGAGATGGCCTTGTCTTGGTCTGGCCTAGGCTCCTGCATGGTGGGATGGGGCATGAGGTCTAGGTTGTTGCTGTCAGGCCTGTCCATTCAAACCAGACTTCAGGCTCCTGGATGTTCCCTTCGGTGTTCTCATTCCCCAGTGCCTTTCTAGGCTCCCAGGGAGTCCAGGACAGGGGCAGTGGGCGAGCCAGAGCTGTACAAGAGGAGGTTGGCAGGGTGGTGAGCTGAGATGTCCCCCTGGGTGGGGCCCGATCCTCCTGCCTCCTCCTATACAGTCCTCTCCCTCCTCCCTCACCCGCATAGCTAACAAGGAGCTAATGGACTCGAATAGACAGATTGATTATGAATCCGAACAAATGAGGCGGCGTGGAACACACCGCCTGACAGCCCATACTTACCCAGCTCTTCACATCTTACCAACTCCCTGGGTCTCNGTAGCTTGAAACCCTTGGGGCAGAACAGGGATCTGGCCTCCCCCAAAGTGGCTAGCTGCAACTCCTTAGGTTTCCAGGGTGAGGATGGACCTGTACCGTCCTACTGGGGTCAAGGCTGGGATCAGGGAAGCACAGGGGAGGGGTGGGGGGCTTGGACTGAGCCTGTTCCTTGCTGCTCTTTTACTAAGGGAAACTCCAAAAAAGAGGGGGAGAGTTCTGAGAACTGTTAGTGAGTCAGGGGCCCCTGCCACACACAGGGGTGGAGAGAGGAGAGGAAAACATGGACAAGCCACTGCAGAGGACATGTCACTACAGGGGTGTGAGTTCACAGGAACTCCNAGATCCACAAGATAAGGCTGCAGCCACAGCCACNGCCCCCCAGTGCTGCTGGCTCCCCTGTCCTCTTTTGGCCTCCCTGGTTCTCAATTCTTCCTATCTCTCAATTCTCCCTTATCTCTGTCTCTGTGGCTCCCCGTCCTTATCTGTATGTCCCTTCCCACCGCCACTACCCGCCGTCTTTTTGCTCTCAGTCTCTTCTCAGTTTTTTACTTTATTTTTCTGCCCTCCTCCGCCACCTCACTCAGCCTTCCTATGTCTCACACCGTATCTCGATCTCTCTTCAGCCACACACTCAGACTCCATCAGGTCCATGTTCCTCTGTCCCTTCCTGGGTCCTTCCTGGATTAAGGAGGGGCTGGGGGTCCCCAACAGCTCTATGCTTTTTGCTTGCTTTGCAGAAGTGCTGGAGAGGAGAGAGTAAGGGTTGCTGTGGGGAAGAACCAAATGTTTTGAGGGGACAGAGGGGGTGGTGTGTGTGTGTGTGTGTGTTTGGTGTCAATGAACCCAGATAGCAGCCACTGAGCTGTGTTTGGGAGCACACATTAGCATGACAACTGGGGCATCCTTAGCACTGGGTGGAGCCTTGCCCTTTGTGGAAGTGAGTCCCAGCATGACCCCCTGTTGTTGAGCATATATATATGCTGGAGAGGCCTGTTGTAAAGATGGGGCCCCAAGCTGCGAATGGCAGTGTGTACTGACTAACGTGTCTTCACACCTTCTCATCTGTGTATGCATGGGAGAAGTTTATGTGAGCTTTGTTCATGTGTGTCCTTGGGTGAGGGTATGAGGATACTCCCATGTGTTTCTGGACACTTGCGTATGTGTTGCAGGAGGCATGTGAGAGTCTGCATGTATGTAAAGGTGAGGGTGCATGCATGCATGCACGCACATGTGTGACTTGTGAGTCATGTCAGCATGTGGGGGCATGTGCATGAATGGGTATGTGAAATGGGTCTGTGTGTGAATAGTGCATGTGCTTGTGTGAGGGAGGTGGGTGGGTGGTGGGCATGGGGTAACTCCATTGAGGTCCTGACCCTGCTGATCCACCCNTCTCCCCTGCTGACCCACCCCTCTCCCTGCAGCTACGTGGAGAACCAGCAGCGGCTGCAACGCCTGGAATTCGGGGACTTGCAGGGCCTGGGGGAGTTGAGAAGCCTGTGAGGACTAAGGGTTGACAGGGTGGGACTGGACACCGGGTGGTGGGTGCCCACATATATTGGGGTCTCGGAAGACCTGAGAGTCTGGAAGAGGTGTGGAGGCTCAGGGGTTTGAGGGGTCCAGGTAACTGTGGAAACTAAGGGATGAAGAGGTGTGTGCTGCTCCACAGGGGTATCTGGCCTGGGTGGGCAGAGGGCAGAGCTTAAACTCCTCTCACCCCTTCCCTAGAACCATCGTGAAGAGTGGTCTCCGCTTTGTGGCCCCAGATGCTTTCCATTTCACTCCTCGGCTCAGTCACCTGTGAGTGCTTAGGCTGGATCAGTGGGGATGGGACTGAGGGGGACCTCCAGACTTGGGGTGCTGGTAGGCTTCGTGCTCCCCAGGGAACTGCTTCAGGGAGGGCGGTGTTCTGATTCTNATCCAATCAGACTAGAATCCTTGTTGCCTCACTTCCATGTTCTATGCCTCAGAGACACTTCTCATCAGCACCCACCCAGGCTCTCTGCCTGGAGTTCATAGGGACTGAGGGGCTGGAGTAAGACCCCTGGGCTCTGGTCATAATTTCATCTCCTCCCCTGGGGCGCGCTGACCTGGCCCCAGGGCAACCTGGGAAGTGGTATGTTCTGCCTGCTACTCCTCACCCTCCTCATTTCTGAGAGTTACAGCTACTTGTCCTGTAGAGGACAGAGAGGGGCATGGAGTGGGTAGAAGGTACAGTTAGGTCCCTGGCAGTCCCTCTCTGGGTTGGGGGCCTGTCATTCACAGAGTTGGCCTGGGTCCTCTAAACTCTTCAAATGGGTCCGAGGATTTAACCACAAAAGTGATGTTGTGTTACCTACTGTATGTACTGGNTTAAAATGTACACTTNGGCTTNGAGATACGGCTCAGTTGGTAGAGTATCTGCCTACTATTCACAAAGCCCTGAGTTTGATCCCCCACCATACACCAGGTGTGGTGAGACNTGCCTGTAGTCCTAACATTGGGAGGTTGAGACAGGAGGATCAGAAGTTCCAGGTCATACATGGCTACACAGCAAGTTCCAGGCCAGCCTTTTGTCTCAACAAAACAAAGAACAACAACAACAAAAACCCTAAAAAGAATTTTTAAATGTGTGTTTGGTGGCAGTTCATAACTCCCATGGCAGTGACTGCTGGCAGTCAACCTGGGGACAGAGATGGTGTGGTCCCCGTTTTATAGATGAAGATTCTGGGAATGAAGTTGTTTCTTGACTGAGGTCACCTGGCTATACATGGCAGGACAGGTGCGACACCCACCCACCCACCTCTAATCTGGCTCCAAGGTGGTGGTGTTCCGGGGCCTAGTGTGAGGGTTCCTGTTCAACCCAGGCTCCATTAAGTCAAGGGTGGCTAGGCAAGGTTAGGGCCTGTCCCTCAAAGACCAGGGTCCTGGCAGTGGCAGTGTATTGTAGACACCAAGCACTGAGCTCCTGAAGCAGTTTCCTAGGGGCCCAGGAGTGGAGCCCTGGCTGGACGCTCTCTCCTTTACCTGGGGGGCTATGTTGCTATGTCCCTGGGTCTCTTCCTGCTTGAAGTGCCTTTGGAGGAACAGGGAGGAAGGGGAGGGGACCTGAGAAGTACTTTGATATCCCTGTCTTGAGGTTAGGCAGGGGAGGCGGTTGTGAGGGCCGCGGTCCTCCTCTCTTCCTTGGTGGGGAGCACAGATGGAGCCCCTTACCCCAGCTGTGGCCTCAGCACTTCGCCAGCTGGGGCTGAGGTGTGGGGGGAGGGCAACCGGCTGTTCCCTTGAATCCCTCTCCCTGGGGTCAGTCAGGGAGGGGGTTAAGTGGGATTAACCCTTGTTGTCCCAAGGAGAAGATTATGCTCAGAAATACTTACCTGCCCAGCATTCCTACATTCCCACATATCCACAGGCACAGCATGCTACTTCTNGGGGCCTGTTCTAGTTGTCTGGGCTGGGGGTTGGGGGGTGGAGGAGGGTAGCAGTCTCCTTCTGCCTCAGACTGGGTCAGAGTGAGGTCACTGGCTCAGGGCATCTGTCCTCCCACAGGAATCTGTCCTCCAATGCTTTGGAGTCCCTTTCCTGGAAAACTGTGCAGGGCCTCTCGCTACAGGACCTGTGAGTGTGTGGGCAGGGGCAGGGCAAGGGGCCAGTGTGTGTGCTATGTGGCTGTGTGTGTTTGTGTCTCCAGGACTATATGTTACTGTGTCTATGTGGAACAGGGGAGGGGCAGGAGACGGTGTTGTGTCTGGGAGCTTGCACTGGGGATTATATGCATGCCTGTCATCCACTCCCCTTCATCAAGACAGAGACTGTAGGACTGTCCTGGGCTGGGCTGGGCTGGTCTCGGAAGCCAGTGTGGATGAGCAGCTGTGTGTGTTCAGGGACTAGGCTCAGAGCTGTGTTGCACAGACCACAGGCCCACCTTGATGCTTGAGAATAGTAG
>LZPO01097100.1:246694-263658 GCA_001675575.1 Neotoma lepida
AGTGCTGGGATTAAAGGCGTGCGCCACCATCACCTGGCCTGCCCTATTTCTTTCAGTAACAAAGTCTTGTCACTGTGTTGGTTATGGGCCTGGCCCCCTTCTGCTTAGACCCCTTGTAGCCAGCCATCTCCAGAGCACTGCCTCCTGGCTCCTCAAACCTGTTGCACCCTCTTTCCCTGACTCTTGGCACCTCCTACCCAACAGGACCTTGTCAGGGAACCCGCTACGCTGTTCCTGTGCCCTNTCCTGGCTCGAGCATTGGGAGCAGGAGGGGCTATGTGGTGTCTATACACAGGAGCTTCAGGGATCTGGGCCTGGGGACCAGTTCCTCCCACTCAGACACAACACCAGTTGTGGTAGGTGCCGTTGTAGGATGGGAAAGCCTGGGGTCTGCCTGGAGGGACTTGGGGTAGCATTGGCAGGGGCTATGGACCCCGGAGGCTGGGTGTACTGCTTAGGTTTGGGGTCATGAGCAGGGTGGGACTCACAAGCCCACCCTTAGTTTCTAATGTCCCTCCATACTCCGGGTGGCAGGTGTACCCACAGTGAAGATCCAGATGTCCAACNACTCTGTGGAGGTGGGGGATGACGTATTTCTGCAGTGCCAGGTGGAGGGGCAGGCCCTGCAGCAGGCTGGCTGGATCCTCACAGAGCTGGAAGGGACAGCCACAGTGAAGGTGAGAAGCCTTGCAGCCCCTCAAAGGAGTCAAAGATCAGGCCATAAGAGACAGCAAAAGCAGTAAGGAGCACGTAGGGAGGCTGGAAGGACGGAGATGGCTCAGACCTCATGCTAGTGGAGAATGACAGTGGGGAANAGCAGGTCCTCGGGGCACGTCTACTGGACCCCCCAGGTCTTGGGCTCCATCTTTGAGCACAATGCTGGCTGCAAGAAAGGGGGCTAGAGCTCACATGTGAGACCCAGGAGGGACCTAACAGGCCATTCCTCCCACATATTCTTTTTCTAGCTTAGGAAACTGAGGCCTGGGGACAGGACAGGATCTGTGTTCTATACCCAGAGCCAATTACTAGGACTTCTGGAGTCTCCTGGACACTCAGGAAGCAGTATTCTCTGGGGTGTGGTATGAACACATTAAGTGAAAGGCAGCTGGTTCCAGCTCCCACTACTTATTTTTTAAAGTCTGTGCATACACGTGCATTGGCGCACACATGCATTGGCGCACACGTGCATTGGCGCACACGTGGAGTCAGAGGGCAAGCTCAGATGTCTGTCCTCACCTCCATCTCATTTCACTTTCTTCACCTCCCTTTCTTGCAGGGACTCTCCTGTTTCTGCCCTCCCGTCTCACTTGTAAGACCACGGGAGTTATAGGACCATGATGCTGAGNCCAGCTTTATGTGGGTTCTGGGGATCCAAACTCTGGCCCTCATACTTGTATGACAAGTGCCTTACTCACTGAGCCATCCCTTCAGTCCCCAATAATTACTTCTTGGAATAACTTTCACATACACACACACACACACACACGCACGCACAAGCACACGCACTCCCTATTTCTACTTGCTTTTTGTTTTTTTTTTTTATTTGTAAACTGAGGTAGCCACAGTGGCCCTCTGACATCCTCCCTGCCTCGAGGCATTGTTTGGCCTCTGTCTCTCTTACCTGAGCATCTTCCCAGGCCTTGCATCTGTTCTCAAGTTGGCCATAGGCCACTGATGGTAGCTACAGCTGACTTCAGAGGTCCCCTCTCCTCCAGGTTCTGGGTGTAGCTCTGGCTGTCCTGGAACTGGCTGCTCTCCCCTCAACACACCCCAGTTAGGGTGTGGCTTTTCTATGGAAGTNTTTAGGAAACAGGTGTCTGAAGATGTCTCCACACNCNGGCATTGGACTCCCCTCTGCCTGTCCCCTTTCCCTTACTCACCNTCAGCAACCTTGAACTCTGAGTGAGAAGGGCCGCCCAGCAGCAGTGGTTTGCCATGTTGCCAGGGTCTCCCTCCTCTATTTGCCCCAGGGATCTCCAGCAATCGTAGCTGACTCTCCTTTNACNGTGGGGGTCCCCAAACTGAATACCCTCATCCCAGAGATCTACTTACTAATTTATGACTAGGCACAGTGGATCTCTGAGTTTGAGGCCAGCCTGGTCTAGAGTGAGTTCTAGACCAGCTAGGGCTATATGGTGAGACTCAGTTTCTGGGGGCNGGGAGTAGGAAATCGGAACATTCTGCCTACTCAAGATTGAGAATTCTTGAAAGGTCATATAATTTACATGCTGTGCAGCCACGGTTTCTTAGGAAGATAATCTGAGCTGGATTTAATCTTTTGNTGGCAATTCCAAATCAGTCACCTCATCTCTCCAGTGTCACTCACCAATGTCACTCCTTTTCCATTGCCGAAGGAAGTGATCCTGTTGCTGAAGCTGCTTCTATAGCTACGACCTGTTCATAGTCCCTTTATTTCTGACCTTCCTTGGATGGAGACTGAGTTTGATAGAACTTTGTGAGCCAGGAATGAGTTGGCAAGGTTCTACTTGGCCCTCTGAGGAGCTGCATGTGAATTTAGTGGCTGGAGCTCCATGGCTGCTGTCTGGCCCCTTGGTTGCAGCCTCCCTTTTAGAGTAGTAACTACCTATTTTGAGGGTGCTTTAGATTTCTCTGATCCAGGAGCTCCTCTACAAGCTGCAAAGGAGACCATTCTCTGTCACAGATCTGCTCCCCCTTCACTTTGCTGCCCCAGCCCTCCCTCCTTGCATATGGGGGTCATAGGGCTCTCGAACACATCAGCTCTATCCCCCTGCCTCCTGCCTCTGCCTGCTGAAACCCTTCTGATATCTCTTTCTTCCCTGGTCCAGAAATCTGGAGATCTGCCATCCCTGGGGCTAACCCTGCTCAATGTCACCAGTGACCTCAACAAGAAGAATGTGACGTGCTGGGCAGAGAGTGATGTGGGCCGGGCTGAGGTCTCTGCCCAAGTCAGCGTCTCCTGTAAGCTCCTGTGACAGCCCCTGCACCCACCCCGCTCATCTCCTCTTCCCTGAAAAGAGAGGGGGGTAGATGGGAGGGTGAGTGGGCAGCTCTACAGCTGCTCCCTCCCAGCTGTTTCCAGATTCCCACGAAAACCTGATCCTGCTTGGGAAGTCCTGGAGGCTCCTCAAGGCCAGAGGGTTAGAGATGGATTTCTTTCTGGCNGGCTGCCCANGCTTGCTACCTGAGGCCCTCAGCACCAGCTGCAGGCTGGCCTCACTGCCTGTTCCTCTGTAAAGGCTTTTGTCTTACCACCTTATTCCTTTATGTCCCTTAGGAGTCTTGTCTAGGTTTGGGAGAACCACTTTATAGCTGATGAAGTCTCCTCTAGCCCAGGAGTGAACTTCCAGCTTAGGCTGACATTTGTGAAAATGGGACGTTGTGGGTAGAATGAGCTCAGGGCTGGACTTCTAGTGGAGGAGACTTACGTCAGTTCTGCATCCTGTTCTTAGACAAGCTCTGGTTTAATGGAGGGGGTACAGCCGTAGATAAGTATCCTTACAGGGGAATTCCTCTCTTGAGTTCCTTTTTATGCTTGTTGCCTACTTTCTCTGGCTTTGCCAACAAATTATCTTTAATCTGTGTTCCAGCACCATTTCTCTCTTATTGTGAAATACACATAGTTATGCACATCAAGCACACACATTATTTGTTTACTTATTTAGAGATGGGGTCTTGCCATGAAACCCAGGCAGCCCTGAACTCATGAGCCTCGTGCCTCAGCCAAGTGCTGGGATTACAGAATTGCCACACCTAGCTGACATACATACTTTAAGCAAGAATTACCCTTGCCAGCACTTTAGAAGACACCCCTCCCTCAGTCCCAACTCCATCTCTTCATCCTAATTTTTGTGTTCAACACTTCCTTGTGAAAATAATTTTCCACAGGGGCTGGAAATTGAGCAGTTATAAGCATTTTCTATTGTTTAAAAGCACTGATTGCTCTTGCAGAGGGCCCAGATTGGGTTCCTAGAACTCTACACGGTANCTCCCAGCCACCTGTAACTCCAGTTCCAAGGAATCTGATGTCCTCTTCTGGCCTCCAAGGTCACCAGGTGTGCATGTGGTACACATACATACATGTTGCAAAACACTGATAAACATAAAAACAAATCTTAAAAATAATAGTTTTCAAGCTGGGCATGGGGTGGTGCACACCTTTAATCCCAGCACTTGAGAGGCAGAGGCAGGTGGATCTCTGTGAGTTCCAGGCCAGCCTGGTCTACAGAGTGAGTTCCAGGACAGCTAGGGCTACACAGAGAAACTTTGTCTTGTGACAAACCAAAAACAACAACAACAAAAAGTAATAATAATAATAATAATAGTAATAATAGTACTTTTCTACATGTATGCTTCCCTATTAGAAGAATTTTGTTTTTACACATTATATAAACAAAAACTTAATCTATGTATTATTTTTTATCTATTTTCTTTTGTACAACCTTCATAGTTGTGAAATCCATCTGTGGCAATAAAAGTAACTATAATTCCTTCATGTACTACATATATTTTATGGTATGAATGCTGGTGAGAATTCCCATAAATTTGTATGTGTTTATACACATATATTACACATATATACTTTTTTCTATTATTGAGGGACTTTCTATTTTTCAGGATTGTGACTGTCTCAAAACCATGTTTCTTGATTGTTTTTCATTCTTTCTTTTCTCTCTCTTTTTTTTCCTTCAGTGCTGTAAATGTCCTGGGATGGAACCCAGGACCTGCTGTATCCGTAGCCTACCAAGTGCTCTCTTACTGAGCCACACCCTAGTGCTGTTATCTATTTGTTTAGAGGCAAGGTCTCTCTAAGTTACTCAGGCCTTGAACTTGTACCCTTCTGTCTCCCAAGTAGCTTGGCTGGCAGGCCATCACCACCAGGCCTGTACCGGGCTCCATGTGTGTCCCTTAAGCCTCTGAATTTTGTCTGTTTGCTGCCATGTTCAGTATCATCTGCTAACTTTCTTCCAAATATGTTTCCTAGAGAATTTCTTAGGATCTGATGATTTGTTTTTCCTGACCCTACCCCTGATTTCTCCCTTCCCTGGGTTCCTTCCAGACTGTTACCCACTTCCTGTCACGTGCCCTCTTCCCACAGTCCCAGCCAGTGTGCACCTGGGCAAGGCGGTGGAGCAACACCACTGGTGCATACCCTTCTCTGTGGATGGGCAGCCGGCACCCTCTCTGCGCTGGTTCTTCAACGGCTCCGTGCTCAATGAGACCAGCTTTATCTTCACTCAGTTCTTGGAGTCGACACTGACGAATGAGACCGTACGGCATGGCTGCCTTCGCCTCAACCAGCCTACCCATGTCAACAATGGGAACTACACACTGCTGGCTTCCAACCCCTACGGCCAGGCTACTGACTCCATCGTAGCTTCCTTTATGGACAACCCTTTTGAGTTCAACCCTGAGGACCCCATCCCTGGTGTGAGAGCTGCCCTGAACCCTGCCCTGCTCCTGGGAGGTACCTGGGTAGAGATCTAGCCATCCAGGGAGGTCTGGCCTCTGTCTGCCATGACCCTGGTTCCCAGAGCTAGAGTGCTTTGTCCTGGACAAAAGAGCTGGTGGCCAGTTCTATACTTCCTCCTTGGCCCCTCTCCCAAGCCAGGCCTGCTGAGGCCCTGAGCTGTTCCATCTGTCCAGGCTGAAGAGAGGGTTGTGCCCTCCAGGCAGCTCCTGTTCCCTCTTTCCTGAGGCCCAGCAACCTACCCCACCCCATAAAGAACATCTTGGAGGGCAGGGAGGGCCTCATTGTTCTCCCCCTCTGACTAATTTCTCTCCTCCTTCCTGCTGCAGTCTCCTTCTCCCCAGTGGGTGAGTTGCCTGGGCTGGAGGGCAGCTGTGTTGTCTCAGAGCTGAAGCAGACGGGACAACTAGCTGGGACCCTGAACTCTGGCCAGGGTGGGGAGCTACTGCAGGAGACATGGCAGTATGTGCCAAGGCCCACCCTTTGTGCCCTGTGTCCCCACAGACAATAACAGCACATCAAGAGACCCAGTGGAGAAGAAAGATGAAACACCTTTTGGGGTGAGTGTGGGCTGTGGAAGCTGATGGGGATGTGGAATGGGGAGGCCAGCATGGCTCCTTGGGCTGTCGTTTGGAGCTAGAGCAGGACAATCAGTCTGTAGTGTCCTGAGCTTGGTTAGATGCTCCCTTGGCCGGGCCGAGGTCACTGGAAGGGAAGCAGGGCACAGGGCTGGGGGCCTGGCTCTGGACTCCTCTGTAGGAGGGAACTATGCAAGAGGACAGAAGCCTTTAGGACTGACCCTACTTCTAGGTCTCTGTGGCTGTGGGCCTAGCTGTCTCCGCTGCCCTTTTCCTTTCTGCCCTGCTCCTTGTGCTCAACAAATGTGGACAGAGAAGCAAATTTGGGATCAACCGTGAGTTGGCAGCAGAGGGCTATCTNTCTGTCTGTCTATCCTGCTGGCTCTTCCCATCTATGCCCTGTGTTCAGTATATTGTTGAGGGGTTGTCTGTGGGGCTCAGACTGGATGTGTGCTGGGCTGGGGCAGGATCTTTTAGAGGAGCAGCTATTCATTGGTGGCTGTTGTTGAACACTGAGTGGGTCTNGAGGGCTTGGCTCCGTCAGGAGCAGGGGAGTGCTTTGGTGCCAGGAGCCAATCCAAAGAGGCCCTGGTGCTTCCTCCCTTCCCTTGCCTACTGTCTTGCTCTGGCACTACTCTTTCCTTCCTGCCAGGGAGACCAGGGAAGAGCCTGGCACTTTTCAATCTAGTCTGANCAAGGATGGAGATGGTACCTTGNCTGTGATGTTCCATGTTGGTGTATCTCTTCCCCAGGCCCTGCTGTGCTGGCTCCAGAGGATGGACTGGCCATGTCCCTACATTTCATGACATTGGGTGGCAGCTCTCTTTCCCCTACTGAGGGCAAAGTCTCTGGACTCCAGGGCCACATCATGGAGAACCCACAGTACTTCAGTGATGCCTGTGAGGAACTGTGTTACAGTAGGCGAGTGTGAGCATGGAGTGTGAGCATGGTGTGTATATGTGTGTGTGTGCGTGCGTGCGTGTGTGTGTGTGTCTGTGTATGTGTGTGTGTCTGTGTAAAGCCCCTGGGCCATCATTGTGCTGACCCAGGCCTATTCCCACCCTACCTCAAAGTCTAGCCTGACTCCTGGCTCCAGCCCTGTTCAGGGCCGTATCCCTCATACTGGACTCTCCCTGGCCAGATCCTCCCACCCACCCACACCCTATTTCCTGTGGCTGCACTGCCCTTACCACTGCCCCATCCTGCCCACGCCAGGGCTGCCTTCTGATTTTACAAGCCCCTCCCAGGTGTCCATCACATCAAACGCCGGGACATTGTACTCAAGTGGGAGCTAGGGGAGGGAGCCTTTGGAAAGGTCTTCCTTGCTGAATGCTACAACCTTCTGAATGAGCAGGACAAGATGCTGGTGGCTGTCAAGGTGAGACCATGGTCCTGGTAGGGACTGCTGGCTTGTGTCCCTCAGAGCACCATCATGTCAGGATGGGGGGTATTTGAATGGAATAAGACTTGAGATGGGATTGGGTCCCCTCTAGTTCTGTCCCCATCCCTTCCCCCAGGCGCTGAAGGAGGCATCTGAGAGTGCTCGGCAGGACTTTCAGCGTGAGGCGGAGCTGCTCACCATGCTACAGCACCAGCACATTGTCCGCTTCTTCGGAGTCTGCACTGAGGGTCGCCCATTGCTCATGGTCTTTGAGTACATGCGTCACGGGGACCTCAACCGTTTTCTCCGGTATAAGATCCCGGCCCCTGGCTCAGTCCTTGGTCCCTTCCCTGCAAGAGTACCTTTGCTTGTTTGCCTGATTGAGGGGGAGACACCAGGAAGGGTCAGGAAGGCACAGTTCCCACCCCCAGGGAAGGGGAGTGGGCAGGTGTGTGAATGTGGGCATGTCTGTAGGACAGTTGCTAGAGGTCAAAGCTCTGAGCTATGGGATCATGGTTCTATAAGAGTGTATGTGCACTTANATGCCTAGAGGCCAGGCCTGCAGGGACATGTGGTATGGAGGATGCTGACCCCAAAGAGCCATCAGGCCCCTTCTGTGTTCTGTGTGCTTGTGTAGTGCTATATTTTCAGTCTCCAAGCATATAAGCGATGTATATTTGAAGGGTGTCCCACAAAACTCACTTCTTTGGCTTTGCATCGAACAGCTCTGATGTTTAGTTGCTGATAGTTGTAATCACTTTGAGAAATGTGTTGACTTCACAAGAAGTCTTAGGGGTGACAAGACATGCCCAGGGGGCACACAGGAAGTGAAGGGTGCCACACCAGCATAACTCCTACCCTCAGATACCAGCTGTGATAGTCCTTCCCCCCAAGGTAGCCATAAGGACCAGGCACAGTTAGACAGTGGGAACACTAGAGTCCAGAACCAGCCACCACCATGTCTGTGAACCTTCCTTTCTGGCCAAGAGCGCACACCAGGGGAATGAAGATTGAGAAGGCTTCCTGGAGGAAGGGGCATGAAAACCAAGACTCCATTCAAGAGGCAGAGAAGTAAGCCAGGGAAAGGAAGCGGGCCAGGAGGCAGCATAGCTGGGAGGGAGGTCCCTTGTGTCAGTCAGANGAAGCCGTGGTTCTGGGTGAGAAAGCAGTGTGCAGTTGACGCTCATGCTCATGATTTCCCAGCAGCTCTAGGGAGTGAAGACTCATGTGTGCAGTCCATAAGACTCAGCTACAAGAGACCCTGAGGAGGAGTGTACCCTGGGGCAGTGTACCCCTGTAGGGGCACTGGGTGGCTCAGGCGAGCCAGCCCTAAGATGTATGGAGGTGGACTGGCAGAGGAGCCAGCATCCAGGGAAGGCCANGGAGAGCTAGCTTCTTGTTTCTGGATAGGGTACAGGCCTAGCCAGAGAGATGTCATCAACTGGGGCCCAGGCTGTATGAGGAGCAGCTAGTGATCCTCCTGAAGNACTGGGAAGGAAGGAGAGAATCTGAGGCAAGCCTGGAAGGCTTTGGGCAGGAGGCTTGGGCCTTTGTGTTTCCAGCTTTCTCTGATGACACATGGGACCTCCCTTCCAGCTACGCTGCTACCTCCTGGCCCAGCCTCCTAACTGGAGTCTCAGTTTTAATGCCCCTTCTTCTAGGAAGCCTTCTCGGTCTTCCCCGCTGGCATGTGCTTACTCATACTCCACTCTCTGCTCCAGTGCCCTGGTCTCAGAGGTGTTCAGCAAACACTTGGCAAGCTGGAAAAGGGCCTTGCTAGCAAAGCAACCAGCAGGAAGAAAGGCTAGGAAGGGGAAGTATTTGGGAAGTGGCACCAAGTGATCGAGACAGCCGGAACTTGGGGGCTGTGGGNCACNCTGGAAACCTTTGCAAAGGAAAACCATCCAAGGAATAGCTGGACACTAAGGACAAAAGTGGGGGACGATGACAGGAGATCTGAAGAGGACCCAAGTTGCTGGCCTGGAGTTGGGGAGGCTCCCTTCGTGGGGCAGAGTGGGATGGGGGCAGAAACAGCTCAGCTTAGCAAGGGCTGTGCCTAAGTGCTATGTCAGCAATAATGGGGACTAGGGGCAGCTGGAGGCTGGGACTGAGTCCTCCAAGGACTATGGAGTTACTATCCTTGGGGGTGGGGTTGGNCATGGAGAAAGACAACTTGGTTTCTCCTTACCCCAATTCTCCAGACAGCTGCCTCCTCCTACCTTTGCTCCATTTTTGCCCCTAGTCTCTCCCTTCATCCCACCCAATTCCAGACATCCCCTCCACAGCTCCTGGGGCTCTGTCCTCCAGGTTCCCCCATCTCTCNCTCTCTCCCTCTCCCCCTCTCTCTCAGCTTCTCCCTCTCCCTGTCTTTCTCAGGTCCCATGGACCTGATGCAAAGCTGCTGGCTGGTGGTGAGGATGTGGCTCCTGGTCCTCTGGGCCTTGGGCAGCTGCTGGCGGTGGCTAGCCAGGTGGCTGCAGGTATGGTGTACCTGGCCAGCCTGCACTTTGTGCACCGGGACCTGGCCACACGCAACTGTCTGGTGGGTCAGGGACTAGTGGTCAAGATTGGAGACTTTGGCATGAGCAGGGACATCTACAGCACAGACTATTACCGCGTAAGGGTCCCTAAACCTTCCCCTAGCATCCATACTGTACACACCCTGACTTGGAGTTTGTAAGATCCTGCACTGGCCAGCTNGCCCTCCTCTTCCTCTAGTAGTGTGGGCTCTGGCCTTTGGCCTCCCATCCCTTCCAGCACCTCAGCCCTGGGTGGGAAACTGTCTTATCTACTGGTCCCTCAGCCCTGGTCCTGGCACACCTTCTATCTATTTAATGTGGTGGGGATGGCTTTGCGGTTGCCCCCACTGGAGGTGATGCAGTGCATCTCGGCAGGTGGGAGGTCGGACCATGCTGCCCATCCGCTGGATGCCACCTGAGAGCATCCTCTACCGCAAGTTCAGCACGGAGAGCGATGTGTGGAGCTTTGGGGTGGTGCTCTGGGAGATCTTCACCTACGGAAAGCAGCCCTGGTACCAGCTCTCCAACACCGAGGTCAGCCTTGCCAGGAATCCTGGGGGCCCCGTGCTTTCCTCTCAGCACCCCCCTTCCTTTTTCCTCTCTTGGTCCTTCTCTTGCTCAGTCTCCCAAATCCAAGCCCCGCCAGCTCCTAGTGGGCCCTTAGAGATCATTGTGGCTAGAGTCCAGGCCATGCCTGTGTGTGCCTTATAGGTCACAGTGGGCAGTAACAGGGCAGAGCGGAGGGCGGGAGAGAGGTCCTGATATGGAACAGGAGGAAGGCTGGAGGTTAGATGGAGAAGGACGTCCCTGCCTTCCCTGCCCTCTGGCTGGCCACAGTTAGAGCAGACCCCAGGTGTTCCGTCTCCCAGCAGCTCCCCAAGCCTCCTTGGCTCACAGCTGTCAGTTTCCATTTCTCCTTCTAATGCAGTCCTGTTCCCCCGAGGCTGATGGGGTGGGGAGAGGGTTATAGATTTTAATTTTCTCAAGCACTGAGAGAAGGAATGGAATTAGTGCTGCCCATAATCTAAGTCCTCTAATGGGGATGGGGAGAAGGGGAAAGAGGCTCCAGGCAGCTTCTCCAACNGTCTCGCTGGCTGTCACCGGCTCTCTTTGTTAGCTCCTGTAGCCACGCCAGCAGCCCTTCCTGGAGTCTGACTGTGATCTTCGTTGCTACAACTTCTTTTCAGCTCTCTATCCCCACAGAGTGGTGCCCACAAAAGGGAGAAGCAAGGGTTGCCTCTGCTTNAAACCGAAACAGCCACCCCCGCCAAAGGCTATAGCTGTGGTCCCACGCTGTTCTTTTCTTGTAGCTGGGAGGTAGAGGCTGAGGTTGACGGCCTCACTCTCTTCACCCCACCTGGCAAGTCATCTTTGGGTGTGACACTAGCCTTCTGGAGGCAATCCTTACTCATTCCTACTTTTCAGAGTCGGAGCAGCAAGGAGCCTCAGAGTTTGNGGAGTATGGTACAGTGCAGTCAGTCAGGACCCATCTGTGGGAGAGCCTGTAACCTCCACACCCTGAAGCCCTCAGTTACTCTCCTCTCTGTCTCTCCTGTGCCACAGGCGATAGAGTGCATCACGCAGGGTCGGGAACTGGAGCGGCCGCGTGCCTGTCCTCCTGATGTCTACGCCATCATGCGCGGCTGCTGGCAGCGTGAACCGCAGCAGCGCCACAGCATGAAGGATGTGCACGCACGTCTGCAGGCCCTGGCACAGGCACCTCCCAGTTATCTGGATGTCCTGGGCTAGGAGCTGAGCCTGGCTGTCAGGCCACCCTCAGGTCCCTCAGCACCCAGCAGCTACCACACTCAAGCCTCTTACCCTCAGCATGTGGAGGGGACTGACAGGCTGGGAGTGGAGGGTAGCCATGCTTCATGGCCAGCATCCACCATTATAGCAATTATATTTATTATCCCTGGCTGTGTTTCTTGCCCATTCTTGGGGAGAAGGGCTTTGGGGCTCAGTAGAGGCTGTGCTCTCTGTGTCTCTAGAGTTCATTCTCATTTCGGTCCCTTTGGTTGCTGCCCTGCTCCGTGCAGCTGTCGTCCACTTCATCTTCACTCCTCACCTGGTGACAGTCTCTCCACACCCTCACTGTGTTTGGATTTCAGGAAGGCTGATGCTGGGGATGGGGAGTAGGGCCCCTGGGGATGGTAGCTGTTGGTGGTGGGGGTAGACAGAGCAAGCACACATTAGAACAAATGAAGAAGACTCTCTCTCTCTCTCTCTGTGTGTGTGTGTGTGTGTGTGTGTGTGTGTGTGTGTGTGTGTTGTACATACATGTGGCTAGAGCAAGGGTAAGGATTAAAGGAGCAGAGCCGTGGTACACACCTTTAACCCCAGCTACTCAGGAGGCTGAGTGCAGCAGGAGAAGCTCACATTCAAGGGTCTACCTGGGCTTCAGGGTCAGTTCAAGGACAGCCTGGGTTACTTAGGGAGACTCAGTCTCAAAACAAGAAGTAAAAAGAGGGCTGGGAAATAGCCCAGTGGTAGGCCCCTTGCCTGGTATGTGTGAGGTCCTGGGTTCAAATCCCGGTACTGTGGGGGGAGGGTGGGGATGGGAGAGAGCCTGAAGATGAAGGATCAGGACCCCATTCCTTCCCTTCTGCTTCCCTTCTTGGCCCTGCTGCTTCAAGATTAATACTTAGAGGTGGGTCTTGGGCAAGGAGACTCCCCGAGAATAGACCTCTTTTGCTGTCCCATCCTACTCCTGGGGCAGATGGGGTCTACCTTCCTTTGTGACCTTAACCGAAGAGCCTGAGGCTTCTGTCACATTAATATCCCCAAACTACCACATCCGGGGAGCAGAGCCAGGCCTCCTTGTCACTGCAGAGGCTTGCCTCTGCCCTGGAGCTGGAGCAGTAGCATTTCAGCCACCAGCCATCACTTCCCATCACCTGCTGGGCTCCTGCAATATCCCATGCTCACTCACACAGCTCCTGGGGCAAATGATGGCTGTCTCCTGTCCCTGGGTGCCCAAGTCCCTGCCTTGTCCCCGTGATTCAATCTGTTCTTATCACCCTGGGCCGGGCCCTGCAGTGTGTCTGCCTCTCATCCAGGCTGGTTCCAGCTAATGGAGGGCTAGCCCAGGGCGGCAGGCTGATTGATGGGGGGGGGTCTGGTCCCCAGGGCCCTCGTTGGCAGGCTTTCCTTTCCTGCCTTGGGATAGGCGGTGCTGTTTCACCCTAGAAGGGGGACAGAGCGGAGGCATCAGATTTGGTGAGGCCATGGACAAGAGCTACAGATATTGAAGCTAGGAGAGTACAGAGGGAGGGACAGAGACAAAGAGACAGTGACACAAAGGGAGAGGATGACAGTAGCACATAGGCACAGGAGGGCAGCAGCTGGCAGAGTCCTAAGACCCCAGGATTCCTACAGGCTTTGCCTGTTCCTTTCTCTCACTCCTGTCCTTTGATCCTCTGTGGGCGAGGAGTGGGTACCTGCAGACCTGGAGGCCCTGCTGGGGACACAGGGCTCTGAGGTGTGCTGCACTGAGCAGGATTGGGTTGGGCTTGGAGGCCAGATAGCAGAAGAGACCTGAAAAGCCTATGCGCTATTTCCAATGTTGACTATGGGGCATGGGAGACTCCTGAACCCCNCTGGAGGATTACTGGAGAAGCTGAACAGAAGATACAGAGTTCTGGGAATGCGACTTGGGCAAAGGGAACCTTCTGGGAAAGTGGCAGAGAGATCTGGGAATGGCAGAGATGAGGACCAGTCCTTCAGGTGACAGGGCTTGAGGCTTTGTGCTGGGGTGTGGGAGTCTGTGGGAGTCCAGCTCCGACCTGCTTCCACCTTTTGAAGTGTTCTTAAGTGGAGGATANGAAAATAACAGAGAGACCTAGAGGACAAGAAGAAAGAAACACAGGATAGCTTCGGGAGGGCCTAGGTCAATACTCAGCAGCCCAAAACTTTATTCACAAGGGCTTTTCATAATATGCCAAGGGGAGAGGCAAAAGACCTCCCCCTTGCAAGATCAAAGCACACTGTACAGCCAAGTGTAGACCCTTCCAAACACCTGGTAAACACGCCCGTGGCCAAATAATCTCCTTATGCAACCCTGCTGGCTAAAGCAAGCTCAGATTCTCTGACCCTGAATAAGGTCTCACTAGATAGCCTCTGTGGGCTTCCACACTGGGGCAAGAAGGGACTGTACCCTTTGTCTGCTAGTGGCCTCCTCCTCAATGGATATTCAAACACTTGTCCACAGCACCTGACCTACTGCACATAGCTGGCCTGAATGGAGGCATGTGCATGTGAGCACATACAAATAGCACTCCTTTCCGTTGCTGCTGGGTCCCATTGCCATTAACTATGTCCTTGTCCCACTGTGGCCCCTGCCCCCTCTCTGTTAATTACCTCCTGGCTGTGCCAAGTCCATTAGCTGCCCTCAGTCCCAGGGGCTGAGCACCAGTTGAGATGGATAGCTATAAGGAGATGGGTGGAATGGGGCCCTGGGGATTTTGGGGGGCTTGAGATTGAGACAGGAACCTGGGGCCATAGGGTAGTATTATCCCTTCCTCTACTCCCTTTTCAGACAAGAGCTGTGCTGGCTGGAAGGGAGGCTCTGAGAGGCTGGGGTGTTGTGGAGCACTGACCNGAGGAACCAGGCTCCCTCTCAGTCACTCTTGCTCTGGAGATGAGGACGGAGTGGTGGTCAAGGTAGTGAGCACCTCAGGTCTCCAGCCCCGGGACAGGTCTCTGAGGAACTTAGGGTTCTCCTGCTCCCTCAGATCTGGCTTCTCAGAAGGAGGCTAGAATAGCTGCCAGATTTCCAGGACCCTGCAGACAGGTTTCTAGGGCTGCTTGGGAGGGCACCCCACCTTGCCTGTGTCCCCTCAGGCGAGGACAGGTCCTAACTAACTGCACAGGCCCTGGGGCTGTAAGTGGGAGCTTGCCATATTCCTATGTGGCCTTGGACTGGCTGCCCAGTGCTGGCAGAAGCAGGACAGTCATTAAAGAAGCCAGGGCTCAGGGACCCTGGGTTCTAGCCTCCTGTCCTGCTGATGTGCCAGGCTACCCAGGCACCTCCAGCAGGGTATGCATTGGCTGCATGTTCTGAATTTTCCCAGACAGCCTTTCCGTCCCCTCCCAGCTGTGAAAAATGGAGAGTTGCCAGTAGTGAGGGCAGAAGGCTGCAGCAGGGAGAGACAGACAAGCCAAGGCCATAGCTGCAGGAACAAGCCAGTAGAGGCCAGGAGGGAAAGAGCCAGGAGCCAGAAGTCCCAGGACCCAGCAGGGCAGAGCCCCTGAGACAGTCATCGTTTCTTTGCCTGGAATCCAGCCCCTGAACCAAAGTGTTTGTGAACTCAGCCGCTGGACCAGAATGTTTGTCAGTGACCGCCCACTAAGCTGAGCCCTTCCTCTCCTTACTGGGTTACTCCTTCCTCCTTCCTCTCCTCCTGGTAGGTAAACTTCTAGGCTCTGGAGCTTAGTTCTGCCATTTACTAGTGTAATGTCATTCAGCATTTCTGTACCTTAGTATCTTCTGCTAAATGAGGATAGATAATAACAGTGGAGCACCCCAGGGATGCTGGGAGGCTGAGACCCACATGTAAAGCTCTCCTGATGGGGCCTGCCCTCCAACCAGTGCCTAGTAGAGACACACTGTTCTTAGGTCAGTGTTCTTTCCTCCTCATTGTCTTCTCTCTTCCTTCCTCTCTCTAGCCTGTCTCAGGCCTTGGGGACCCAGCTGGGGCCCTGCTAGTATTCTGGATGNTAATCTATCCCATCCGGAGTATGAGTTGTTATATCCTGGGGACTGCAATGTTTGAGAAGAAATATTTTTCACCCCAGTCCCAACCTTCCTCTCTACCTGAAATTGCTTCAGAGTGGAATGTGTGAGGTGTGGAGCGTTGTGGCACTGGGCCTCTAACATCTTTCTGTTGCTGCGTGGAGGGCAGGGCCGAGCCCCATGCCCACTGTCTTCTTAGCCCCAACCCTCCAACTCCCTGGCTCTCCTAGCAGGGATGTCTCTCCTGACTTGTCTGTTTGGGTGACCTGGGGGACNGGATAGGGGCCTTGGTACCTTGTGACAGGTGATTCTGGGTTATGGCNCCTTACTGACTGGGTCAGGTCTCTGACAGTTACTAGAGATGTTGGACTGGAAAATGTACTAAGACTTTGATCCCTTGTCCTGTAGCCTGCTGTTNCAAGTGCCAGGAAGCCCTTCTTGCAGTCTACCTTTGTGCCTCTCACTTGGATTTGAAGGGGTTACTCAGCTCCAGGGCTGCCCACGGCAGGTCTCAGCTGCCTGGGGCCTGTGGTCAGGGCTAATGCGAGCGAGAAGTGGAGGACAAGAGGGATAAAGTTATTAGTGTCTTCATCTTTGAGGGATATTGATTGCTGGGTCTCCAGGCCCATTTGGTCTTATAATGGGGTACATGGAGGTGTTGGGAGGGGCACAGAAAGATCCCACATAGCCCCCACCCCTTCTTCTGGAATGGCAGCCACACAAGGTCTGGTCCAAGGATGACAGTAGAGACAGGATTTGTGAGTGAGAGCGCTGGGGAGATGGGGGCATAGGAAAGCTGAGGGGGCTCAGATCTTGGTGCTCTGGCACTGGACTGTGTGCANGTGAGAGAGAATGTGAGCACACTTATAGCTGCTAAAGAGATCTGGAGGGGGGATTCCTAGTGTGTCCTGAGCCCTTGCCTGCCTCCCCCCCCGCCCAGGCAGCTATTGAGCAGGTTACTCCCATGTGATGGGGGAGTCACTTTGGCCTTGTGTGTCCAGCTTCCTATTTGCATGGGATGCCCCATGAGATGGTTGGTACAGCCTTGTCTCTCCACCTAGAGCTTTGCACATTCCCGTCTTCATCTTGAGATGGATGTGGGCCTGAAGGGCTTAGGTATCAGGCCACCTTCTCCAGGCAGGGCCCCTGTTGGGTGTCCGCTGGGTGTCCCCTGTTGGGTGTCTCTCAGCTGAGAGAGGGAGGTACAGAGGGTAAGACGGCGGGCGTAGAAGCAAACTTTTCCCTCCCACACTCCCTTTAACTTGGATGAGAAGGGCCTGGTGCTCCTTTGCTCAGGGACTCC
>LZPO01097100.1:264775-280061 GCA_001675575.1 Neotoma lepida
CTCCTGACTCCTGCCCTCTCCACAGTGCTTGCAATTAGTCCTCCTATCCCTTGCCATGACTTTCCTGGAACTCCCTCCTGGTGTATTCTTGAACCTCCTGTTGAGGAAGTGGCAGATTTCTCAAGTTCAAGTCTATCTCTGGATGTAGGTGGGGGTGAAGCAGGCCACCCCTCCTTCCATGGCCCCTCACTAGCCCTTCCTGCAGACAGGACATTAGGTGACTCCCAGGCTGCCTGTCCAGCTAATTGCCTTTCAACCTCCCCCTCATCACCAGGGTGCCCCCCACAAGCTCCATTAGCCCCCCTTCCCCTGATAGCCCCTAAATCAGCCCCAATTATTCATGCAGGGGGTGTGTTGGGCTGAGCTGTGATTGCAGCTCGAGTGGAGGAGGGAAGATGGAGATCTGAGTGCTGGGTAAGCTGGCGGGAGGCAGAAGCAGAGCAGGGACAAGAGGGACTGGAATTGGGGGCAGATGCAGAACAGTGGCCATCTTGGGGGCAGGAATCTGGAAGTCTAAAGTGTGTGTGTAGGGGGGCAGACAGACTGAGAAGTGGGCATTTGACCTCAGGAGGATTTGGGGAATCGGCTGGCACTCCTCTGCAAGGGTGAAGCTTACTCTGCCCATCGTCAGTTGTAACTGGGTGTTTGAGGGACTGGCTGAAAAGGTGAGCAGCCAGTATGCTTCCTTCCTGAGAGGCCCTCCCTGCTCCTTGTAAGGCCACGCTGGTCAGTACCTACATGGTGCAAGCTGGGTATCAGAGGTCCTCTCCCTCTGCTCTTGTGTTTGCTGTCACATCTCTGGGGGNCTGAGAACACAGCTGTGTGCTAGGAGGGTTGACATCCANCCCTGGGAGCTGAGCTGAGTGAGAAGACAGTGAGACAGCCTGGTCTCCACTCAGCGTCCTCTCGGAGCTCTGTCAGGGAGCCTTCTCTGGGAGTTGGGATGCTTTGAGCAAAGTTCCCGAAAGGCCTGTAGGACTCNTTGTAAGGTCGTCCCCACTGAGGGTGGGGGAGGCTTCCAGCCCTGGCTCCTGGGCAGCTTTTCTGGTCTATCCATCCCTGAGCTCGTGGGGATCTGCACAGCAGTCGCTTCACCAGGCTCCCGGGGTCCACCTCTCCCTACAGCCTGTTCTCAGCACAGCAATATTCCTTGTGAGGATCATGCCTGCCTCTGGTCAAGCTATTCCAATGGCTTCTCATCCCACACAGAGCAAAATCCAGTAGCTCTCCTGTGGCCTAAGAGGTTCCTGGAGGTTTGGCTCTGACACCCCTGTCTTTAATATCCACCATCACCATCCCCATTGTATATAGCAAGCCGCGCTGTGCAGAGGGTTAGTGGTGTGTGTGTGTGTGTGTGTGTGTGTGTGTGTGTGTATGCTAGTGTCAGTGTGGGTGTACATGTGGGGGTCAGAGAACACCTTCAGATATTAGCCCTTATCTTCCACCCTGTTTGATCAAAGGCTGAAGGGTAAAAGTGGGGGTGGGGAGGTGCAAGTGTTCAGCCCCCCATTTCTGTCAGTTTCACACACTTACACAATGAACTTAGTCGTTTTCACTGCCTAGTCCCCTTCCTCATCCTGCTCCCTCATCCCCCACCATGTCTTCTTGTGCGTGGCCCACTGAGTTTAGCTAGAGTTGTCTGCCTGAGTGTGGGTGGGAAGTTACTCAGTGGCAAGGGTAACCCATCAGTGTCTACAGTGCTGAAGATGATGGCACCCCTCCTCCAGTAAGTGTTCATTTTCCATTGGCCCCTAGGAGGAGTGGGGCCTCGTGCCCCCCTCAATGTTGAGCTCATGTGTGCAACAGTCATGTCATGTCCAAGAGACATCTTTTTCCTGTGGATTCTTTCTGCCCTCCTCCCTGAGGGGATGTTAGAGCTGTCCCAGTTGGGGCCAATACTTCACATATTCTTGGCGCTTTGGCTGGTTCTGTGTCTCTGCATTCACCACTGCCTGCTGCTGTACTAAGCACTTCTGATGAAGGGTGGATGAAGCACTAATCGTGTAAATGTGAGTCTTTAGAGGGCATTCTCGTGTTTAGAGGGCATACTGTTTAGTAAAACAGTAGAAGAAGCTTCATCTCTGGGGCTCAAGTGTTAAACTTTAGCAGGAATGGGATGTGGGGCAAAGTGTGGCTCCCAGAGCAAGAGCATGGAGCTGAATGTCTGGGTGCAAGTATGTCTCACTTTCTCTCTGCACCGAAGTCTCCCCCATTGGTTGCTTAAATGAGCAGGATCAGTTAACTTCCAAGGCCACAGGCTTCATACTACAGAACTCCGGTTTTCTGCTGCCTGTCCTTGAGTGATGTGTCGGTTTCTACTGCCCCCTGCTGGACATTTAGTGGCATCACAGTCCAACTTTGTGTACCATCCAGTGCACCTGAGCTCAGCACAGTTTACCATCAAAACAGCAACTATCTTGGGTGGTGGTGGCTCATGCCTTTAATCCCAGCACTAGGGAGGCAGAGGCAGGTGGATCTCTGAGTTTGAGGCCAGCCTGATCTACAGAGCAAGTTCCAGGACGGCCAGGGCTACATAGAAAAACCCTGTCAGGAAAAACCAAAACCATTGACTGTCTCTTAGCTTGATTCCCCACATAGAAATAATCTCAGCAAATATTATATACAAAGGACTTGAAACCACAATACCCAAGAATTAGTGACTGTCAGGACACAGCAATCCTATTTTTGAATAGCTACCAGAAGCAGAGACTATGGAGGTCACACAGGACCTTTGTACACAGGCTCACAGTACCTAGCTGTAGTAGTCCCAAGTGTAAAAGGCCTAGTGTTATCACCTGCTAACAGAGGACACCCAGTGACCCAGAAAACTTATGGTGAGGGAAAGAAGATAGACATATGTCATGGAATATTATTTTAGCTAGTCCAAGATGTGTTACATTTGTCTATGCTGCAAAATATTATTTTAACTGCATAAAGGTGTGTTGCTTTTGTTTATGCTACANTTGTTTAGTGATGTAAGAATATGTGTTTAATTATGAAAAGATGTGTTGCATCTGTTTCATCTTGCCTGCCTAAGGCACCTGATTGGTCTAATAAAAAGCTGAATGACCAGCCAGGCTGTGGTGGCGCACGCCTTTAATCCCATCACTCAGGAGGCAGAGGCAGGCAGATTTCAGTGAATTTGAGGCCAGCCTGGTCTACAGAGTGATTTCCAGGACACCCAGGACTGTTACACAGAGAAACCCTGTCTTGAAAAACAAAAACAAAACAAAAAGCTGAATGGCCAATAGCTAGGCAAGAGAAAGGATAGGTGGGGCTGGCAGGCAGAGAGAATAAATAGGGGAAATCTAGGCTCAAGAGGGAAGAAGAGGAGGAGAGACTGAGGGACACACCAGGGGCCAGAAGCCAGGCAGCTGTCAGCTAGACAGAGAGACAGCAAGAAAGTAAGAAAAGGTTAAAAGCCCTGAGGCAAAACGTAGATGAAGGGAAACAGGCTAAGTTATAAGAGCTATCAAGAAAAGAGCTAAACTAAGGCCAAGCATTTAAAACCAATGATAAGTCTGTGTGTCATGATTTGGGAGCTGGTTGGTGGCCCCAGAGAAAAAGCCTGGTACAGACATAAGTGAGTACATACTGTATGATTGCATTTACACAGAAATTCTAGAAAAAAATCTACAGTGACAGAAAACAAATCAAAATTTTCATGAGCTTGGGTTAGGAGTGAGAATGGAATCTGGGTCACTATTGCAGAGTAGAGTAGGTAAACTGGAGGAGATGGTCATTTAAAATATTATACGTATGTTGTAAGGGGGAGGGGATATATGCTATGGGATTCCTGTGGACTCAGAGAACTTTTGAGATTCTTACCTTCCATGATGGGGGTGCCTGGGATCAAACTCAAGTCATCAGGTTTGGTGGCAAGCCTGTACCACCTGAGCCTTCTCACTATGGCCAGAGATGGACTTTTTTTTTTTGAGAAAGAGTTTCTCTGTGTAACAGCTCTAGCTGTCTTGGAACTTGCTTTGTAGAACCAGGTTAGCTTCAAACTCACAGAGATCCACCTGCCTCTGTCTCTGTGCTGAGATTAAAGGTGTGCGCCACCACACCCAGCCAGAGATGGACACTTTAAACCATGCTTTTATTGGGATGGCAGTTACACTGATGAGCACATTTGTCTAAACTAATGAAACAACATGCTAAGTGGAATAAGCTAGACGTGGAGGGACAAAGACTGAGCTGGGGTATCATTGTCTGACTTCACAACGGTTAGCAGGGCCAGGGGATGTAGACTGGGTTTTAGTTTGGAGTGAGGGAAAAGCTCTGGAAATTGATAGTACCAAAGGTTGCACACATGTCAAGTACTTAATGTCACTGAACTGTTAGCTTAACATTTGTTGAAAGAATAAATTTTATATTTTGCCACGATTTAATTTTAGAACAATACTTATCAAACCACCATTTGTTGAAAGAATAAATTTTATGTTATATTTTGCCACGATTTAATTTTAGAACAATACTTATCAAACCAAGTGGGCTCGTTTTCATTATATATCAATCACACCTAAATCAAGATATCCCTGTTGTTGAGAATTCAACCCAGGACCTGCAGCATGAGCCACACCCCCAGGCCCAAGTTGTCTTTGCTTTGAACCCTGACTGTTGTAGGTCGCTGAGTGCTTCGGAGCAATCTGAAGGACATCGGCTCAGATCTTGCCTTGGTCCCTTGAGGGCCGCCAGAGGGCGCCGCCGGGCAGGAAAGAGGGGCGTCGGGTGGACAGCGACGCCGGGAGCGGGCGCTGATCGCAAGCTTGTCAGGTTGGGCGGCTCTCCTCGTCCACTTCACAGACAGGCGTGCGGAGGCCTGACCCCACCCGGCCCGGCTCCAGCCTCCCCGCGCGGACTTCCTGCCTGGGCGCGGGCGGAGGCCCACCCCCTTCCTGCCCGTGCAGCCGGCTCTGTGGGCTAGCGGGACCCGTCGGTGCACACGCCGCGCCGAGCGCTGAGCTCCGAGCTCCGAGGCAGGTGAGTGACTGGGCTCTGGAGCCCCAGACCGCTGGGATGGAACCGGGCGCANAGCTCTGAGTGGAAAAAGGAGATGGGGGTGGAGGGAGTGCGAGCCGTCTAAGTGGGAAAAGAAAAGAGAAAGGAGAGAGATAATAGGGAGAGAAAGATCTGCGTAGAGAGCTAAGTAAACAGAGAGAAGGGAGGAAGGAGAGTGAGCAGACAGGGAGAGAGCCGGAGACCCACCTAAGTGGAAAGAAAAGCTACCGTGGTTGTGAGGATTAGGAGCCCAGGGCCAGTCTGGGAGAGTGTTCTCTTCGCCCAGGGGAAGGCAGCCTGGAGGGCTCGCCTCCTGGATTCCAGCGTGCAGTTTGCAGGAACCTTGGTGGCGCCGAAGCCCTGGAAAGTAAGCCTAAACCTTGTCTTCCCTCCGTCCCTCAATTCCTTCTTTCTGGAGGGGCTAACAAAACACAGTGCCCGTTTCCTTCTGTGGTTGAGGGAAAGTNTGTCTCCTGGAAAAAGCCCCTGTTCAGCAGTGTTTGTAAATNTCCAAGTCCTTTCCCGCCTTGTAGGAGAGAGCTCAGCCATAGGCACCTATAGCCTCTGAAGGCTCTTTGCCTGGAAGATGTGGGACCATTGCCAGGCCTACCAAGGCCTCCGTCGCTTCTCATCCCTATTTCCAGCCTCTAGCCATGAACTCGTGACTCCCTGTTTTGGAGCTCACTGCCCCAGCTGGGGACTGTGACCCTAGTCCCAAGAGATGGGAACAGCATGTGCTGGCTGAGACTCCCAGGCTCAGCCGGGCCTCTGCTCCAGGCAGGGCCGGATAAGGGGTCAGTTCTCAACCTCTGNCTATGCTAGGCTTAGAGGGATGGAGGCTGTTCTCCAAACCAACTCCACCCCTAGTGTAACTGTGTCTGTGTGTGGACTGGTGAGAAGGGTGTGGGCGGGCCTCCCACCCTCCCAGTCTGCCTCTTGCTGCTCTCCCAAGCCTGCCACCTTACCCCTGCCACCTCCCTGCCTGCCTTTTCCTTCTCAGAGCAGGGTGAAGTGGAAGGGTTGGCTTTTGCTTCTCCACTCCAATATGCCCTATCGGACTTTCCCAGAAGAGGAAACCCTCCCCAGGCACCCTGCTCCACCAGCGGGAGACCTAGAGAAAGAAAGATAGCTGCCATAACAGTGGTGACAGGCTCTACAACCTCTTGGCTTCTCTGAGGAAGCTCCATGTGGCCTCATCCCCAGCTTGGTACAGGGTGGTGACTCCTGGTACCTGCTCTGTGGGGAAAGCTAGCAGAAAGGCAGGAGGAGAGGGGGTAGACAGACATAAACACAGACACAGGCCAAACCAGACACACAGACGGGTGAGACAAGACCCAGGGAGAGAACTGTGGATATAGGAGAGAGGTTGAGAACAAAGATCACAGGTTGAGGAGAAGCCACGGTGATGGAAGGAAGGGCACACAAGGTGTGCAGNCCTGGTCCAGCCCCCTGCTATGCTCTGGTGGCTTGTGTGATGAAGGGCAAATTACCCACCTTCCTGGGACATTTCTTCATCTCTGAAATAGGAGGTATAATAGCTAAGAGGAGGAAAAGGTTAGTCCTCATTGTGTTTCCCAGGGGTGATAACTAGTGCTACANACCTGCACACAGCCTGAAAGCAGGATCCTGAGTGTGGGCATCTTCCTGTGGCTGCCCCCACCCACAGAGGGGCATCTGGGACTCAGTCCCTGTATTTGGAAGGCTCTGTGGCCCCAAGATCCAGGATGAGGACTCCTATCTAGTCCGTATTCCCTACATGCTAGATGACTCAGAGCCTTGCATCTTTGTACCTTCATCCCACTTACCACCTGGGAACTTGGATGCCAACCCTGAGGAGTTNCTGACCCAGGCACTATGGCAGAGGTGGAGCCATCTTTCCTTTGTGGTGTTAGTCTTTCTGCATCTGCGCTTTCTCTTACCAGCCACACTGCACTGTGTCTGGGGCTCTGGGAATCGTGGGGGAGCTGAGGGGAGGCCTCAGAAGGAAAGTTGCAGTGCTCTGTACTCAATTCTGGGTGCCCACCTGCTGGTGCCAGGCACCCAGGTNTGTGGGGGAAGGACCCTGTCCAAACCAACTCTGACATAGTGGCAGACAGCCATGGATTAGCATTCTGGGCAGGCTGGGGTACAGCTCACTGGTGTAGCATTTGCCTAGCATGCTCAAGGACCAAGGTTCTACTCCCAGCACCACCAAGCAAGCCCAGACCAGTGAAAGAGCCCACTGTGGCCCTGGGCTGAGTTGGGAGGAAACATCGGTCCATGCCAGTGTTGGAGTGTGTTGTACAGGGGGAGGGCGGGCTGATGGATGTAGCTGCCGCAGAGGGCTGTACCTCAGCCCCCTCCCTAGACTGCAGTGTTCAAGAGTGGTCTGGGTTAGCTCTGCTTGCTCCCAGAGGAGGGATACAGGTACTGACTTTGGCTGGGTCATTCCCCTGTGTCGAGGGAGCATCCCACTTGGAGCCAGGAGGCACAAGCAGACTCAGGGAAAATAGCCGGAACTCTTTTGGGCCACGGGAGCCATGGCCGTTAAGACTACGGGGCAGGGAGGGAAGGGGAGGCTTGAGCACTGAGGGGCTTCTTGGTGGAGGCTGCTCCTGAAGGCTTCGGGCAACTGGAGGCTTAAGCAGAGGCGGCTGCATGGTGAGAGGTGTGTGGGGCTGTTGACTTCAGTGGCTGTCACAAGGCTACATGCCTGGTGTAGCTGGCCTTTCCTGTGATGGAGATCCACAGAAGGTAGTAGAAGGGGGCGGTGGCCAGAACTGCACCACGTGTTTTGGTTTGGGTTTTGTTGTTGTTGTTNTTGTTTTTGACTCTGGCTCACTCTGTATGTAGCCCAGGTTGACCTGGAATAAATCATCCTCCTGCCTCAACCTCCTGAGTGTTGGGATTATAGGTAAAAGCCATCTTGCCCTGCCAGAATTATAATTTCTGGAGGTAATATCTCTGAGTAGCAAGGAAGGCAGGCCAGTGGGGAAGATGANCTCCAGGCTTGTCCCAGTCTGGTGGCCAGACAGCCCTTGGGCAACTCATTTTAGGAAGACCCTCAAACGCCTCCTCTGGTGAAGAGGGCTGCCTCTCCCCAGGTGGTAGTCAGGCCTGGGGCGGGGACTGGTTTGGATTGTGAGTCAGAATCCCTGCTGGTTCTCTATTTCCTGATGAGTAAACAAGGCCCATGGTAGACCCTCTAGCCTCAATTTCCTGAGCTAGCAGCAGGCCAGCCTCTCACCCCTGGCCCGCTCCTGCTGCCCCAGCCTCCAGTCTGCCTCTCACAGGCTTCCTGTTCCTCNATCCGGCAGACATGCCTGGCGTGCCGGAGCCTGGCTTGGTTAGATGTAGGAGGGGCCCTGTGTTTGAGTGTGCTTGTGGAGACTGTGGTGTGAGGTGCCACTGGGCAGTCAATGCTGGCAGACTTCTCTTTCTGGGGAGAACATGGAGGCCTGGGCTGGGGTCTCACTCCTGATTGGGGAGGACTACATCAGTGTGTCTCAGTGGCAAAGACAGCTCAGGAAAGGGCAGAGAGACAGAGACTCAAATGCCCACCTCAGCACCGAGCTAAGCTGCACGGCAGCGTGAATGTTCCTTTGTCCGCCCTTCTTTGGGAGGCAAAAGACATTGTGCGGGGAACATACCGCTCAACTGTCCATGACAGCCTTGACAGAAAGAGGAGACTGGGAGACTCACTGACCAGGCAAGCAATGGAANNAAAAAAGAGTGCCGATGAGAAACCAGAAAAGGTGTGTGAGGAACATGCCAGGTTTAAACAGTCCGTTATTAGGGAGGCTGATATGTGGATGGCAGCTCAGAGGGCCCAAGGGACATAACCAAAGTCACACAGCTTGTGACAGGGACACAGGACTAGAGTTTCTGGACTACAAGATGGGGGAGTATCAGGGAGTTGGGGTTGGTACTAGAGGTGAGGGAGGCAGAAAATCCAGGGATCCTGCCCTGTTACTGGCTCTAGCTTGAAGATGCACCTGGCAGGCAGCCCGTTATTCTGGGGGATCAGGTTCTGGCCTCCTCCCACCCCCCACTTCCTTTCTCCTTGTCAGCATTTTCAACCCTGTTTATTCCCGGATCATCGTGGGGGTTCTTCAGGAAAAAAACCCAGTTTTTCCTGGAATGAATGCCAGGGGAACACAGGGGGTCCTGTGGATGTTGGGTACAACTCACATGGATGGAGCAGTGCATGTTACAGATCGGCCCCAAGTGTGTCACCCCATTTAATCTTTACAGTAACCTTGTGGCAGGGTATGTTACCATTCTCTGGAACTGTGATAAAAGGGCCAGAGTGCAAGGGTTATCCCATGCTACCCCAATCCTCAGAGGGTGAGGGGGGCTGGAAAGAGTCCTGCAGAAGTTCCCACGTCTTACTTCCACCACTCCCATTTGCCCTCTTCTGGTTAAGGACCCTCTTCTCTCATCTTCCAGTTCCCAGGGGCCCTAGACTCACTTCCTCCTCCCAGAGACTGGGGTGCAGCGAGGGTAGAGGGGCTCTTGGAGAGGGAACAGGCCAGGGCCCTGTGGGACTGGGAGGCTGAGAGGCAGGAATGTAACTCGCAGCCTTGCAGGCAGGAAATGGAGCTGAGCCTGGCCAAGAGCCCAGCAATTTGCATGTGGAGGTGGGAGAGAAAAGTTGTTGGTTTTGACTGCCTTCAGCGCAGTTCCCACGCCTCTGATCANGTTCTGGTGGCCGCCTCTCCTCCCCTTCTCTTGTCCAGTCCCTGGCTAGCTCCCCACTCTTATAACGGAGGCTGTAAAGATATCAAGCCCGTGGGTTTCCTATTCCCCGTCCAGAAATAGAACTATTGGGAGGCCTCTGCTGCTGCTGGAGTTTGGATCCCTCTTCTGACACCACTGTGTGGCTCTTGGGCAGGCTCCTCTATTTACTGAGCCTGCTTCCNCCTCTGTGGACTGGATAGTAGCTCTTTCCACAAGGGCTGACTGAGGCTTTCAATGAAGTGGCCTATGGGAGTCACTCCCTGCCTGCCTGACCCATCTCAGAACAATACAGGGTCACATTTTGACTGGTTGTGAGGGAAAGCCCTTGGCCAAAACAGAAGCTTCCTGGGAGATGGAAGTTGAGCAGAAGGGGCCCAAGCGGAGTCCTCCTAGGGCAGGCAGCCAGGAACGAAGGACTAAGCTCCTTGATGGGTGTATAGTTATAGAGGCTGTCTAGATGTGTATAAGAGACAGGCCCAAGAGGGGTCCTCCTAGGGCAGGGAGCCAGGAACACGAAGGACTAAGCTCCTTGATGGGTGTATAGTTATAGAGGCTGGGTGCTACTGGGACTGGAGAGTAGCTGGAGGCTTGTGGGACAGGCATTAGGTGCACCAGCTCCCCTTCCCTGGGAGAAGCCAGCTTTAGAGACTTTGGGGTCCTCATCAGGCCTGTGTTTATTTCTCAGGCTGGGAATGGTCAGGTAAAACCCTTTGGCTTTCTGCCAGGACCCCCCATCTCCNCTCCCTATTGTCCACCCACTGGTCTCTGCTGGCCCCACCTTGGCTTCTAGCCCTGGACAGAGCAGCTGAAACCTCCTCCACAATGCAGCCCCACCCTGAAGGCCTCTGGCAGGAGGGAAGGTATAGCCCTTCTGCAGCTAACTAGCCGCCTAGCAGAGTTCCATTTAGTCATCTCCCATTATACCGTACCCCCTGTTGTGTGCAGGGCCATCCTGAGCCCCCAGCTGAACTGAAGGGGGAGATGGGGCAACACATGATCCTTCTGGCCTGGGGATAAGGGCAGGTGAAACTGGGAAGGACTTTGTGCAGTCACAGCCCAACCTTCTTCCACGTTAACTCAATCTTCCTGCTATGGGCTCTAGGAACAGACAGGACAGGGCAGCTCACCAAGTCCCACCGTGACTTCATAGGTGAGACTTCATCCTGGCTAGAGCCCAAGATTCTGAAAGAATGGAGTGTGGAAAAGACTCAGAGTAGGGGCAGAGATGTGGAGAGCTCTGGGTTCTGTCCATGGCCCTGGCTGTGGAACACCCTCGGGGGGGTGGGGAAGAGTAGCTTGGACCAGTTCGAGCCAACTCTGTTCGTGAGCAATGAGTAGGGCAAGGTTGGAGGAGACAGTTTGGGAACCTTGAGAGAAGGAACTGACTTTGAGGGCTGGGGACTTGCTTGGTGGTACACCCACTGGATCAGGTTGTGAGTAGCAGTGGGTACCTCTGCCTATGGTGTGGCTCCCTGGGCACAGGGCTTAGCTTTGTTCCCTTGGCCCCCATCTCCCAAAGCCACAATGCCAGCCCAGTAACCAAGCCAGCCAAATGGGACTGACAGGGTGGTAGGGGAGGGTGGAGCTCCACGCTCCCAGCCAGACAGCTGGGCTTCCTCTTTTAAGGATTCAGACCCTGAGCACGGGGATCCCCAGGACATCATCTGGCTTCCCAGGCCCATGCTGGCATCACTGGTGAGTTGCTTGGTCAGTGAGAAATGGCTGAGAAGACTAGAGGTGTAGCTGGGCCCCAGGGGATGTGTGGGGTGTAGTGTCTCTGGCCCCTGGAAGGAGCTGGGAGTTCGCTCTGGGTAGCAGTAGCATGGAGTAAGGAGGATGATGGGGACATTCAGCTGTTAGGGGGTTAAAGCTGGGGATGGGCCACAGCAGGGAATTGGGGTTCAGTTAGGGAGCCTATGTTAATCTGAGAAGTTGTGCCCTGGCTGAGCTGAGAGAATAATGATCTGTGGGTGGGTGGGTGTGGGGCCGGGGGTAGGGCTGCAACAAACATTCCAGAGATACTCAGGGGTGTAAGGGGCCAGTAACTGCGACCTCTCTTCTCCAGAAAAAAATTACAAGCAGATGTGGGTATCTCTGGAGAGTAGAGCAGGGAGCCTGGGCAAGTTTTAGAAACACAGACACAGAGGGGTGGCCTGTAGCNGTCAGCTTTTCCTGAACCTGGGCGGTCAGAGAAAAACCCACCCCATCCGGGGTCCTGACTCTTCCCACCCTCGGGGTGAGGCCTAGGTGTGGAGATGAGGAGGAGCCAGGTTCCTTGAGCTATCAGAGAAAGATGGGAATTGCCCCTTGGAGCGCACCAGTGGCTGTGTGGTCACCCAGCTGCAGCCCCATTGCCATCCCCCATGGCAAGAAAGAACCTCCTGACAATACTTCACTAGAGTGGCGTTGGCTGTCTGCATCCACAGTGATGGAAACTTGCTGTCAGTGGCATCTGATATTGAACTGTCCTGGCCATTCAAAAGTTCTCTTTGGACTGAGCCCAAGTTGGCTTCCTTAGACCCTCCTTCATCGGTCCCAGTTTCACACGGTGGCGGTTCACACCTTGGCAGTTCACACCATGGCAGNTCACACTGTGGCACACCTTTCAGTGTCCTTAGTATTTATTTGCTAGGCTAAGGGGTGGTCAAGTGACACTAGACGTTGCTATGTAGTGAATGGTGCTAGGAGGCTCTAAAACAGATGAACACAGTGCCAGCCAGTGTGTGTGTGTGTGTGTATGTGTGTGTGTGTAGGTGGTGGGGTGGTGGTGGTGGGTGGAGTTGTCAGGGAGCAGACACAAAAGCAAGGTGGCACAAGATTCCAGGAATAATGAGAGCTGGGAGTCAGAATGTTAGCCAACTGAGCTGAGACCTGGAGCCACACAGAAGTGTGCTAGGAGCACTGTCCTGGGGTCCTGGGGGATCTGGAGCCCTGCCACGTGGACCAGAGGACCGAGGAGGCGGTGGGCTGGTCTCTTCAGCACGNCTATTGCTTGACTCTTTGCAGATGCGTCCTTTCGGCTGCTGGCTGCGNGCTTCAGTTGCTGTGTGCCCTATTGCAGGCCTCTGCAATGCTGTCACTCGTGCGGCCCCTCCTTCTCCTGGCCCTNGGCCTGGGTCTGGCCAGGACGCTCAACTCCAATGATCCCAATGTCTGTACCTTTTGGGAAAGGTGAGAAGGGCCCCAAGCTTGATGCTTGTCCTGGATGAGTGGCTCCTCCTAGGAGTCTGTTTCTGGTCTCTTCGTGCCCCTCTCTGGCCTTTGACCTTTCCCACCTCTGCCCTTGTCTCAGTCTNTGTCCTGTCTCTGACCCTGATTTTTACCTGTCCTTGTCCCTGGATCCCTGTGGGAGGGAGCCATTTAGTGTAGACCAAGCAGAGGTGCTGACTGGGGTGGGGGTGGAGAGAAGGTAGGGACAGGACTGGAAAACAGCCCAGGGTTAGCCAAAAGTGCTTCAATCCACTGCTGCCAGATGGGTCAAAATTGAGCAGTCAAGTTCAATCTTCCCACATTGTGCGAGCATATGCATGCGTGTGTGTGCGTGCGTGCATGTGCATGCATGTGCGTGCGTGTGCATGTGTGTGTGTGTGTGTGTGTGTGTATGTGTGTGTGTGTGTAGATGGCTTTGGCTGTTAGGCTGAGAAACAGCTATGGTGGGAGGAGTCCTAGAACATTCCAGTTCTAGAAGGATCCACCTAGACAAGACAGGTGGGGAGTAGGATGATTTTCTCCATGGTGAAGCCTGGCCTTGGCTCCCTGCTGCACCCTGCTGACGCAGGCCAGGACTGTCCTTGGCTCTGACTGTTCTCATCCCACAGCTTCACCACCACCACTAAGGAGTCCCATTTACGCCCCTTCAGCCTGCTGCCAGCTGAGTCCTGTGACAGGCCCTGGGAGGACCCCCACAGCTGTCCTCAGCCCACGTGAGTGCTTGATCCTTCTGTNAACCAGTAGCTGGTTGAGCCCTGACCCCTCTCAGAACCTTTGGTGCTCAGAGGACACTCTGACCTCAAGGCATTCATTCATTCACCTGTCCATAGTGGGCACCCATGTGGCCTGGGAAGGTGTGTCTGGTTCATACATGTGTGTGGCTGATGTGGGGCAGAGAAGGAATACTTGCCATCTGACCCACCTAGTGCTTCACTGAGGTGCGATGGGGGTGGAGGTAGAGGTGGGGTAGCCAGGGCCTCAGCTAAGAGCACTGATGGCCGCCTCCTGGGCTACCACAGGGTTGTGTACCGGACTGTGTACCGTCAGGTGGTTAAGACCGACTCCCGCCCGCGCCTGCAGTGCTGTGGGGGTTACTATGAGAGCAGTGGGGCCTGTGTCCGTAAGTCTTGAGTTGGGTCAGGGAAGGAATGGAATGGGAGGGACCCATCCATGGGAATTTTTCGCTGCCCTAGTGAGGGGTATGGTGGGTGGGGTGCTACTGTCTGCTCCTTTAGATTTCCCCTTTGGCCAGTANCTGTAGCTGAGGTTGGGGTAACGGAGCTGGAAGAGGGGCTGGGAATGGAGGCCGGGCCTACTTTGCTGTTGTCCAGTCTCTTGTTCCCTAGCATCCTGTGAGCCTATCTAAGGATGAGCCCCTGCCATCCTCTGACCTTTCATTCAGCTGTCACCAGTCTCTGCAGGCCAGCTCCCTAGCCCGACTTAGCCCTCACCTCAGCCCCTACCCTCTTTGATCACATCTCTNTCCAACTACCACTTGAGAATTCCCCCACTTCCCAACAAGANGTTTAGACATGTTCACAGAAAGGGGGTCAGGAGCCTGGACCCCTGGGGTTGCTCCCCAAGTCTTCATCTCAGACAGAGCTGGTGCTTGGGGACCTGCAGGCCCCTGGCATGGCTTTGGTTTCGTAGATCAAAGGTGGGATGGTGGGGTGGAGACATCTCATTCATCCCATCTCTGGCCAGCCCTCTGTGCCCAGGAGTGTGTCCATGGTCGCTGTGTGGCTCCTAATCGGTGCCAGTGTGCACCAGGCTGGCGGGGTGACGACTGTTCCAGTGGTAAGTTGTTAGTGACTCGGATGGCTTTTTATCGGAGTCCATCTCTGTTAGATGCCTTTTCTGGAGATGTGGTAGAGGATATGGGTGTGTGGGCGATGAGACTGGGTCTAACTGGAAGCTAAGTGCCTGGTGACTCCATTCCATTCTCTACTCCACAGAGTGTGCCCCAGGAGTGTGGGGGATGAGCTGTGACAAGCTCTGCCACTGTGGCAACAGCAGTTCCTGTGATCCCAAGAGTGGGGCGTGTTTCTGCCCCTCTGGTCTGCAGCCCCCCAACTGCCTTCAGCCTTGCCCTCCTGGCCACTATGGTCCTGCCTGCCAGTTCGATTGTCATTGTCATGGGGCATCCTGTGACCCCCAGAATGGAGCCTGCTTCTGTCCCCCAGGGAGAACAGGACCCAGGTGTGTGATGAGGCCGTAGACACTGAGGAAATGATGGAGTTGAGACCATGATCTTAGTCCAGCTCTGCTTGGTCCCAGCCAAGCAGCCATCAACTCCTCCTGCGCCCTTCCCTAGAAGAATTGCCACAATCACAGCGTGAGAAAGTGTGAGTGTGTG
>LZPO01097100.1:280124-292482 GCA_001675575.1 Neotoma lepida
AGAGAGAGAGAGAGAGAGAGAGAGAGAGAGAGAGAGAGAGAGAGAGCACTCCTGTCATCAAGCCAGGCTGAATTGAGAACTTGGGCAGAACTGCTTGCAAGGCCACATGCAGAGAGGGTTGGGGTGGGGTGTTGAGCTCTCCAGGGTAGAAAAACTGTAGTAGGAGCAGATGTCAAGAGGGGACCACCTGAGCAGGGGGAAGAGAGGCCTAGGAGCCTCTTGCTGGAGGCAAGCACACCTGCCACACCCACTTGCCCTCCCCACCTGCTGATGTCAGGGTGTTCTTGCCATTTACCTGCCCCAGAGACTCCTCTTGTGCAGGTAGCCAGCCTTGGGGAGAAAGGGCCAGCTGGAGGTTCTTCCTGATGACACTCTGACCTCACCCCTATTCCACAGCTGTAATGTGCCCTGTTCACAGGGCACTGCTGGCTTCTGCCCTAGAACCTATCCTTGCCAAAATGGAGGTGTCTTCCAGGTCCCCCAAGGCTCCTGCAGCTGCCCACCGGGCTGGATGGTATGAAGGGTGGGGCCTGGGTGCATGGGGTTAGGATTCCCAAGAGAATTCTAGAGCCACTAGAGGGTGGCTTTAGACAGGGTTTGGGCCAGAGTTTTCAAGAGATGGGCTCTCAGGACCCTGGAGAAGTTGGAGGGCTTGGAGTGGATGAGGGTGTCCAACAGCCTGTGGCCATGAGAAGGGAATTAAGTGACTTTTCACCCACCCACAGGGTGTCATCTGTTCCCTGCCCTGCCCAGAGGGTTTCTATGGACCCAACTGTACTCACGAATGTCGCTGCCACAACGGTGGTCTCTGTGACCGGTTTACTGGGCAGTGCCACTGCGCTCCTGGCTATATTGGGGATCGGTGAGCATGTGGTTCTAGGGAGCTCTGGTGGACCGGGAGGAGGTGAAGCCCAGTTTATACAGCCGTACTTAACCCGGTACCCAGGTGCCATGAAGAGTGCCCTGTGGGCCGCTTTGGGCAAGACTGTGCTGAGACCTGTGACTGTGCCCCTGGTGCCCGTTGTTTTCCTGCCAATGGCGCGTGTCTGTGTGAACATGGCTTCACAGGCGACCGCTGCACTGAACGCCTCTGTCCGGATGGCCTCTATGGTCTCAGCTGCCAGGAGCCCTGCACCTGCGATCTAGAACACAGTCTCAGGTGGGCTGTGGGAAACACGGTCAAGGGAGACAAGTTCTTGTTTTAGAGCCACCAGAGAAACAGAAAGGGGTCTGGGGACGGGGCGGGAGCGGCCTGGGCATTGCTCCTTGCCCAGCCTGGCTCNCCGGAGGATCTCACGGAGCCCCTTGGCTCCCTACGCGGGCTCTGCGGAGGAAGGGACCTCTGTCATACGGCTCAGACGCTCGTGTCCCCTCCTGCGCCCACAGCTGCCACCCTATGCACGGCGAGTGCGCCTGCCAGCCAGGCTGGGCGGGCCTACACTGCAATGAGAGCTGCCCACAGGACACGCACGGGCCGGGCTGCCAGGAGCACTGCCTCTGTCTGCACGGTGGCGTCTGCCTTGCGGACAGCGGCCTCTGCCGGTGCGCACCCGGCTACACGGTGAGGCTGTGTCCCACCATGGGGAAGGAGGAGCGGGGTGGGGCCTGGACCGCTCCTCACTCGTGCGCCCTCTGCTTTCAGGGACCTCACTGCGCTAACCTTTGTCCACCNGACACTTACGGGGTCAACTGCTCCTCCCGCTGCTCCTGCGAAAATGCCATTACCTGCTCCCCCATCGATGGCACATGCGTTTGCAAGGAAGGTAATGGACTAGGGTCTTTGGGGGCGGGGGGGGGGCGGCGGAAAAGAGCACTACCAGGGCAAAACTTACTGGAAGTGGGCCTGTGGGAACGGATCCAGGCTAGTTCCTGCTAGAACATTTTCTTTCTTTGTCCCCTCTCATCCTCTCTTTCCAGACCTCCCCTTCTCCCTTTCCCGTCCTGCTTTTTTTTTTGAGACAAGGTCCCACTATACAGCCCAGGAGAGACTCAAAGTCCAAGCAGCCATCCTGTCTCAGCCTCTGGAGTGCTAGGATCACAGGCAGAGCCAAAACGCCCTAGTCATTTTGCTTTTCTCTAGCTACAAACATCATACTTGTCCTTAAAAGGTGCAGACCAAAAGACACCTCTACAGTAAACATTTCCNACCCTCAGGTCTATAATAATATACCACGACTGTGCCAGGGGGCTCTCCCAAGGGCTGTCCCTGTGGCATGTTGGCAGCCCTTAAGCTGAATTCAGATCCCGTGGGATAGACTCAACCCAGCATCAAGTCTTCAGGCCCCATTTCTCCCTGTTATCCCGCAGATGACTTGGTGGGGTCCACCATGAGCTTGGGTTTGTTGCCAGCCTCCTCTATTCTGTAGAGGAGGCCCAGGTGGGGGAGAAGAGAGAGGAGGCCCAGGTCGGATGGAAGATGAGGCTCAGGTGGGGTGGAAGCCATAGGAGGCCCAGGCAACTGGAATGCATCAATAGGGAATCTTTGATTGTTTGTTCACGCTTTTCTCATGCCCAGCTCACAGCATAAAGCTGGCACAGCCCTTACCCAGTGTACACCTACTTGCCTTCTCTAGGTTGGCAGCGTGGTAACTGCTCTGTGCCCTGTCCCCCCGGCACCTGGGGCTTCAGTTGCAATGCCAGTTGCCAGTGTGCCCATGAGGGAGTCTGCAGTCCCCAAACTGGAGCCTGTACTTGCACCCCTGGGTGGCGTGGAGCTCACTGCCAGCTTCCCTGCCCGGTGAGTGATCACAGCCCACCTGCCTGGGGGAGGAGAGGGCACAGCACCCCTCAACTGACTAGCCTACTCTCCCTTCCTTTTACTCTCCAAGAAGGGGCAGTTTGGTGAAGGTTGTGCCAGTGTCTGTGACTGTGACCACTCTGATAGCTGTGACCCTGTTCATGGACACTGCCGATGTCAGGCTGGCTGGATGGGTGAGCATTCTGGGTGTCTAGGTCTCAGGTCTGCTATAGAGTTGGGAGTGTACTCCACAGGAGATGACCCTTGGTTGTCTCCTACAGGCACACGCTGCCACCTGCCTTGCCCAGAGGGCTTTTGGGGACCCAACTGCAGCAATACTTGTACCTGCAAAAATGGGGGTACTTGTATACCTGAGAATGGCAACTGTGTGTGTGCACCAGGGTTCCGAGGCCCTTCCTGCCAGAGGAGTGAGTACTCCACTCCATCCTGTTAGCAGTTCAGATTCAGGAGCCCCACTCCACCCCTTGGGTTCTGCCTCTGACTCCCATCTCCAGGATAGTTAATCCAGGGGGAGAGGGGTAAGGGAAACCATGGCCAAGGCCCCCCCAGTCACCATGCATCCCTTTCCCCAGCCTGCCAGCCTGGTCGCTATGGCAAACGCTGCGTGCCCTGCAAGTGCAACAACCATTCTTCCTGCCACCCTTCAGACGGGACCTGCTACTGTCTGGCAGGCTGGACAGGCCCTGACTGCTCTGAATGTGCGTAGCAGCTTGTGTGGGAGCAGGTGTGCCTGATGCTTGGGTGGCTGAGCCCCGCAACCTCAGTCTCCTGGCTCTGGGCAGAAGCCCCGTTCCCCAACCTTACTTGGTTATCTGTACAATAGGAAAAATTCTGCCATCACCTTCATGCTGGGAACTGGTTTTAGTGGAGGATGCAGCAGTAGACATGTCAGAGGGAAAATTTTCCTGCCTTTCCGGAACCTGGGAAGAGCAGGGTATTTATGGAACAGCAAATCCCCAAAACCTCCCTCTTGGACATAGTCTTATTTTCTCTTCCTTTTTAAAAAAATAATATATATTTTTATTTTAAACAATTTTATTCTTTGGAGATTTCATACACATATACTATGTGTCTTGACAAAATCCCACTCCCCCTCGTGCTCCCTAATATGTCTTTCTCCTACCCAAATGTCCACTCCTCTTCTACAACCCACTGAGTCCATTGTGTTTGTCTGTGTGGGTATCGGGCTATTGACTGGAGCATGGGGCTCCCTCCCCCAGCAGTCATGGCTGTTTTATATCTTTCTCACATTAGTTTTGTTGTGTATCATCTCCCACATAACTACATGGTAATAAAGAAATGTCTAGTCTAGGCAGCAGAAGCATGTATTGAAGTGAGAAGTTGCTGCCAGAGACCGCACTTCTGCAGTCAGGGTGTGAGGAAGTGCTTTCTGGCAGTGTTTGTGTAGTTGTTTGTTTGTTTGCTGCATAGAATTCAGTAGTGTCTACTATTAGATTATTTGCTAGGATCACACACACGGATAATGTATCAGGCTGTAATCCCAGCACCCAGGCAGGAGGCAGATACTTGAAAAGAGAAAAAAACAAGCGCCGTGCTGAGCCCCGCAGGGGCTGTTGGGAAGTCTCTGGCTCCCTATCACTGGGTACATTATTTTGAAATGGCTGTTAGGGAGTCAAGAGCAAATGTGAAGTGGGTAGGTCAGGATGGCTGGAAATGAACATTTGGGTCGTCAATGTGTAGATGCCCTTCAGAGCCTTAGTGTCCCCAAGAAAAGGCCAAGCTGAAGACTTCAGAGATACTGAGGGCTGAGAGTTCATGCAGGGGGGTGGTGTGGCCCTGCCTGACAGCCCCTTGTCTCCTGTAGCATGTCCCCCAGGCCTTTGGGGACTCAAATGCTCCCAACCCTGCCAGTGTCATCATGGTGGAACCTGCCACCCCCAGGATGGGAGCTGTGCCTGCACCCCAGGCTGGACTGGACCCTACTGCTTGGAAGGTACCGATGGAGAGCTAAGTCCCTGAATACACCATAGCCCTTATCCAAGAGGAGGCTACAGTTTGCTGGCCCTGTGACCCCTACTTGCCTCCTTGGCTCTATCCAGGCTGTCCGCCAGGAGTGTTTGGTGTCAACTGCTCCCAGCTGTGCCAGTGTGCTCCTGGAGAGAGGTGCCACCCAGAGACTGGAGCCTGTGTCTGTCCCCCAGGACACAGTGGTGCACCCTGCAAGATAGGTGAGTTCTTGGACCCTATGACCCGCCAAAGTTCTGGGACCCAGGGTCCTCATACCATCTCTGTCTTCCTTAGAGTGTACCCACATTCACTGGCAGAACCAAGGTGCCAGCCTCAGTGCCCACTTTATCTCACAGGAAGCCAGGAGTCCTCCACCATAATGCCCACCTCTCCTGTGACCCATAACTCACTGGGTGCAGTGATTGGCATTGCAGTACTGGGGACCCTTGTGGTGGCCCTGGTAGCACTGTTCATTGGCTACCGCCATTGGCAAAAGGGCAAGGAACATGAGCACTTGGCAGTGGCTTACAGCTCTGGGAGGCTGGACGGCTCCGATTATGTCATGCCAGGTGAGCTGGGGTGGGGCTGAAGTGATGGGCAGTGGGGTGCTGCTGACTCTTCCCCCATGGGATGTGGGGTGGAAGAATGGAAGGAGTCAGGGAGGCCACACTGCTGTCCTCCTGGCCTCCGCCTGTCTCTGAGTTACTTGGTATCCGTGTTTGTCCTGCAGATGTCTCNCCGAGCTATAGTCACTACTACTCCAACCCTAGCTACCACACACTGTCTCAGTGCTCTCCTAACCCCCCACCCCCTAACAAGGTCAGTGCATTGAGGGGGTGTGCTCTGCATGTGGGTGGGGGCAACTCATTTCTCAGGAAAGCCTCAACCCTGCCTGTGCTCTCCCTGAGGCCTTGTCCCCCCTCAGGTTCCAGGCGGTCAGCTCTTCGTTGGCTCCCAGGCACCCGAGCGGCCAGGCAGAGCACATGGACGTGATAACCACACTACTCTGCCCGCCGACTGGAAGAAGCACAGACGAGAGCCCCACGACAGAGGTAGGTGCTTGGAGGCAGAGGCTGAGGAGGTGAATGTGTGCAGCCTCCTCTGCTGGATCATCTTGGTGGGGTTGTGATGGGGGAGAGCCCAGTTCCAGGAGAGGCCAGGGAAGGGACCAGAGGTCTGACTTCTAGTTACCTTTTCTCAGGCTCCAGCCACCTGGACCGAAGCTATAGTTGTAGCTATAACCCNAGGAATGNCCCAGGACCATTCTACCCTAAAGGTATGAGGACAGAGACAAGGAGGGGAAGGGAAGCTGGGTCAAGGAGCCAGTGCCTCCAAGGAGCCCGATTTCCTTCCTTGACCCTCAGGTCCCACCTCTGAAGAGGGGCTGGGGGCAAGCGTCATGTCCCTGAGCACCGAGAACCCCTATGCTACCATCAGAGATCTGCCCGGCCTGCCTGGGGAACCTCGAGAAAGCAGCTATGTGGAGATGAAAGGCCCTCCAACAGTGTCTCCTCCCAGGCAGCCTCTTCATCTCCGGGAGAGCCAGCAGCGGCAACTGCAGCCACAGAGAGACAGTGGCACCTATGAGCAGCCCAGCCCCTTGAGCCATAGTGAGCCCTCCCTGCCCCCAGCAGGGGCTACAGGACCCTGGAACATGGGAAGTAGGAAAGGAGAAGGGGAGGGGAGAGAAGAAAATAGTGGCGTAATATGGCAAGAGCAAGGCCTTTGGGTGGTTTGGTCTCAAACCAGGCATGACACTGGAGGAATTGCCCTGCTTCTTCGAGCCTGTTCCTCACCCGAAGGTTGAGTATTTGAGATGGTGCTTGTGTAGCACCAGAGAGGTAGAATTAGCATCCAGAAAAGTGGAGACCAAGTTGTGGGACAGTATCCTCATATCCTTTGAGGTGGACAGGTGGGGGTGGCTGAGAAGCAGAGGGCTTTGCTCGGAGCCCTACTTGGCTCAGCCAGCCCACGTGCATTGCTGTTCACTTCTCTGTGGGTAGGAAGAGCCTGGAGTAGGTGGAGAGAAAAGGGGAGGTTGAGGAGTCACCCCATCCTGTCCTCTCTGTCTTCAGATCAAGAGTCTGTGGGCTCTATGCCCCCTCTTCCTCCAGGCCTGCCTCCTGGCCACTATGACTCACCCAAGAACAGCCACATCCCTGGACACTATGACTTGCCTCCGGTACGGCATCCTCCATCACCTCCACCTCGGCGCCAGGACCGCTGAGGAGTCAGCATGGTATGGGATAGTGCCCGTATACCCTGCCAGGAGCAGGGGCTGGACCAGCAGGCCGCGAACAAACACATTTGATGAAGTGAACAGAGAGGCGCTTCCACCAAGGGAGACACTAGTTGGNAAACTGCCCAACTCTCTTTCTCCAACCCACTGTTCCTCAAGTCCCCTAGGCTCTGTGGACATAGCGGCTGGGCTGAATGTTGTTGTCTGATTTTAGACTGATTTTAAAAATATGTGTTGGGTACCTTTTCTGTGTATGTACCCAGGCAGGGCTGTGTGTGTGTGTGTCTAGTTGGCTTCAGAGAGTGCCAGGCACAGAGTCTGCCTTCTGCACTTCCCAGCCTCCAAGCTTACCTAGCTCCAACAGCAGGCCCTTACTGCCTGCCCACCTTCCACTTGGCAGTCCTTCATGGTTTTGCTCAGAGGGTTGCTCCCTGCCTGTGTGGTCTATCCTCCTGGTACTACACACAGTCAAATTTCCCATGCCTCAGTGGCCCTGCAGCCCACCTCTTCTGTCCGGTTCCACTCTTTTCTGGAGAGAAGGCTATCTGCCCTCCTTCTCCCTCCTTCTTCCTCCTCCAGGGATGGGCACATCTGAGTTTAGCCTTCCCGGGTTATCTGTTGACTCCTGCTTGACCTTCGCCTATCCCACAGAGTCCCCACCCCACCCCNCATCTCTCCTTTGTAGCTACTGTTTCTTCTCGGTGCACCTGTAGAGGGCAAGGGTGGTGCCAGGCAGGACTTGGATTTGTTTTATTAGTTTGTTTTTGAGACATTGTCTCACCATGTAGCCATGGCTGTCCTAGAACTCACTATGTAGATCAGGCTGGCCTTGAACTCAGAGGTCTGCCTGCCTCTGTCTCCTAAGTGCTGGGTTGAAAGGCATGGGCCACATGTACTAGCAGCTCAGGCTGCACTCTGATGTGATTTCCATGTTACTCGATTAGCCTCTGCCTCCCCCTAGCGGGGAGGTGGACCGCAATGCTCACTATTGGTTTCTCTTGGCACATGGTCGTCAATAAATGTTCCTTTAAAAGCTGAGTGGCTGAGTGATGGTACCAGTGATAACTGTGGTAAAGAATAGCACCTGTGTGTCCCTCAGAGCCTAGCTGGGAGATCTCAGAAATAGCTTCTCGGCAGGGAGCAGCATCAATGCTTGCAGTGCTGGGGTCCAATGGTAAGGATGGGACCTCCTGGATCAAATCATTATCAGACTGAGCCTCCAGTCCTCCAGTAGGCTGCCTAGAGCTGGTGGTAGAGGAGCGCACTCAGTATCAGCCTGAGCAGCTTGCTTGGGCCCTTACCACTAGGGACTCTCTCTAGGGAATGAACCTGAACTCCCCTTCTGAATGCTCTCCAACTACTACCACCTCCCTGCTCAGTGTCGCTCCCACTGCCCACAACTCCGTGAATAGGGACTGTTAGGTGCCTGCCCACTCTGCCCTAGGACCCACCCACTCGTCTGTCAGGGCCCTACACCGATGCTAGGCTGCCTGAGCCCTTCTGTTCACACAGACCCCCAACAATACCAAACCACGCCCACTCGCTCTGGCCCGGGGCCATCAGGCGCCCATCACGTGCCCTCTTTGCCGGTTGCTCTGGCCGCAGCCCCACCCACCCAGGCTCGGTTGTCCTGGAGAGGGACTCGCAGATCGCGAGTTTCTGGCCAATTGCATCTGGTGAGTGGAGATCCTCAGCGTGAGGCCCACAGAGCCCTGTCTCATCTTGCCTCTCACTTGAGGGGTCCAGAACCACCAGTATGTCAAATGAGCCGAGCGCCACAGGGACCTCACCTAGGACACCGCGTCCTGGGGCCCAGAAGTCATCCGGTGCGGTAACCAAGAAGGGGGCCGCTAAGGAGAAGCCATCAACTGCCCTGCCTCCGGTGGGTGAGGAGGAGTCGAAAAATCCCGGTATGCTGGCAGGGCTGGGGTAGGGTTAATCAGAGCCCCAGAGCTTGGCTTATCATTATCATCATCATCATCATCATCATCATCATCATCATCATCATCATCATTAAATCAAATCTGGTCTGGAATTTGCTATATAGACTAGGCTGGTCCAGAACTCAGAATTCCATCTCCGCTGAGATCAAAGGTGGATCTCCTCAGGGGCTGGCCTTAAAGAATACACATTTCCGGGGGATGCTGCATACACCGTAAGATGTGATAAGATGCCAAAGAAGNCTGGGGTCGGGGTGGGAAGATTCCATGGTGCTGTGGGGAGCTCTTGAAGAGAGCGCTATAGATANTCATTTAGTTAACAGTTACTTTTTAGTATCTGCCTTGTGGCCATGGACACAGTTCTGCTTTGGCGTATTTAAAGAAAACCATTNAAGTTAGATGACTAGGACCATGACTTTTCTTGTTGCAAGTGACAGAACCCAATTTTCACCAATGAAGCACAAAAGAGAATTTGTCAGAAGGTATCTTGATACAAATTTGATGTTTTTGTTACCAAAGAGGGTCAGGACCCTGCCGTCCCTGGAGTGGAGCTAAAACAACCGGAGAAAAGGCTCTGATGGTCCACCCGTTGCCAGGTGCCATTTCCCTGTCCCTACTAGTGGCCAGGGACAGGAAGATTATGAAGACCTGGACAAAAAGCATCTTTCACAGGGAAAACAAGATAGGGTTGAGTTGGGGGCTNGAGAGGTGGCTCAGAGGTTAGGAGCACTGACTGTTCTTCCAGAGGTCCTGAGTTCAAGTCCCAGCAACCACATGGTGGCTCACAACCATCTGTAATGAGATCTGGCGCCCTCTTCTGTATACATAATAAATAAATCTTAAAAAAAAAAAAAGATAGGGTTGAGTTCCTTACGGACAGCCATAGAAGGCCAGACACAATGACAGTGTCCTCTGCTGGTGGCCTAGGTGCTGTAGTGGGGTTGGTGGTGGCTGGCAGGAATTTCACATTTCCAGGAGCTCCTGGGCTACCACAGAGAGAACTGAGGAGAGCAGGGGTCTCTGGGGGTGTCAGATACCAGCTTTGCAGAGCCTCAGGATAGTAGGTGGTGGGCAAAACTGAATTAACAACTTATCAAGGCATGAGTATTTTCAAAACTTTTACAAACCCTGGGACACTGACTAGCAAATACTATNTAAAAAAAAGTGTTAACAGGTCAGCAGCCCTGCTGGGTAGGCGTAGTCCTCTTCTGTGAGCGCTTGCTTTCCTCCGGTGTTTTCAGCATTGGTCTTAAAGTAGCTTCCACTTGGGGCTGCTGTGAGCATGGAGGTTTCTGCTGTGCTGAATGTGGGCTCACTCTGCTGCCTCCTCCACAGAGGAGTACCAGTGCTCTGGGATTCTGGAGACAGACTTCGCCGAGCTCTGCATACGGTCAGGCTACACGGACTTTCCCAAAGTTGTCACCCGGCCTCGGCCCAACCAGAACTTTGTCCTTTCCGCCTCCCTGTCAGAAAAACCCATCCAAGGTGAGCCATAGGCCACCCAACTCATTCACTGGGTGGGGCATGCCCTCACACTTCACCCNATCTTCTAGACGATCAGCGGCTGTCAGCATCCTGCAGCCAGAACAGCCTGGAGAGCAAATACGTGTTCTTCCGGCCCAGCATTCAGGTGGAGTTAGAGCAGGAGGACAGCAAGGCGGTGAAAGAGATCTACATCCGAGGTGAGTGCTGCCCTCCCNACCTCTTGCTGCCCCACCTCCCTCAGCCCTACCCATCACTCTTGAGCATCACCTCCCCTTACTGACTCACAGCTGTTCACATCAGGCCCCTCCCAAGCCTGAGATGCCTTTGGCCTTTCCTCAGGTTGGAAAGTTGAGGATCGGATTCTGGGTATTTTCTCCAAATGTCTGCCCTCCCTTAGCCAGCTGCAAGCCATCAAGTGAGAGGCACTGTGGGAGGTCAGCCTCTGGGGGAGGGGGGAGGGAGGGAGAGAGAGAGGGCCAGCGAGCCAGCAAGAGAGCCAGCGAACAGTAGGCTCAGCTGGGGAGGGTGGAAGGTGTGCCTGGGGGACTGGGAAGGGGCTTCCTATATGAGGTGGTGTCTAGCTGTTTCTGTTTCTAAACCAGTTTGTGGAAGGTGGGGCTGACGGATAAGACCCTGGCCACTTTCATCGCCATTTTGCCTCTCTGTTCCTCCACACTCAGGTCAGTTGTGGTCAGGCCCCAGTGCCTAAGTGGCCTGGCTGGGGTGTATGAGGGGGAAACAGTTGCCTACAGAGTTAGCAAGTCCCATTTGTAGGCCTAGGTTGGCATCTGTGTGGAAATGGGGCTCAGCCCACGTCTGTGGGGTTTGGGATTCACACCTGAGGGCACTGTTTTAGTCCACATGGCATCCACAGAGCCCTCTGAGGTCTTACCCTCTTTCCTCTCCATCAGCCCCACTCCCTCCTTAGCAAACGTCTGCCCTGTTCAATGACCCAGTACAGCGAGTAGGGAGAGAAGGGCCTAGGGCCCAGGAACAGATAGTGCTTTGTGACCATGTGGGAATGTGGATGTGGAGGAATGGCTCACGCAAAAGGGCATGCTGCCCACCACATGAGTCTGTGTGCAGGAAGACCTGTGCTAAGCTAGCCTTCTAGGAATCATGGGGTGGATGGGTAGGAGGCAGAGCCAGGTTTAAGCTAGCCTACTACAATTGCAGTTTGCTGTACAAAGGACAAAGCCAATTTAGCTGTCTGCCCCTTTTCAGGTTCCTATAGGACCCTAGAGTCAACATTCTTGCTTCACAACTAGTACCCCTCAGTGCTCTCCACGTGGGCTTTCCTCCTGTGTATCAGATAGATGCTCCCTGAGGGCAGGGGCTGGATCTTTAGCTGGGAAAGCAGAAACAAAGAACTGTGAATCTATTAATTTAAGAACCAGCCANGGGCTGGAAAGGTGGCTCAGTGGTTAAGAGCACTGACTGCTCTTCCAGAGGACCCAGATTCAATTCCCAGCACCCACATGGCAGCTCACAACTGTCTGTAACTCCAGTTCCCAAGGAATCTGTCACCTTCATACAGACATACATGCAGGCAAAACCCCAATGTATACAGATAAAAATAAGTAAAAAAAAAAGAACNAGCCATATCAGCATAAAGATGATGTAAAATCAATTGTTCATATGAAACAAGGCAGCCCAAAAGGCTGAGCAAGAATTATATACCATGGGAAATACTTGAATAGAGAAATTTCTACCCATTGGTTCCATTTTCTTAGGACTGTGAGAGAAGCTATTGCCTTGTAGAAGGTCCTGTAGTGATTTATTACTGTGTAATGAAGTAACTCCAAAATGTTGTGGTTTAAAACAACCAGGAAAGACAGGTGGTGGTGCAGGCCTTTGATCTCAGCCCTCGGGAGGCAGAGGCAGGCAGATCTCTGTGAGTTTGAGGCCAGGCTGACCTATAGTGGGAGTTCCAGGACAGCCAGGGCTACACAGAGAAATCTTGTCTTG
>LZPO01097100.1:292527-325484 GCA_001675575.1 Neotoma lepida
CCAAAAAAACCCTACAAACGCACAAAGTTACTAGTTCTAGCTACACTGCAGAGGACAGGATTATATGACACAGGGCCTGAGTACCCAGAAGTAGGACTCAGTGAAGGCCATCTTGGAGATCACTGTTCTACAGGTCAACTCAGAGAACTGGCCCCTCACATGGTCATGCTTCTGGAATTTTAGCCTGGGGAATTGTCAGAGACATACTTCCTATCTTGGGGGATATCCTTAGAGTCTGTTTTCTAGATGCTCCCCAAAGATCCACACTTCCACTCTGTTCCCCTCCCCCTTGCATGGCCTCAGTGGTGATTCCTAGACTTCAGATCTCTCTCACTCTTAGGAAGGTATCTCTGGAGGGGAATCCACTTCCGGAGCAGTCCTATTACAAGCTCATGGGACTGGACAGCACGTGAGACTCCTTGACTTCACTTTCCTTTCCCGGTCTATCCCCCACTTGAAGTTATCTTTAGTCCTTACCTCTCCTTGTCCCCAGGCACCTTTAATCCCTGCCCCTCCACCTATAGATCAGATAGAACCAAGCCCAGGAACGCTGGTCCTCTGTCCCTGTCCCAGGATCGCTCACTTGTCTCTGAGGAACAACAGCATCGATGACCACGGGGCACAGCTCCTAGGCCAGGCGCTGTCCACACTGCACACCAGCAACCGGACCCTTGTTTCACTGAACCTGGGATTCAACCACATCGGGGATAAGGGCGCGGGCTACATTGCGGATGTGCGTGCTGTGGCAAGACGGCTTGGGGACGCTGGCTTGCCCTTGGCTTACAGGGCTCTCTGTTCTCCAGGGCCTGAGGCTGAATCGCTCTCTCCTCTGGTTGTCCCTGGCGCACAATCGTATTCAAGACAAGGGCGCACTGAAGCTGGCTGAGGTAGGTTTGCACGCTGGGAGGGGCAGGGGATCTGATGCAGGTGTCTGATGTGCGGAGCTGGCCTTGCCTCAGGTCCTGCGCCCTTTTGAGCTGACCCACAGAGAGGTGGTGGAGCGTCGGCGCCTGCTGTTGGAGAAAGGATCGCAGGAGCGGTCGCGATCGGTGAGGACCTGCCTGGTCCCAGGAAGGCTGCTTTTCTGTCCGCTGCCCATGACTCAAATTCCCTCCATCCTNTTGCCCTTCTGCATTCTGGAAACCCAGCGCTTGCCAAGGCCAACTTGGCGCTCTAACTACACAGTCACTCTGACGGTTAGAGTGTAGTTAAGAGAAAAGATACTATTCAGACCGCCTGGGCTTGAACTCTTCCCCACCAGTTTCTGATCTTGAACTCACTGCTTTAACCTCGGAGTCTCACTTTTCTCAANTAAGCAGGGTAACTTACTTTCTTTACAGAATTGAGATGATTAAATGAGTTACTATAAAGCATTTGGAATATTGCCTAGAACTTAGCTCAACAAAAGCTGCTGGCTGGGCATAATGTAAACCCTGTCAGTCAGGAGGCAGATGAAGGATGAAGGACAGCCCCAGCCACAGTAAGACCCTGGCTCAATAAAACCAAGGTCTGCAGGNATAGTATAGTACATAGAGTGCTTGCCTACCACACACAGGTGCTGGGTTTGATCCCTAGCACTGCAACAAATAAATAAATAAATTCAAAGTGAGCTATTTCCCCTTCCTATGATGAAAACCTGAGCCTCCAGCTCATTCTCAGTCATTTCTGGGCTCCTCCTTGCCAACAGCAACTCTGTCCCAGACCAATTGATAGGCAGGGAGGTGGGGGAAGGGAAAGGATCTAGTTACTTCTCTGGACCCCCCCATTTGTGAGTGCAGCCTTCCTCCTCTCGGCATGGGGACTCCAAAACGGACCGTGAGAAGCCTCAGACGGCGATCAGCAATGTTGTTTCGGGGGACAAGCCAGAAAAGATGCAGACAATGAAAACACCCAAGGGCCTGGGCAAGAAAAAGGAGAAGTCAGGGGTAGGTGTGCTGGGTGAAAGGGAACCTTGGCCCTGAATGGGCAGGGGAGGAGTTCCCATGGTATACAGGGTGGTGGGAAGAAGGGCAAATGGATTTGGCCTTTNAAGGGGTCTCCCGGGCTCAGCCTTCATACACTCTCCCTGTGGGAGGCAGGATATCTGTCATGTTTCCTCACATCCTTCACAGGAAGTGTTAAAGAAGGAAGAGAGGCCAGGCCCCGGGCAGTCCCCCACACAAGGAACCCCTAAGAAAGAAGATGCCACAAAGGCAAGCAAGGGGAGTAAGTGTGAGCACCCACCCTTCTACAGGAATCTTCCCCACACGGAAGAGCCTTGGGCAGCGTGCAGGAGTCTGGTTTTGGCCTGGCTGTGTCTGCCAGGAGCTGTTCTTTCACATCTCTCCCCAGGCCTTGTTTATTCCTCATCTTGAAATGATGAGTAACATTCCACTTGGCCTAGACATTGTGACCCACTACCCTGTCTTTCAGGACTAGGCCTCTATGGCTGTCCTCAGAAATGGAATCCATCCAGCTAGATGGGAGCTCACTGTAAATGTTCCTATATCCCCCCCCCCCAAGTTCGGGGACTCTGCCTTACCAAGCCCTTCTCTGGGGAGTTGGGTGGTGTCAGGGGGTCTGCTCTGTGCATTCTNACTCCTCTTCTGGTCCCAGAGGTGACCATCCCTGAGCAGAAGATGAGCAAGGGAAAAGGGACAAAGATGGGGAGCAAAGAGAAGCGTAGCATCCTGCTGGAGTCTGAGGTAAGTGGCACTCACAATGTGCCACCCTGTTCTCACTTCTTTGGCAGCTGTCTCTCTAAGCCCACTCCAGCCCACACGGGAATCCTATCTGATCTGCACTTACTGTGGAGATGACGCTCACAACTCCCCGTGCCCCTTCCCATGTGGCAGGCCCCTTTACCTCTATGTCTAGGACCCACTTAGGGTCTGCTGCACAACTGAGGCTCTGTTTTCTGAGGTCTTCAGCTCACCACCAGCCCCTCCAACATTGCACAGGGACAAAGAATGCTTTTGCCCCTTAGGTGCTCCTTAAGGCACTTTGTCACCACACTGCCCCATGCAGGACCCTCCTTCAGACCCCCCCTTTTTTTTTGCTGCTGGATCTTTGTGTGTGACTTGGCCTTCCTCAGGAAGCCTTCCTGGGCCACCTACTCTGGTTCCTAGTTCTTCCTGTCTTCTATCTTATCATCTCCGTTCTTTCCATGAGGAGACCCCACAACCTTGTCACATACTCCTGGAAGGGAGAGCCCTGTCCTTTTAGGAGTGTTTCCTGGCACCCAAGTTCTGGCAGAAGAACAAGTCAGATGGAAGGAGGATGGCTTTCTATACCCCACGTTACAGTCTCTGCCTTTGTCTTGGGCAAACTGCTCCTTCTCATCAGGACCATCACTTTTCCAACTGCTCTTTAATGGAAGGGTTATTAACAAATCCTTATTAAAACCTCAGTCCCATGTGGACTCAGGGCTCCAGGGCCTTTGCATCTGCTATGTTCCTTGCTTGGGGAACCCACTCTCTTCATCTGAATGTCTGTACACCTTCAACTTTCACTCCCAGGCTGCCTCTTTTAAGGCCTACACTCTCAGAGTCCTCTGCTCTCAAGTGCCTGCCACACCACATTCTTGTTTAGTCCTCTGGCTCCCCACACCAAGGAACTTTTTGAGGGTATGGGCTTCTTTACCTTTGTTTCTCCAGCACCTAGGACACAGCCTGAATTATAACCAGCACTCAAAAACTGTATGTTGAATGAATGAATGAATGGATGGCCTGTTGACCAGCTCCCCTCTCTCCTCTGCTGCAATTAGTATTCTGCTTTAGCAGCTGGTTGTTGAAGCTACAGAGATGGTTAACCCTCTCCTGGAGCCTGTGGAGCACCGAGACGGGAAGGTTTTCCTGCCTGGGAACAGGGTTCTTTTGCACCTCAACCTCCTCCGTATGTTTGTGAGCTTTACCTGCCCTTACTANGGGACTACCCAGCCGCCCAGGCTCCATCCTGCTAAGGGGTGCCACCATAGCGCCATGGAGTGTTCTTGATTAACTTTTCTTTTAAAAAAATCTTAACTATGAAAGGAAGAATATGGCTGAGCATCGTTTTGTCACACCCATGGGGCTGGAGCTGAGAGGAAGCACTGGGTCAGGGAGGGGATCCAGGGCAGTAATGACATGAGGAAGATAGCTAGGTGGGAAGGGGAAGTGAGGGGAAGGTGTGAAGCAGTAGGGTAGAGAGCTAGTTAAAAAGTCAGTCCTGCCTGGTGAGCTTGGGGATCAGGAGCCAGGCTGCCAGGCGTGATGCCAGATACCACTGTCTATGCATCCTCTCAGGAAACCGAATCACAGAGGTGGGGCTGGAAGGCTTCCTCACTGCTGTGCAATACCAGGTTCAGGTCTCCAAGCCCAAGACTTCGTCCAAGGGCCCCTTGGGGCTGCTGTGGCTGTCCCTGGCGGTGAGTGCCTAGCCCATTTCCAGAAGGTCTCATTGTCCTGATTCTTTGTTTTAATGCAGCAACCTTTGTTTTCTGTAGTTACCAATGGTATGACTGCCTTCCTTTGCTCACCAGCCCTAACACTGTCCAGGGCATTGTTTTCTCCTGAAGACAAATCTTCATTCCTGCTAATGTTTTTTGTTTTTTTGTTTTTATTTTCCCAGAAAAACTGCTTTGACCCGCAGTGTCCAACATACACCATGATCCAGGAACTGATGCTGCCAAGGGACCCTGTGAAGTCCAAGGTCAAGGAGGAGGAGGCCACAGCTACCTAGGCCTCCCATGGGCAGCCCTATCTCCTTAGGAGATACCACAGACCAATAACATAGTCTATTGCTGTGCTATTCTTTGAAAATCACTCCCGAACTGTTTGGAACATTTGGGCTCTTGTGTCTGTTTATACTGCCTGGCTAGACATGGCAGACTGGTGGCCTGAATCACACCATGTCTCTGTTTGGGGGATGAACTGTGCTCCTAGCTACAAAGCCAGGGCCCTTGCTCTACCTCCTGAGTGTCCCAGCAGCGTCCCCCAGACCATCTCTGCCAGCATGCACAGCCTTAGGATGATGGGGGTCAGTCAGTACAACTGATGGAGGGAGTAGGCTTGGAACTAGGACACATGCCCCAGTATTCCCTGATGCTTAGCTCCAACCCATGTTGCCTGGCTTGTGAGAGGCCAGGGAGAGGGTACTGTATTCATATTTGCATAGCAAAGGCCAAACATTAGACATGGCAGGTCAGCANCTTGAAATCATGGACATCTAAGTCGGGGCTACCAGGCTGTCTCCACTAAATTTTGGAGAGCCCATGTCAACCTATAGGGAATCTCCAACAAAGGTAAAGAGGACACCTGTAGTGTAGTGCCTCATGTCCAGCCCCTCTGCCTACCAGAGCTCCATCTTCTGCACTTGCTGCCTCAGCACTGGCTCTGAATGGCTACAGGGATATCTCCCACTGCTGAGTCCCAACACTGTCAAGGCACACCATGATCATCCACTATGGCTTCTCCAGTTATGTCTGCCAGGTCCTCTAAAGCTCTGTCTTCAGCCTTACACTTGATCAACAGCCATGGCTAATCCTGATCTATGGGAAGGAGAGGGATGAGGGTAGTGAGGTGACCTTCCACTTCATGTTTTGTAGCTGAAGGTAGGTCATGAGATTCCTGTTCCTTTGTGTGAAGTAACCATGATGTCTTTTTTAGGCCAGGGTCACTTGCCCAACCTCTTCAAAGAAGGTACACACCTGAAACTTTGGGAGAGGTGGCAAGACCTGGTGTGGGATGGTGTGGCAGGGGCTCTCCTGGCTCCCTCTACCCATTCTTGACCAGTCACAACCAACATATTCTGTATCAGTCTAAGAATCATACAACCACAATGGAAGAATATTTAACTTTTCTTTAAAAAAATCTTAACCATGAAAGGAAGAAAATAAGAGTATACATTATTTTAACAGCAAAACAGTCATTTCCATATCTCTATTTTATATATTATATATATTTATATATATGTATATATACACCTAGCACAGTGTGTATGTTCATCAGTGGGGAGTGGGTGAGGACAGGCGATGAACCAATGTTGCTGTAGCCCCTGGGGAAGGAAGGGCCCTGAACTGACTCAGGGACTCTGCTCTCTTACGGTCTGTTTTGAGCTCCGTACCTGCTATATTTGTTTCTATGGGGCAAGTAGGAAAAGGGGGGGGCATGGGTCAGGCGAGACGCTCCCCACAGGCTCATCTCCTGACAATGAGAAGGCCTAGGCTTCAGAGGAGGGCCCTGGAGCTTGACAGGGCTGGAGTCTGGGAGACGTCCCTGCCTGTGGGACATAGACAGTCACCACCCTGAGCTGGGCTGCTGACTGGCTCTCATCTTAGCTGTCTCTGACTGGTTGAGCATGCCAGGGACAGAAAAAAGGCTAAGTTATTTACAACGGCGAAAATGCACATACAATAGACATATTTATAGGAAACTAAAGGGACAGAGAGGAGAGCCAGGCACCCAGCTGTCTTGGGCCTAGGAAGAAGGGGAGGAAAAAAGTGCATTTACACATAAGCCTCCTCCTCTCACTTGCACACCTGAGGGTACTATGCACATAGCACACCCCACACATGCTATGGAGCTATGTGGAGTCGTGAAGGGGTACACCACTGTGGGAGGCCTTTCTGTTGTGGTCAGCATGCTTAAGATGAAAGCCACGGAGACTTGGCTCATAGGAAGAGACACTGAAACTGGACTCTTTCCAATGTGAACAGACCAAGCAACATGCAAGTCTCTCCCTGGGCCTCTGCAGCATCTTTCAAGGGGAGGCTTGGGTCTCCTAGTGTTGTGTTCTGGCTCAGGCCAGACTCTGGCAGAGTGGAGAAGCCGAGGCTCTGGTTGTCTGGATGGCTATGGTCCTGGTGATGCAGCTGTGTCTGTGGCACTGTCGGAGCCTGTGGGAGGAAGGCGAGGGTTGAGAAGCTGGCTAGGTTTGCAATGTTCTGTTTCAACACCAGCTCTTGGTGACAAAGCTTTCTTCTCCAGAAATTCTCCTTTATTTGTATTGAAATAATTTTACTTATGTGTATGCAGTGTGTGTGGAAGTCAGACTACTTGCAGGAGTCAGTTCTCTCCTTCCACTGTGTGAGTCCTGGGGCTTGAACTCAGATGGTCAGGCTTGGTGGCAAATGCCTTTAAACACCGAGCCATCTTGTCAGCATAATCCTTGTTTCTTGTGGGACTTCAGCAGGTCTATGAGAACCCTACTTCTGTATGGCCTCCCAAACCAAGACAGGTAAGTGTTTTAACTTTCTGAGTTCCCTCGCAATCCAGATTTGAGCCACTGAGAACCTGCAGCAGAGATAAAATCAGGTCCTCCTCAACACAAAGAGGGTTCTGGGGGCTGGAGAGGTACCTCAGCAGTTAAGAACACTTGCTGCTCTTCCAGAGGACCCAGGTTCAATTCCCATCATCCACATGGCAGCTCACAACCATCTGTAACTCCAGTTCCATGGTATTAAAGCCATCTCTGGCCTTCCTAGGCACTGCATGTATGTGGTATACAGACTTACATGCAGACAAAGCATCCACACAAAGGATTTTAAAAAGAGGGTTCTGTTTTGGTCCCTATTTGGAGGGAGCCTCTGTGTGGCTTCCCTAAAAAGATCCCTTTCTGGGGCTCGAGAGAGAGTTCAATGGGTAGGTACTGCCATGCAAGCATGAGGACTGGAGATTGGATCCCCAGAATCTCTGTAAACCTGGATGTGGGAGTACANATCTGTAGCCCCAGTTAATGGCAAGAGGGATGGTGGACAGGAGAACCCCAAGAAACTTGTGGGCCAGTGAGCCTGGCTTACCCAGCAGTGAACACAGACCCTGCCTCAGGGTGGAAGGCAAGAACAGACAGCTGAGGCTGTTCTCTCACCCCCTACCTCTTTTCTCAATGTAGTCTAGGCTGACCAGGAACTCACAGAAATTCAGCTGNTTCCTGAGTGTGGGGATTAAAGGTGTAGTCCACTATGCCTGGCAAAGATCCCTTTCTGAAGCTGAGGGAATGTGTTGGTTANGCCTCAGGGGAAAAGTCATGAGCCACCCCTCACCGCTTGGTTATGTTTACTCTGGGTCATGGCATTCTCTCAAGGTGGCACATGCAGGAATTGGCTTCACTCACCTTCTTCAGGGCAGGACCCCTGTTCCTGACTGGTTTGGGAGTCAGAGGCCAAGGCTTCCTTGGCTGGAGGAGAGAGAGAGTGGTCTGTCCATCTGGCTGCCTCTGTGTGAAAACTGCCCACAGGAGTGGTCCCACCAGATGACTCTCCTCCAAGGGACCTGAGAAGCTCTCTGTGGGCCAGCTCCATGTCCTAGAAGAGTTGCAGGAGGAGTGTTTGAGTCCCAGTGCTAAGGCTCAGAGGGTGTGGCAGGGTAAGCTGAAGATGAAGGTGGCCTAGGAGTCCAGTTAAGATACACACTTCCTGAGTTGGGGATGTAGTTTAATGGTAGAATGTTTGTCTAGCATATATGAAGCCCTAGGCTCAATTCCAATACATTTATGTATATATGTGTATATGTATCTATAGCTATACATACCCAAAACCATTTACTTATGTAAATATATACCTGTCCTGGGTAATGGATGAGAGGCTTTCTGACCCAAGGCCATGTTCCTCACCTTAAGTCTGTGAAGTTTGATGGTGAGCTGCTCAATGGTACGGAAGATCACACCCACATGGGGGGGAGAGCAGCTGGAACGTGTTTGATCTCCAACGCCTCCCCTGTGGTGCTGAGGCTCTGTTGGCCATGTAGGGAGGCCGTGAGGCTGTGAGGGACTTAGGGGTGTCCCGGTAGGTTCGGTGTTGGAGTCCACAGGTCCTGCTGGCATGCTGACATAAAAGCAGTTCCCTGTACCGATGGCAAGAGAAAGAAATTAGACAAGCAGAAATGCCTAAGTCATTCTCCCACTCCCTCAGTGTACCCTGTGACAGAACGGGCCAGGGAGGCTTCTACAGACAACCTAGTGCATGCAGGCCCATGCTGCCTACCAGGCTCCCAGAGGCCCTTTTCTCTTTAGATGGCAACTGCTCTCAGGCTGGCCACCTGCCAGGGGAAGACGCTCAGTGACAAGAGTGAAGAAGGGGCAAGATGGACAGAGAGCGGTTTNTGTCCATGAAAGGAAGGGGCAAGAGGTTTTAGGCCCCTCTGCAAAGCAGCAGGCAGCAGTATTTCAATGNTTTCAGTTCACATTCTACTGATGNAAGTCAACACTGCCCTACATGTTGCCATCCCCTAGAAACACCAACTGATCAGGGGAGGTCAGAGATAGCTGGCAGAAGTTTGGGTCACTGAAGGGCCCCACCATGGAGAAACACAAAGGAACCTGCAGAGCCATGCAAACCTTTTCTCATCACAGTGCTAGAGTAGTGGACAGGGCTGGGAAGTGGTTGCTTAGGATGTCAGGTTAAGTACACTGGAGTGTGGGCACTGGCCAGACTTTCTTGTTTTCTTCCAGACCTGAGCATAGGCTGAAAGCTCTGAAATGGGCCTCTCTATCTCCCAGTGAGCGGTTTCTCAAAGCTAGAGGTACAGGTCTCCTTCCTGTCTCTGGGTTCATGTGCTACTTCCCAACCATCTCAGACAGCTGAGGAGCACAGAGGATGTTTGTGGGTAAAGAACTCTGACAGTCAAGGCCCAATTCTATCCCATGGAACCCCTGCTATAGCCTGGCCTGGCTTTGGCTTCAAGGAGAAGTTGATTACCCGTAGCCTGTGCTCCGCCTTCCACTTCAGATAGCTCAGATTCTGACTGGCCACTCTCTGGTAGTGCAGGGATAACTTTGCTGCCCGCCACCTTGGCTGCACCGACACCACCACCAGGGAGAAGAGAGACTGAGAGACAAGGCAAGGGGAAAGGAGGGAGAGAGAACATGAAGGAGAGGGAGAAAGAAGAGGACATGTCAGGGGATAACAAGAATAAGGAAGAAAAGAACAAAGTGAGTACAAGATCATACATGGCAATGTCCCAGGAGCTGCAGAGAACATTCCACCAAGTCACCTTGGAAGAGCAGAAGCAGGTCAGTCCCCAGAAGCCCAGGAGAGGCAGCCTTTGGCCAACAGAGCAGGGGGAGGGGGCAAAGGCACAAGGGACTGATGTCAGACAATCGTCTCAGCCTCTAGTGGCCCAGGTTTGGTGTCATCATTCTGGCTACACTCCTCAGGAGAGCCTTCCTTCCTCCATAGCCTTACTGGTCTCTTCAGACCTGCCTGGAGTTGTCACAGAGCTGCCCACAATATCCCCAACTTGGGGTATCCTCTCTACCAAGCTGTGGACTTCCTCCCAGACCATCCCCAAAGGTCTTCCCATTTTTGTCTTAAGCCCCCCCTGTGCTCAGCCACTCTCTGCAGTAACACGCTACAGGCATTTGCCCTCTTCTTTCTAAGCCTGAGTCTCCTGGGAAGAAAAGTGACATTTTTTTCTTTAGACTAGATAATCAGTAAAGAATAGCAAAAAAACTTTTACTGGAAGTTGATCTGTGCTGGCTGAGGAGAGAGGTGGGAAATGTTCTCCTATATCACAGAAGGAAAATGAGATATGCTTTGAATTTTGTCTAAGATACACAGACATTAAATAGCAAATGAGGGCTTTGAGCCTTGCCTGTCTGACTTCAAAGGCTCTTCATATCAACATGTCTTCTTCCCCTAGGTCCTAATGCTAGTCTGCTCACACAGTGTCCAAGAGAAAGATGGGAAAAGAAGCGTCTGCCTGGAACACTCATCTCTACCCAGCAAAAGTGTGAACACAATGGACACAACATATTTTACCTTTTCTTACAACTTTGTAACTTCCTGCTGGTTCTGTACTTGAAGCCTCTTCAGCTGGATTCCTATCCAGCTCAGGAGAGTCCCAGATGCCAGAATTTCTGGTCCTTGGGGGCAGGCGTGCCAGAGACCAGAGAGCCACATCCTCCTCCTCTGGCTCCAGAAGCTGAGTGTTGTCACCTATAATGGGAGCTTGCCCTGGGGATCCTGGGTCCCAGGGGTGGGAGGTGATGCTGGTGACAGAAGGGATGGGTGTGAGGTCATCCTCAGGCTCGCCAGCAGCCTGAGTCTTCACAGTGTGACGGTGCAGCAGGCTCCACAGGATCAGGTGCCGCAAGTTCTCCACTGTAGGAAAGAGAGAGTGATGGCCTCCCTAGTGAAGGACTGCACACAGCCAAGTAATGGGAAAGCTCAGGGGAGATGAGGGGTACATGGCTCCTGTCACTAACACANTCAATCTGTTGCAGTCTAAGGGTGGAGCTGGTGGGTTTCTGGCCAACTAGCTGGTGTTCCAGCATCCAGCTCCCCTCAGTTATAACTAGTAAGAACCTTCGAGTAGGTAGAAAGTGAAATTCATACAGGCTAGCTGGGATGCCAGGGGCCAATGACAGTCTTTGAGGCACTCACCATCTACCAGGGCAGCATCAGCAAGTCCTTCCATGAGGAGAGGGCCTGCCAGGGCCAGAAGGACAGGGTCCCGTGTCCTGATGCCTCTGCTTTCACNATCCAGGGAGGGGGAAAGGTGAGGCAGGGCTCTCAGCTCCTCTGCATCCTCTTCCTGCTCAGGATCTTCTTGTGGTACCAGCCCAGGTTCTTCTTGAACTCTCTGCTGGGGCCCAGGGCCTGTGTTGGATGAGTGTGTTAGGACGTGGGAGAATAGCAGTATGAGGTGAGCCCATGTCCAGCTGTGGACCCAGGGCTTGGGAACACTGGTTGGTAAGCTCTATGGAAATTCGTGGAGCACCCACTGCGGCCACCACCACACCAGAACCTGTCACATACCAGCAGACAAAGACTTGTACCTGGGGTGGAGCCTTAAGGTCTTANGGAGGGACTCAGAGAATCAAAATAAACTAGGAAATCAGGCATTTGTTAGAAGGTGGTGAGTATTACGGAAAAGACAAACCAGATCAGGGTATGGGCATTAGAAGTGCTGGGTCACACTATTAAGTGACATAAACAACAGAAACAATAACTGCTGGAACAAAGCTATGAAGGATGTGGGGGACACAGAGGAGGACATTCTAAGCGGAAGGAAACAGAAGAGTGACACAGGCAGGGAACTCTAAATTNTTCTTCAAACTCAAGATCTGAAGTTATTTAAAAACAAACAAAAAACCTCAAAGAGAAGTTACCTGAAAACTGTGCTCCTATATGCCATCCCAAAAGTTCTATCTTAACTCCTTGCATCCCCAGTACTTCTGCATCCCCATCACTGTCTGCATCTTGTGCTATGAGAGCAGCCTCTGGCTGAAGCAGGCAGGGGTCTTTCTGCTAACCCNGTTACCCACAGAGGCAGGGGGAGCTGGTCAAGCTGTCAGTCAGTTTCTTCCCCTAGACTCTCCTCTCCCGTTTCTCTTCCACTCACTTGACCAAATGGCACCCCTCTTATCTCTGGCCCTGATGGACTCTCCCATCACCTGACACCTTAATCTGACCCATACCTACAAGAAGAAAAAAAATAGACTATGTTGGTTTTCCACAAGAAGGNGAGGGGCCTTACCTCCAGATAGTTCCTTGGGTTCTGGTTCGGTATGGTAAACTTCTGAGTCATTTATTTCTACCCTGAGAGAAGAAACCCATTGAAGGTTAAAGCAAACCACCTGGCGTTAATTTCTAGCCTTGTCGGCCTGGTCAAGGTGTCATGAAATCCAGACNGGCTCCCTCATATCTTTCACAGGCAATGAAGNAGCGGGGTGCAAGGAAGAAGGAGCTGGGCCTCATCACCTGAATGGGCAGCACAGGCTGGCAAGGCAGAAGGTGAGNGAGCGTTGGCCTAGCTTCTCTGGCTGCATTCTATACCCACACCCCTGCTTCAGGGGTGGTCTCCATTATTCCCAAGTGGGAGGTAGTGGGGGAGATCAGGGTGGGCAGAAGGCAAACAAGCAGAGGCATGGTCCTCTATCTGTCAGAGCCTGGGGCTGTTTCCCAGTGGGATTTCCCTGTGGAGGCTGTCTGCCCTAGTGACAAAAGGCTGAGGAGCATCAAGAGAGAGGCAGGTTGGATGAGGAATAGTGCTGGGGACTGGAGGCCTAAGCACCACACCTGCTAGTGAGGGAGCCCTGGTAGGCTGGCTCCTGGGATCCTGGTGGTGAGGGATGGATGGGTGTTGGGGCAGCTCCCGGGTGCCTGGTGGCATTCTGCACGGCCTCTTCTAAGAGCTCCATCCATCTGTTGCTCAGCAGAAACACAAGAACANTGGTGAGAATAAGGCCAGGCACACTCCCTGTCCTCTGTGGACCCCACTGCCAAAAACCTTCAAAGTCCTCTCCACATCCTGTCTTAAGGACCTTTTACTAGGCAGGTCTCCACCTCCATCAACACTTCTCACTAGCTATTCTCCTGGGTTTACACGACTCATAGCTACCAATTATTGGATATTAACACTTTGATCGACCCCACTCCCCCCCTTCCAAAATAACACTATACAGATGAAAACCCAGAGGGGAAGAAACTGTCTGATTTAACCTGTCTCTGCCCACTGTGCCATGCCACCTCTGGCAGTCAGTGTTTGGAATCATGGGGTAGACAGACAGCTTGGGAAGAGTCAGGGCCTGGATTATACAGGGATTTATTATGCTTGGCCCAGGCCTGGTTATATCCTGGGGTGATGACCTCTGCGGCTCTGTGCCTATGTTACCTCCTAACTTCTCTTCTTAGTCCTCCATCCAGGAATTGCTCTGGGGCCCAGCCCTGTCCTCACTGCTCAAATCCTTCTACACACCACTCTGGTTCCAAGGGGACAGAAGTTACATGGGACCCCGCAATCAATTCTCACATATTCTTGTCTGATGATGTCAATGCAACCAGTTCATAGATCTGGGGAGGGCCCAGTTCAGAGGTGCAGATGATGAAGAAGGCTCGTTTATCTGGGTGAGGAAAGGAAGGCAGAAAGTCTACATGGGGCATGGCAGACATGGTTGCCAACCTGAAGAAAACACTATGAAATAGAGCTGGGTCATGAGAATCAATTGGTACTCACCAACAGCAGATACAGGCAATTATGATCCCCAATGACATTTGTCAGGGTCATTCCTACTTCCCTCTTGCTCTATTAACTGAGGGCTGAAGTTCATACAGTGCTTAGGGCTTTCCAAATCTTTTCATGTCTACCTCATCCTTTTTGAGCTGCTTAGGGAGGTCAGGTGTCATAGATGAAGGTGATCTCAGAGAATGTGGTTGCTGACTCCTACACTTTCTCATCGTATCATACTTTGCCCTGCAACCTCAAACTCCTGGACTCGGGCCTGTGCTGTAGGTGTGATTTCTTTGGAAACTCTGCCCTGCCCAAGGCATTCTTGCAACAAGATCTGTCCTATTCTTCATGCCTACTCCCATTTCTTCCATTCTTGCTTTGATGTCCTCAGCCCCACCCAGTGCACCCATCCCATCCATCATGGTCCTTTAAGGTTGACCACCCCCTGCTTCAGGCTGTCCATCTTCACCTTGGTCCCTTATCCACCCCTCACCCTGCCCATCTTGGACCAGATCTTCCAGCTTAGACTGGGTCAAGAGCACCCACCCAATGCTCACTGGATAGTGAATGGTGAACATGCCACAGAGCCCCAGGCTTGCTGGCTCATCTCCTTATGGTACCTGTGGCCACGGAGCGGATGAGCACAGCATTGAGCTTTAGCACAGGGCTGAAGGTCTGCTTGCTGTCTGAGGAGCCCACAGCTGTCTTGCTGTGGCACTTCAGCAGCAGCCTCTCCTCTTGTCTCTGCAGCAGCACTAGTAGGTCTTCCAGTAATAGCACCTGGAGGTCTGGGAATTAAGACAGTCCCTGTTGCTCACTCACCCAGAGGCTATTAGATGCCCATGCCCAGGACTAGGAGGCCATAGGAACCCAGTGACCTCAGCTCTTTTGTCTCTATATCCTCCCTTCCCTCACAGTGCTTAAGCAGCCCTGCGTTGCCATCCTGGTTGCATTATGCATGCTTCCCCAGCATCCCACCATCCTGTTAGAGCAGCAGCTTCCAAAGCTTAGGCAACAGAGAAGAATGAACCCTGGAGAAGCAAACTTACCACAGGTTCCCTCCCATTTCTAGTCCCTGGCACATACCCAGGGTCTTATCTTTGCTGATCCTCCAGGTCAGGGGCCCCTCATGGATCATCTTCCTCGTTGTAAGATCCAGGCTCTGTAAAGGAGATACCCTGACTCCATCCACACAAATATTTAAGAAACCACTGTGTATGGCTATTATGCTAAAGTGCTTGGAATCAGTGGGTCGGAAATAACTGTTACCTTTAAGCTCTTGCAGGGATGGAGAGAAGTGAAGTGTGCTACGAAGCCCTGTGTCTGTGGTGCTCTGGGGGATATACCAAGGGCTTTGACTTGGGATCCCACTAGGCCTACTACATGCTGTCCCGAGGAGATAGNGCTGCTTTTCCTGAGCTTCTCTTCAGCTTTGTTCCCTGTATGTTATTTCCACCTTACCTCAAGTCCTACCCCATTCTATNTCCTTAGGCTGAGTTCCAGCATCTAGTCTTTACTTAGTGAGGCTATCTGCTCTTGTTCATCTAGGGATGAGTGACATTAGTAGGGTGTGTCTCCAGGTCCATGTCTCTGACCTCTACGACTCTCTGGGCCCCGACTTGAGTTCTGCTCCCAAGGGAGCCCAAGAAGGATATGTGTGAGGGGCTGCCAGGGTTGTAGCCTCCACTTCCTACCTTGAACTCTGCTGCCAAGGGGTTGCTGGCCCGCTCTAGGGCAGTGGCATCTAGGCGTTTCTGGTAGCTCTCTAATCGGTGACGGTTCTCTGTCTGCTTCACTGCTTCATTTACAAACTTGAGAATCTCTCGGCACTGGTCCCGGGCACGGCAGAGCTTTTCATGCTCAGATGTGCCACCTACCAAACAGAGGGGAGGTGTGCGACAGTCAGTCCTTCTGCCTGCAAAGTGCATACGCTCATCTCTTGTAGTGTTATATATGGTTTAGCATATTTGCTTATTTACTATTAGTGTGTGTGTGTGTGTGTGTGGGCACCCATGCCACAGTGTATAGGATAAGGTCAGAGGACAACTTTGTCAAGTTGTCCTTCTATCCTTTTCTGTGAATTTCTGTTTAGTCATCTTGCTAGTCTCCTGGTTATAGCTTTTGTACACTGCAGAGGCACCCAGCAGAGGTATTAAGGGGTCTAAAATCCAGTATGGTCCTGCTAGGAGCTCACAATTGCCCAGAGGTGCCAAGACACCCTCAAGGGCTAGCCCCTGGGTCCATGCTTCCTGATTCCTATAAAGGCCCCTGTGGAGGCCCACAAAGGTTTCCTAGTGAGATTTGAGCTTGCTTTACCTAGTAGAGCTGCATTAGAGGATTGCTTGACCATGTGCATGGTTATTAGGTGATTGGAAGGGTCTACACTTGGCTGAGCTCAGGGAGGTCTTTTGTTCCACCCCTTGGCATTCCTATGAACAGCCCTTTAGAAGAGCCAGGTGGGGCCGGTGGATAATAACCCAGGCCCTCCCGAGGCTCTTATATTTCTACCTATTTCTCTTCCCTTTATCCTTCTATCTAATATCTCTTATCCTTCTCTCCTCAAGAGTACCCTGTACTAAAATGTGGGAGCCAGTCTCCCAGCTGGGCTCCCACAGGCCCCAGAAGCCAGTAGTGGCCTTGCTCTCCCTGCTGTGCAGCGCTTTGTACTTCCAAACCACATTTACCATCATTCTCCTCTCTGAGACTTACTTTACTGGGACAAGGAAGAAGACACCAAGNACCTCAAAGGTCTAGGCTTGCTAAGATCACAAAACTGTGACAAAGGCCGTCTGCTGGCACACGGCACCAGTCCTCCCCATGCCTACCCTCTGTGTGCTTGATGATGTTCTCCAGCAGCAGTGGGTACTTGGTGAGCCGCTGCATTTCAGAGATGATCAGGTCTCGAAGCTGCAGCCGCCGGCACTGAGGGTGGCTTTCAGCCTCCTGGATAGCAGACAGAGGAAAGGGTCAGGAGCTGCCTTTAGGGTTCAAGGCTAAGATGGCTGTGAAAATGCCAAGTAGATCCTAACCTAGATGGGCCACTTGGAAATGGTGGCAGTTTTTTCCTTCAACATTTAGGGAGGGGTTGATGTTGCCAGGAAGAGATGGTCAAAACAGAAGGGCAGTATCATTCCCATTTTACAGAAAAGTATACACTAGTTCTAGCAGGCAAGCCAGGACTTTTGCCTGCTAGTCTGGAGTACTTCTCAACCAAAGGGGCATCTTTGGCTCTAGAGGCAGTGCTTTACAGTACTGGTGTGTGTGATGTGGGTAGGCAGAGGGCACTGCTAGGTGCTCTCCTCAGTAGAGAAGATAAAGTTGAAGTCAGAAGAGGTTAGGAGATTTTTGATGAGCATGACAGAGCTGAGGAAGGGTTAAGACATAGCCCAAGATACCTGCATGAAGAGCTGGAACCGGCTCTCCTTACGCTGTTTAGTCTTGATTAGCTCTAGGGCTATGGACTGATAGGAACAGAATTGTGCAGCTACTTGCTGGAGTTCCTCTCGGGCAGGGCCATCAAACTGAAGAGGCAGAAAGGGCACGGTCCAGGTATCACACTCCTGCCAGGGAGCAGCACCCCCCACCCCCCACCCCTTGACTCTCTTCTCTGTCAAATTCCTTAGTCTTGGATAAAGGGATCTTGTTTCCTCCAATCTCCTCCTTGCCATACCCGAGCCAGCATGAGGTCACTGATGTCTCTGATAATAGGACCCTCCTCCCGGAGCTTCTTCATGGCTTCACACCAGGAATCTGTGGTAAGAAGGAAGAAGCAGAAATGCCTGGGGTTGATCCACACTGCTAGACACTTTATGACTAGGAGAAAGGCATTTTTGACAGTAGTGCCATGGAGAAGTCTGGGAACCTTTATTTTGGATCTGCAGGGTTAGTTTCAAGCTATCCATCAGCTTCTCTCAGCAGGAGTAGTAGGGAGTTATTTATTTAGGGGGATCAAGATGGGGTTCAAACTGAAACAGAGTGGAAGGGGGCAGAGTAAGCCTGAAGGAGTGCAGGCTCCTTACTGTGAATCTCTATGAGTTCAGGCAGATTAGGGAAGAGCCTTGCCAGCTCTTCCCGAGGCATTAGGTTCTCCTTTTTCATGCGCTGGTAGAAGATGAGGTCCAGGACCCGGAGTGTGCGCAGATGGGATGCTTCTGTCACAAACAGCTCTGAGCAGGGGTTGTGACAAGGAGAGGCAGGGGAAAAAAGATTAGTGAGTGTCTAGAGCAGTGGTTTCCAACCTTCCTAATGCTGCAACCATTAATACAGTTCCTCATGTGGTAGGGACCCCCAACCATAAAATTATTTTGTTACTATTTTATAACTGTAATTTTTCTATTGTTATGAATCGTAGTGTAAATATCTGATATGTGACCCCCAAAGGGGTTGAGACCCACAGGTCTAGAGTCACTACCTGGTCCCCACAGCACACTACTCTTTGGGGAAGTGGAGTGCTGGTTTCTCTACCCTTGGGCTAAGGCTGGAAATGAGGTGACCTTGGAGACTCTCTCCTACCCACACAAGCATGAGTGGAGATGAGAGAAGCAAGGCAGGCTCTCACCATTGATGACCTCTTGCCGGTCAATCTCCCTCTGTGTCAGCCCTGCCACCACATCCTTGCCTACTGTATGCTGCCAGTTTTGGACATCTGGCTCTGGCTCCAGGTCAGACAGCTGGCCCAGATCATCCTCCAGAAGGTGGGGAAGGACAACATCTGTACAGAACCCCAGACTGGGGGATTCGATGCTCCTGGGGAAAATGGGAAGCTCAGCATCACTTGTAGGTAACTTACATCCATGGAGTCTNTCACTCTCCTACCCAACCTGCTTTTAAAAAAAAAGATTAATTTATTTATTTTATGTATATGAGTNCTCTATCTGCATGAACGACTTTATACCAGAAGAGGGCATCAGATTCCACTAGAGATGGTTGTGAGCCACCANGTGGTTGCTGGGAATTGAACTCTTTAAGAGTTCTTAAGCCAGTGTTCTTAATTGCTGAGCCATCTCTCCAGCCCCGACCCCAACTACTTTTACCAGGCCTATGGAGAAGAGATGCACATCTGGCCATCCCTAGNTGCGTGAACGTGGCTGAACACAGATACTAAACAGAGGTACCACAATGTTCACCACTTACCTGCGGCCCATTTTGGGTGTGAAGGGAGGGGTTGGGTTCTCAAGAGACCTGAGGAGAAAATATCAACTCTGAATATATGATGATGATGATAATAATAATAATAATATATTTAACCACACTAAACAGCAATGGGTATAGTCACTGGAGGTTACTCACCTGGTGGAGAGGCTGGAGGCAGAGGATGAGGCTGATTGATGAAGGCGAGTGGCTTCAGCAGCAGCATCCATATCAACATCACTTCGAGATCGGGGCACGTTTTCTGCTTTCCGAGATCGCTTCATCTCTTCTCGTCCCTTGAGGCTCTCAGAGCGGCCCAGGCGAATCTCTGAGCGTGAACTGCCAGAGAGGGACAGGAAACTGAGCTCTGACACTGTGGCTAGCTTTTACTTGTCATCCCACTCCAAAGGTGCTTCAACACCACAGGTTTTCTACCTGGCCCCGAAAGGCCCAAACACTAGGGTCCAGAAGCTGCACTGCACAATGACAAGCCACTCTGGCGGCTCTACAGACTTTGCTCCCCTCGGTGGGCTTACTGAATCGTTTCTCTTGTTCACCTTGAGCTATCAGAAAGGTGAAGACAGGAGCTAAGACAGTGCTTCTCAGCCTCCCTAATGCTGTGACCCTTTAATACAGTTCCTCATGTTGTGGTGATCCTCAACTGTAAGATTATTTCCATTGCTACTTCATAACTGTAATTTTTTTACTGTTATGAATCGTAAATATCTGATATGCAATACCTGTGAAAAGGTCTTTCAACTCCCAAAGGGGTCNCAACTCATAGGTTGAAAACNGCTAGGCTAAGAGAATCAGTTTTGTGGTTTGTCCAGATGCCTAAGACACTATGATCCTTTCAGAAGACCCATGGATACTACAGTCCTTCATCAGGAGCCATAAGGTCCACTGCCCTGGAGGCCATCCCATGGCCAGTACACCTTGCCTGTTTTGGACCAGCTATTCTCTTCTCTGACTCTGATCCTCTTTGAGGGAGGTATAGTTATGGTTCTTACACCTTGGTTCTGTAATTCCCCAGGCCGTCTTGTCAGAAGATGTTATCTGCTGCAGTATTCTCACTCTCTAGCTGTGATGAAGATTTCTCCTTTCCCTACTCTGATAGCACCCTTCCTAAGCTTCTATTTCCTTTCCAGGGAGGAATGGCTGGGGAAGATACTTCCAGGGCTTGGTTACAGATAGGCAAGGGTTCATCTCTGGATGTCCTGCTTGGCTAACAAACATCCTTGGGGCTTGGTGAGATGCTGACAACTGAGAACTGATTTCTGTTGAGCCCTGCAGTGCATCGGCCTCAACACAGCTGGCATCTCTGACCCCTAGATGCTCCTGGATGCATCACCAGGCCCTGCTGGGCTGGCCCTTTGTTACTAATCTATATCCTGTTCTGTGTCTGGAACCACAGAAGGCCTTGAGATGTCTGGAGAGCACTTAATAGTAAAGCAGGCTGCTGCAGCAAGGAGCCAAGTACCTTGAGTCTTCATTTATACTTTCTCTAAAAGGTCAGAGGAGTCAACACGGAGCTCACCTCTTGAGGGTCTGAATCTGTCTTTAGGATTTGTAAACATCTTGACAACTGATGTCCTACTGAACTTACCCCTCAGAAATCTACAAGAACAATTCTAATCCAGATCAACTCACATTGTTTCCAGTGTCCTCAGTCAGCACTACAAACCTCTTCCAGTAAGGTTAGCAGGCTGCAAAGCTTTCTAACTTCTTAGAAGAACCCTTGGGCACTCAATGCCTGCCAAACATCTACAGCAATCTAAACTGTCTTCCTGTGCATACTATCCTCCCAAGATTGTCAAGGAGTTTACAATAAAATCCAAAGGCTTCTGCTTAGAATAGTTTGAAGATTTTGGTGATTGTGTTAGGTAAAGCAAATTTACCTAGCAAGGCCAAGAGTGCAAGTCTGTGTTTCCAAATNTTTTCTCAAGGTATTGACGTCTCCCAAACTTAAAATATTTGACATATCCAAATATTATCACACCTGTCACAGCAATTATGTAATTTGTATCTAATTTACCTACAAATGTTAGAACTCAACCTCTCTCCACAGTACAAATCTAAAGTTTACTGTTCCAAAATCTTTATCAACTCTTACTATGGCTAAATCCTTTGACATGCACTAAGTTTATGAAGNGCTAATATAAAACAAAGAATAAACTTGCATTCAGGCAAGAATGTCTGACTTAGATGGTTATTTTAATGGCAAAATGGCTCAAATATCTATACTGCTGCCTTCGAACTTGCCTCTCTGTCTACCTCTATTCCTCAAACTTGATTGTACAATAGGATTATTTTCCTATACAAAAGGCTGTAGTACTGTACCTCAAGGACAACTTGAGGAATCTGCACAGACATTTCTGACTAGAGGCAATCTTCATTTTAAAGCTGGCTGTAGCCATGACTTGACAGCTGTCATGCCAGTCAGGAGCAAGGAAATCTTAGAGCATGTGTTAAAACCACACAAACATCCTTGTTTAGAACTTGATACCTGANGGAGATGCAGAAAACGAGACAGCACAATCCCTATCGCCGACCCCACCCTTTGTGAGACAGGGTCTTACTCTGTAGCCTAGGCTGGCATTGAACTCCCAGTGATCCAACCGTCTCAGTCTCTGGAGTGCTGACATTACAGACATGTGTCACCACACCTGCCCTCCTTTTCCTTTTGAAGGGAAGAATCATCTGTCTTGAGCCAACTGATGCTATGGTCTGCTGAGACAGATGACTACTCATTTCCAGTTATTGCTTGTCTTTAAGAGTTAGCAGAAACTCCTTTTTAAGCATTTTTAAAAATTATTATTGATTTTTTCCAGAGATAAGGTAGACCAGGATGGCCTGGAACTCACAGAGATCCTCCTGCCTCTGCCTCCCTAGTGCTGGGTGGGATTAAAGGTGTGTGACATCTCACCTAGCTTAAGCTTTCTTCTTAATAGGCAATGACTTTCTTGTGCCTCTCCAGGCCTTTTATTTTCCAAGACTTCCCTCTGTCCCCTCCAAAGTCTTTTATCCACATCACCCAGTGCTTCCTGATTGGCTGCTGGATAATATAATCCAGCTCCACTTTGGGATGGAACTGCTCAGTAGTTAGGGGGTCAACCTGAAGGTTGCCTTCATGATCTTCCACTGGCCTAATTCCCAACACATTATGCTTTCTGCAGCTACTTAGGGTGGGCAGGCTCTATTTGCGACCTCACAGTCTAGTGGAGAGGAGCAAACAGTGGGAATTAAACCCTAGTGCCGAAGCCTGCCCATGCCCTATGTCTTGGGCAGCTGGTGGGCCCCATCCAGCTACAGCTACCTGTCACTCTCCAGCAGGTCCTCAGGAAAGCTTCCTGTTGAGAGTCGTTGTGTCCCCGGCTCTGGGACATCATACTGATGGCTGTTCTCAAAGTGCTGAATGATGTTCCTCACATTGCCTGGCTTAACTGCAGGCAAAAAGAAAATGAAGGGTACTATGCTTTCTGTTCCAGGGCCCTTACTCCCCTCTAGCCCAGAAGACAGAGCAATGAACAAGCATAGGTGAGAACAGCATGTGACCAGAAGACAGGGGACATGGCCTAGTCCTGGCTCTTCTCTGATCATGCTGTGTGGTCCTGGGTGGACACTCGCCCTTCCTAGGCCTTCTTTTCACACTCTACCTGAAAACAATGACTAGGTTTTCCTTAAGGCACACAGCAGGTCTTAAAAAAAAAAAAAAGAAAGAAAAAAGAAAGTCAAGAAGACCAAAACCACACGTACATGGAGTCTGTCCATGTTGCCAAATCTCAGGCCCTTTCCAAACTCCTGTCACTTTTACATGTCCTCCCTGCCCACNACTCTCCATCCCATTCCTCTGCCCAGCTTTGAGCCCCATCACTAAAGAATGGATGAGAGATGACCTCTTAGGAACTGAGGGAACACATTACTCTCTGGTATGCGAATTCTAGCCCTTTTCCCAAGCTAACAGCTTAGGGAGCCAGTCTTGTTCAAGAACAAGCAAGGGACAGAGAGGGAGGAGACACTAAGACATAATACTTGGAAACCCTGCAAATTGGGCTCAGACCTAAGCCCAGCATCTGGGAGCTAGAGCGGAGATAAAGAGCTCATTTCAAGTCAAAACTGAGTCATGTGAGGTTAGAGCAGGGCTTGGGTAGAGGGCGGAGGCGGGGTAAGTATCCCAGGGGACTGGGGACATTAAGACTGACTTTAGAGATTCTACATGTACAGTTCAGACTCCTTGTCTAAAACAGACCTCCTTGTTGCAAAAATCTGACTTTCACAGGAAGATTCCCAAGCCTGAGAGAACAAGAACCATCTGTCTATTCTCTTCTACACTTACGGCCCCATTCTTGAGGCAGATGGCTAGAGTGGCCCCTTTCNCAAACTTTCTAAGTGGCTGGGTGTGTGTTTAATAGGGCTGTTACTATCATGCTTTTGTCTAGGACCTGTCCTAGACTGAATGTGCATCTATCTGGCCTGGGGGTCACTATAGACCCAAAGGTCTGTTGTGTGCCCACAATGGACTTGTCTGGGTGACTGTGTAAGAACCTAGGGATATCTTATAACTGACAACATGAGGCAGAATCTACTATTCCTATCTCATGGGCTGCCTGAGAAATGTCTAGGTATGCTCTGTACAGAGTGTGGCTGTGGCAAAAAGCAGGTGTAACCCTGAGATCTGGTGTGGTTAAGTAACTCAGTGTAACAGGGAAACAGAAAGGAGCACGTTTTTAACCTAGCCAAATTTCACTAGTAGACTTTGCTTCCTTTCCTCCAGTCTCTGAATGACAATGGAACTAAGAAAAAGTGAATTATGTGGGCAGGAGTGATAGCTCAGTCACTGAAGTGCTCACTGCATGAATGTGAGCACCGGAGTTGAATCCCTAGCATCTACATAAAAGCCAGTGTGGTGGCAAGTGCTTGTAATTCCAGTACTAGGAAGATGGAGACAGCCTGCCTGCCTAGCAGATTGGTGAGCCCCAGGTCCTAGTGAGAGAGAGCATCACAAAAAAACAAGGTGGATGTCTCACGAGGACTGACACCTGAGCTTGACCTTTGACTTCTACAGCCCCTCTCCCCATGAATTATGTTATTAGCAACCAGACAAACAGGTGATAGCTGATGACTTTAGGTGTCAAGTGAGCCTTCCTAGGAGTGGGTGTTTGATGTCCTAGGAATTTTAGAAGCCCAAATCAAATCAAGCAATCAGAGTGACAAAATCTGAATTAAGGAGCACGAGGATGGGGCATGGGGCTGGAGAGGCCCAGTAGAGTAGGAGTGTGCACTGCTCTTCCAGGGGAACAGAGTTTGATTGTCAGCAACCATATCATGCAGCTTAGAGCTGCCTGAATCTTCAGCCCCAGGGGATCCAACTCCTCTGGAATCACTTGCATTCATGTGCACACACCTACACACACTACTAAAAATAAGAAAAANAATCTTGAAAAAAGAAAGCACGTAGACCCTTGGCATCTTTATCTTGTTCTCCTGGGCTCAGCAACCTTACTCCACCTTGTACATTCTTGTTCTCTCTCAAGCTGACACAAAGCAAGCTCCTTCAGTAGGGCTGCTCAGCTTCTTACAACCTGCAGTTGCCTCATACTTTCCTTGGCAGGGCAGATGAGAAACAGATTTTGGCAGCTATGAGCCTGGAGCTGGGAATGCAGCTCAGTGGTAGAGTAGTTTGGTTCCAACGATGGGCCTGGATTTCAGGAGTATTCTTCTGCTTTTCTACAGCTAAAAATTTTTGTTTTCAAGAATTACTTTTATGGCTTAAGATAGCATGATATGTCAGTAACTTAAAAGTCCAAAGACACTATTTTAAAATGCCATTTTTATATAAAATTTGACTGTATTCCATTGCTCTCTCTCCACGTACAAACTACTGTAGAACCTAAAAGACATTTTTTGTATCTTTTTTTCAAGACAGGATCTCATGTAGCCCAGGCTATGTAGCTGAGGCTCACCTTGATTTCCTGCTTCTACTTCCCAAGTTCTAGGGTTACAGGAATATGTCACCATGGACGATTTGAAAATATCATTTAATTGTATACACATGGACCTCACTGATGAAAACTTGGCTGATTCTGTGACATTTTGATGTAGGCTATAAGTTTCTTATGGGTTAATATGTATAATTTATTATTTTTGCTGTGCTGGGGATCAAAGCCAGGACTTTANACATGCTAATCTTATGCTCTATTGAGCCACCCTCATAGCCCTANAGCAATTATTGTTTTTGAAGTGTGTGCGTGTATAACCTAACCTTGAATGTTATTCCTCAGGAAATGACTACCCATTCTAATAGGGTCTCACGGATGTGGAATTTGCTGATTCCAGCTGGGCTGGTTGGTCAGTGAGCCCTCTGCCTCTTCCTCACTGATGGGATTACACATGCAAAGCACTATACCTGGCTTTTTTAAAAATTAATTTATTTAATGTATATAGGTGCTCTACCTGCTTGTATAGCTCTGCACCACTTGGTGCCTACTGCCACTGGAGACCAGAGAGGGCCTCAGATCCCCTGGAACTGAAGTTACAGATAGTTATAAGCTGCCATGTGCATTGTGAACCAAACCTGGGTCCTCTGGGAGAGCAGCCAGTGTTCTTAGCTACTGAGTATCTCTCCAAACCCAACACACCTGGCTTTTTTATGAGTACAGGGGATCAAACTCAAGTTCTCATGTTTTTGTGGCAAGGACTTTACTGACTCGACGATATACCCCAGTCTGTCTTCCAACTCAACATCCTTCTTCACTACACCGAAGGGCCCATGCAGGAATAGGGGATACAATAAAANAAAAATTATAATTTTTTCTTTGTGATTGTAATTTAATTAAAAACAAGTATTATTTTGATTGTCAATGAAACCCCGAGGCGTTCCTGTTTCTACCTCCCTGCAGTACACACCGCAGTCCAATAGGGTNTCCTGAAGGTACACAGTCTCCTAAAAGCTTGTGTGTCGATGGCTCGGTCTCAGCTAATAATGTGATTGGAAGGTGGTAAGTGTTTTAGGAGGTGTTAGTCTACTTAGAAGGAGGTCACAGGAGAGGTAAGCCCTTGAAAAAGACACCTGCACCTTAGCACCTTCTCTTTTTACTTCATGAGGTAAGCAGATTTCCTCTGCCACACACCACACACCACTGCTACAATGTACTTTCTTTCTTTCTCCTTCTTTTTGGTTTTTCTAGACAGGGTTTCTCTGTGTAGCCCTGGCTGGCCTTGAACCCACAGAGATCTGCCTGCCTCTGTGTTGAGTGCTGGGATTAAAGGTGTGTTGCCTAGCTACAATGCACTTTTTTTTTTAACCATACCACAAAGCAATAGGGCCAAGTGATTATGGACCGAAAATTTTAAAACTATTACCCCAGATAAACACTTCCTCTTTTTAAGTTGTTTATCTCAGATATTTTGTTACAGCAACAACAAGCTAACACACCTTAAAGGGCAAAGGCTAGGGTCACAGGGAAGCTGTGGCCAAGAAGGCTGGTCTCTGTCAGAACCTCAAGGGAACCCTGCCTGGGGGAAGAGGGTTCCCACCCAGAAGAAACCAGGTAAAGTAGAAAGGTCTGGCAGCTAACACAGGGGAGAAGAGAGAGCCCAGCAGTCTGTGTCATAGAGGAGCTGCAGCAGAAAGGGGGAATACGTAAGAGATGAAGAGAAGAAAAGGAGGAGGAAGCAGGGACCGGATAGGACCAGATGAAAAAGGGACAGTAAAAATTGGGAGGTGGAAAATTGATGCTAATGAGAAGATAAACCCAAAGAAAATGGTCCTTTTACCTTCCACAGAGGACAAGGGAATATGAAATGCTAAAAGAAAAACAAACAAAAACAAAAGTAAACCATGAAAAGTCAATTCAATGTTGCAAGAGTCAAAATAAAAACTGTATCAAGCTAGAAAATGAAGGGAGTAACAAAAACCAAAATAGGTCTGGAAGAGTCCCTTCTTCCTCCTTCCCCAAGGTCACCGGGTTCAATGCAGACCAAAACCACTGTTCAGATTCCCACTGAAACTCAGGATTGAAAATACTGACAGTTTCTAAACATGTGATACACGATTGATGAGAAACCAATGGAGGGGCTTAGGGTTTTAGTTACCGATGGTATGTATCACGGAGCTTGCCTCACCCCTGCCAGCTCTACTTAACAGTCATTCAAACCCCTCATCAAGGGCCCAAAATACAAAAATCACATAAATCCCAGGGATGCGACAAAGAGGGAACTACAGATCACTGTCTTTCCAAGGCAGAAGTTCTTCCATAGAGCTAGAGCTGCTGCCAAGTTCCCAGACTGAGATCCAAGGGTAAGCACGGCCCCTCTGGCTCTCAAACACTCACCTTCCCTCAATGAAACTGCACTAGATGTGGCAAGGGGGAGAAAGCAGCAGTACTAACAGGAAGAAGCCACAGTCTCCAGAGTTTAGGCCTTAGCTCCCAGAGACACAGCAAGCCCCTCCACTTCCTGTGTAGGTGAAGAGCTGAGTTTTCTACCAAAGAATGGCCAAGGGTTTTGCTCTCCAAAATACTCACTGCTCTGAGAAGAGCTTTTGGGCTTCCCAATGTATCTGAAGATGGGGTTTCGCTTCTTGTCCTCCAAGGCATCCTTTTCTTTCTTGGAATTGCTGCTCTGCTGAGATAGGAGACACTAGTTTGGAGGTGGTTCCAACACTCAGATATGACTGCTGATCACTCTTGCCCTGTTCCCAAGACTGGCCCTAAACAAATAACTGGAAAGCTGACTCAGGTTTCTATCCTAATGGACATGGTCCACCTATGGTCCGGTTCAGAGAAAGGAGGGAGACGTAGCTGGAAAGCTGTGAAATGGCTTTCCTGGTCTACCTCAGCACAGAGGACTGCTCCAAGTCAGTGTGTTCTAGGGCAGTTCCGTTACCTTCTTGGTCTTAGGGAAGAAGGGCAGCCACTTGTCCTTGTCAGGAGCAGACTGGGCCTTTTCTGCTGTGCTGGAGGGTCTTGACTCCCGAAGACGGATCCCAGCATGGCTCATGTAGGTATTAAGGGCAAAGTCCATGGGAACACTGTAAAACAGGAGTGTTATGAACCAGGTCAAGTAATGTTTCTTAATAGAAGGTTGAAGGACCAAAACCCAGCTCAGGACAATCTCCTCACAGGATCCCTTGGAGAAGGAAAGGGGTAGTTATGAGCTAACATATTCAAAGTTAAGTCTGGATGGCCAAATGTGACAGCACTTAGAAGCTGGCCAAAAGCTCTTCATTGCTCCTAAGAGAAATCCAAGCAATATTCTCTCCCCCTGAAGGGATGATGGTCAGGGATGGGAACACAAAGTCCCTAAAATATAAGGCCTGGAGGACAGGTTAAGTCTGTAGCCAACATCCTCAGACACATACATGGGGGTTTAAAGCAGGCCTACTGCCTTCACCTGCCCCCATCCCGGGAACAAGAAGAAAAAGAGAGGAAAGGACTGGCACGGTGCTTCTAATTGCCACAAACAAACCAAACTGTCCAGAGCTCTGTGCTCAAAATGTATTTGGCAGGTTATCTACTCTGTGGAGCCAGCACAGCAACACTTCCACTTTGGCTTTGTGGTCCATCTCTTCCCTTACAAAGTGTGTGCAGGCACGGAATGCAAACACATTTTAAGCTGACAAAAAATAATAAGGTCAACATGTAAGATTTAAATAAAATGTGCCAAAAAAGGAGATGCTTTCCTCCCTGCTGGTGTCACCATCACAGACTGATTCTAACACCATTATTTCTTTGGGAGGTGAAATCTCTCTTCAGGGAAAGAANTGGGAAGGGAGACTCAGGGGTATTGTGGGTAGACGTACAGAAGCAGGCCTGGGAAGTCAGGAGCTGAGGGCCAGCCTGTTACACCAAGGAGTAGACCCACATACCAGGCAGTGGTCCTTACGCATAAAGGATCTGGACCTTCTGAGTCCTGCATGTTATGGTTAGTTACCTGGGGACTAACCCTGCACAGACTCATGTCCTATAATGTTACAACTTTCTTGTGGGTAGCAGAAATGAAAAGCACAGGAGAGCTCAGTCCCTCTTCTTCCCACCTTGAATGTTGCAAGTGAACCACACCATGCGTTTGCTCACCTCCGGTCTTCCTCATACTTGGACCTGTAATGAAAGAACAGCTGACTTGGACCTTGAGACAGGTTCTGTTCTCCGGGCAGAGGTTGGAAGTCCTCTCTTGGAGGAAAGAGGAGGGTTGGTNGGGGACACAAGGTCATAGCTCTGGAGCCTTTGAAGCTCAGGAGGCGAGAGTTTTTATTTCTTCAAGAATTCAACTGGCAATGATGACAATGACAATGATGTCTTTCTAGTACAAAGGGGGACACAGCAAACTCAGTCTCTGCCCTGTGTCGAAGCACGAAGTCATCAGAAGGACAAGATGAAACCTGGAAACCTCATCTAAGTAGTAGCAACCCATGTTTGGGTATGACTACAGGACAGACATTTGTATTAGCTATTTACACACAAACCCATTTAATTTTCAAAATAGCCACAGGAAGGCTCCCATTTGGCAAGAATGAATTACATTACTTTAAAATAGAAACTATTCTAAGTTGGGATCCTAGACTCTCCAAACAGGCTGTCAGCAGGTACTGCCTGCATCCCAGAAGTAACTCAAGCCACCTTACTACTGGAGGTCAGGAGGCTGGATTGCAAAGGCCATGCTTTCCATGTGATTTTCTTTCTAATGCAGATTTCCTATTCTTTCTTAACCCCTCTTCTCCANGACTCTTTCCTTTTTCTTTATTACTCATTAGTACTGGGGGTTGAACCCAGGGTCTTGCAAGTGGTAGGCAATCACTCTACCTCCGAGCTGTATCCTCTGCCTTTAGATTTTCTTTTTTAAAATCTTGATCCTACTTAGTTTGGCTTTGAGCTCTCTCAGTAGCTCAGGGAAGCCCTGAATTTTGCCTCAGCCCCCACCCCCTTTTTGTTTTTTTTCAAGACAAGGTTTCTTTGTATACATAGCCCTGGATGTCCTGGAACTCACTTAGACCAGACTGGCCTCNAACTCAGAGATCCACCTCCCTCTGCCTTCCAAGTGCTGGGATTAAAGGTGTGTGCCACCATTGCCTGGCACCTCAGCCTCTCAAAATAGCCGGGTTTATAGGCCTGTTACACCAGGCTCAGCTGTTTCTTATTTTTTAGTCAGATGGAACCCAGGGTCTTGTGCTTGTCAGGCAACTGCTCCACCACTGAGCTGTACCCTAGGCCCTGCTAGCCCAGATCTGTCACCACATGACAGATTCAGACAAGTAGCTGTGTCTTCAGATCTGCAGTTTGATATGTCAGAGACCTCAGACTTAACATGTCCCTAACTGCTCCCTGTGTTATCAACTGCACCTGGAGTGACGGANGGGCTTTTTAGTGCTTTGGCAAGAAATCCCTGGAATCTCTCCTTTGACTTTTCTTCCATANCCCACACTCAAGTTTTAGGAAGTTCTCTTAATGACTCTGTTCCTCAACTCCACCAAGAGCTATTAACGTTCATGGATGTTGCTTTACTATGATTTGAGGGGATTTCTAGGAGGAGCCTTACAACTGAACTTCTCAGCTTCCTGTCTCTTCTACCCACAGTGCAGCCTCCCGAAGCTCCAACAGCTCCTCACTTGCTAAGACTAAAATCTTCCCCATTGAACCGCGCCCCCACTCCCGTTACCTGGCTCCACTTCCTTTTCTCTTTGCTCTCATTTCTGTTCCTTAAATGCTGAGCACATTCTACCTGACTTCCTCTGTCTGCCTTGGCTGTTCTGTCTGCAATGCTCTTTCCCAGATGTCAAGGATAATTTAGTCAGTCTCTTCAACTGATTAAGTACTACTTTTTCCAGGTAGCTCACCTGGACTAGCCTATTTAAATCTGCATCCCCCTGGCTCTGGTACTCCCAGCTGTCTATATCCTCTTCTATTTCCTCCCCCAGTGATCTCTCTAACACACTGCCAATCCACTTAATTCTTAGATATCATTACATAATCCCCACAAAGGAAATAACCACTTTGTTCACTAGATGCCCCATGTAGAAGTGTCTGGCAAACAGTGGAAACACATATGATATATGCCAAACAGAAAGGCTCATGTTATTGACACTACCAAGGTCACTCAGGCTAACTTTTGTCATTTAGTACGTGAGGCCCAGAGAGACAGACAGATTGACTAGGGTCACTTCTCAGCAAGAAACAAGACTGGGAAGAAAAGCTGTCTAGGCTCAGAAGTTCAGTCATCAATCCTGCCCTGGGATTCAAATCATGGACAACACATGCTTTAGAAAATGGNACCTGAGGGGCTGGGGAGATGGCTCAGTGGTTAAGACCATTGGCAACTCTTCTGAAGGATCTGAGTTCGATTCCCAGCACACAGATGGTGGCTTATAACTGTCTGTAACTCTAGCTGCAGGGGATCTGACACCCTTTTATGGCCTTTGTGGGCACTGCATGCACATGATACACAGACATACATGCAGGCAACACACTCATGTATATAAAATCAAATAAAAAACAAAGAAACAGAAAACAGTACTGAAGCACAGCAGGAGCAGCTGTACCGAAGGCCCCAGGAAGGTGCTCTAGTTTTCTGTTGGGCTTGTGAAAAAATGGCCGCTTTCCGTCAGTCAGTCCTGACTACCTCCTGAAGTCACTTCCCTCCCCTGGCAGGGGTGCAGTCTCACTCTGAGTACCAGCCATGAACTCAGAGGTAAGGAAGAAGATCATGAAAGGGCTAGAAAAGGGAAGGAGAAAGCTCACTCTAGTATTCTCGGAGCCTTGTATTGTCACAACCACCAGTGAACTGTCAGTAGCTCTAGGCTTGAAAGTGGGGCACTCAGCACAAGAAAGGCAGCAGGATCTCCTGTCTTTTGGCAAAAGAGATCATGCAAGAAGTAGAAGAAGGGAGAAAATAGTCCTACAAGATCTGCCAACCTGTCTGGGAAGTTCGGAGGTAGTAGTGGAATCCAATACTTACAAGATATCTCCAAGGGCAGCCAGTTGCTTCTCAGCCATTTGGCGCTCTCGAAGAGGGTCCCCATCCAGGTCCAGTAGGTCATTTTCACCNTAGAGGCTGCCCAGCCCCAGAGTGCGCTTTGATCTACACCAAAGATACAACAGGGAAACACATATCATACTGAACATGTGTGTACAGAAAGGGAAAATCAGATACACACTCCAGAGGTACAGAGAACACTGAGGGGCTCTGCAAACCTATAGTCATTGATCTGTTCCTGGATCTCCAGCATGACTGCCTCCTGAGCTTCACAGAGAACATTTCGAGGCTCTTCGCCATTCCGCAGGCGCAGGTCTGTAGTGGGAGAGCAGGGAAAGCAGAATAGGTGGGTGTTGTGGGGAGGAGGAGGTAACTTCTGAGAACCTTAAGTGGTTTTTGCATCCTGTGATGCTGCGTGGAAAAACTGGCTTCTTGGCCCATTAGTTTGAAAGCAGTGGAGGCCTGCATTCCACCCAGGCAATGTCTTTCTTATTATTTAACTAAGAACATGTTTCACTTATTATTGTATGTGTGCATGTGCTGTGATGCGCATTTGGAGGTCAGAGGACAACTCTGTAGAGTTGGTTCTCCCCTCTCACCTTTATGTGGATTCCAGGAATTGAACTCAAGTTGTCAGGCTTAAGACTGAATCATTCTTCTGGTCCTATCAAAGTCAAGGACAAAATTATTCTCCGGATATCTAACGCTTCATGAGAGGAAATATTGAAGCCCTTTCTCATTGTGTATATGCTTAAATGTCTGCTGACATCAACATGCAGTCTTTTTATAGACTTACTCCTTCTACTGCCTTGACACCATTTCAAAGGCCTAAAAAACCAGAAGCCTTTCATACTTCATGGAATCAGGAGGTATGTCCTTCCTGTTCTGCCATCTAGCACCATGCTGGCTAGGCCAAGGCCTTGGAAATGGCAACCCTGTTCTCATTTTTTT
>LZPO01097100.1:325764-338829 GCA_001675575.1 Neotoma lepida
TCTCTTCAGCCCCGTATTTTTCAATTTTTCGAGACAGAGTCTCATATATCCTAGACTGGCCTTGGAAATGTGCTAAGTAGCTAAGAATGATCTTGAACTTCTGATATTCCTGTCTCTACCTCCTGGATACTGGGATTACAGAGGTGCCACTATACCTGGTTTACGGGGTACTGGGATTCAAACCCAGGGCTTAGTGCATTCAAACCCAGGGCAAGCATTCTACCAACTGAGCTGCATCCTCAGCCCCCAGCTGCTATCTTCTCTACACTGCCTCAATCATTCTGGAATTGGAAGGAACAGCACTATTATCCAGTTCGTGGTCCCCACCCTGACTCTGGTACTTCTGTTATTTATATTGTTATGGAACTTAGCAAACTAAAACCAACCACCCTAGAATCAACCAACTGAAAAATCTGCTCAAGACAATATTGCAGAGGTTCTGACTTAGCAGGTAGGATGGAGTAAGGCTTGGTCTCTGTAATTTTACAAGTTACCTCCAGCAATCTGTCCTTGCTTAGAAATCCTCGGTTAAGTCTAATTTCATCTGCAGACAAGTGAGCCTACAAGGTGAGGCCCAGANGTCTCATGGAAAGCTACAGAAATGAGCTCAGGTCTCCTAACACCAACCCAATATCCTCCTGTGACAGGCAGNGTGAGCTCTAAGATGGTGTCTAATCAGGCCTGTTCTACATGTGAAGTGTTTTGGAGTAACCATCTACGGATTCTGCCCCCTAGGACAGAGCAGTTACCCAGGGACAGGGACTCTGCCTCTCTGTCTCCGGTGTCTTCCGAGAGTTCAGTTAAGAAGGGCACTAAGAAAGACAACCTGACCCATGAGTCAACTTACCGATTTCAGCCTGCAACATCTCAGGGATCTTCACTCTGAGAGGCTATAAAACAAGAGTGGGGGCAGAAGTAATGAGGCTGCAAGCACCAAGCAGATGGACAGGTACACAGGACCTGGTAATGCTGTTTTCTCTCTTGTCTACACCAACCCTTCCCCTCTTGTTGCACGAATCCTAAGTGGTCTTATAATAAAAACCCAGAGCCAGATATTGGGGTAAATGCTGAAAGATCAGAGAAGCAGAGCAAGCCACAGCCACCACCTCTTACCTCACCAACTCCTCAGCCTGACAGAGCCTCTGCAAGAGAGCGAATTCCTGTCTCCTCCCGCCTTATATTCCTTTCTCTGCCCAGCCATATCACTTCCTGTCTCAACCTTCCTAGTGCTGGGATTAAAGGTGTGCACCACCACTGCCTGGTGTGTCAGGCTGAGGAGTTGGTGAGGTAAGAGGTGGTGGCTGGGGCTTGCTCTGCTTCTCTGATCTTTCAGCTTTCACCCTGATATCTGGCTCTGGGTTTTTATTATAAGACCATTTAGGATTCGTTCAACAATGAGTCTTTCTCATCTCTCTTCAATTATGGACTTGAATTCTAGGCTAGGCCTTTGGGAAANGGCACATGAGTTTACAAGTTGACACNNCATTCTGAGGGTGGCCAGTGGTTTTTTTCACTCTGAAGCATGGAATGTAGAATGGCGTGTTCTAAAACTGGACCATGGTTAAATTAGCTGCTAGACTCTCCTTTGTCTCTGAGTGGTTCCAAAATGATAACCTTTGTTATGTGATGAATTGCTGCTCCTCTCCTTTGCTACCAACGGAAACTGGGTATGTGTCACCTAGTCCTGCACTTAGCATGATACTCTGGAATGCGCCCTTAAATCTCTTGCCATATGGCTGGATATTGATATGGTTTTATAAATGACGGCAGAGAATACTTGGCACTCTAATCAACTTCCTCAAGACCCACTGAAGGCAGTAAATGCAAAACACTGAGGAAAACCAAATTTCCCTAACCTCATTAGCCCTAGTAGCCAACTGCAAGAAGAATAAAATCGTTTTGGAATTAGTTTAGTTGATCAGATTATAAAGTCAAAATAAGGAATGTCATCTGCAGGCAGATGTCCTGGGCAGGATCCTGACACTTCCCTGAGAACCCAGTTCAGATGCAGGGAGGCTCATTCCTCCCAGACACTACAAGCTCTCCCTCTCGACTCCTTCTTTAGGGAATGACAGCAAGTCTGGTTGAATCTCAGAAACTTGCACTCTCCTTGCCTCACTGATCCAGATCGCCTGATGCTCCTGGGCCTGTCTCTTCATCCAAGAAATGAAAGGCAGACAAAGTTTGGAAAGTAGTTAGAACCTTCTATCTCAGTGGTCCTTAACCTTCCTAACACTGCTACCCTTCAATATAGTTCCTCATGTTGTGGTGACCCCCAACCATAAAATTATTTTTGTTGTTATTTCACAACTGTAATTTTGCTACTGTTATGAATCATAATNTAAATATCTGTGTTTTCTGATGGTCTTAAGTGACCTCTGTGAAAGGGTCGAATGACCCACAGGTTGAGAACCACTGTTCTCTCTCTTGATATTGTGAAGAAGGGTAGTGTACATTCTATATGTGGAAATAAAGAGACATACAGAGGAGATAAATCCTTTAAATTAAAAAAAATATTTTATTTTATGTGTTTGGGAGTTTTGCCTGTGTGTATGTCTGTGCAACATGTGGGTGGCTAGTGCTTGTGGAGGCCAGAAGAGGGTGTCATATCCCCTGGATCTGGAGTTATAGATGTTTGTGAACTACAATGTGGGTGTTAGGAATCAAACCTGGGTCCCCTGGAAGAGCAACATGTNCTCTTAACCATTGAGCCATCTCCAGCCCTAGGGGAGCTAGAACTTTGAGAGGCAGGAACGGAATCCAGGAATCTTAATTTCTTAGGGAGCAAAGGTCTTTAAAAACCTGTCTGTAGCTTTCTGGCGGTGAATTGAGAACATGCCTCTCACAAAGGCTCTCCCTCATACCTCTCCAGAAGAAGAGGAAACAGGAGAAAAGGNGCCTGGTGCAAAGCCCCAATTCCTACTTTAAGGATGGGAAATGCCTAGGGTGCTATAAAATCCCTGTGGTCTTTAGCTGTGCACAAACAGTAGTCTTGTGTGTTGGCTGCTCCACTGTCCTCTGTCAGCCTACAGGAGGAAAAGCAAGGCTGACAGAGGCTGCTCCTCCAGGAGGAAGCAGCACTGGGAGCACCTGGTTCAAGATGAGTGGGAACCATCCCAGGAAACACACTTTTGTTAAAAAAAAAAAAAAAAGACCTGTCTCTGTTTGGCTTGAATATTTTGTTTGGTTTTCCTCTGTTTATGATGCAGAATATGGAACTGTAATCTAACCCATGACAGCCTTACCGCATTTTTCTCTAGGAAAATATTCCAGATGTCTTTCCCCAGACTTCGGGAATCTTTGGGATTTGTCTGTTGATAAACTTCTGAACACAAATAAAAAAGCTAGAACGACAGAGAAAGTGGGTTAGACCGGTGGATCTTCAGCGGGGTGACTTTACCTGGAGGACATTCTGAGTTGCTGAATTTTCTAGGGAGTGGTTCCTCCTGTCATCTCGGGTAGAGTCCAGGAAGTGGCTAAATATCCCAAATTAAGATCACCTNCTACAACACAGAATTCTCCAGTCTAAACTGTCAACAGTGTTGAGGCTGAAAACTTAAGCAATTTCAGTTTCCTTCCCATGAGCATATTTCAGGTTGATCACTCGTCTATTATGTCTCCTTCCACATTCGACATTTTTAGTGGTGTCTTCACTTGTTTATGCATTGTTCTTGAAGGGCTTTTATTTTGTTTCTCTTGGTGATGTGCTTTGTCTTTTTCAGGAATTTGTCTGAGACATTAGCATTTGGGACTAAACAAAAAGGTATTTAATGAATTCCCTTTAAGCAAATCAATGTTTATTCTGGACTCTAATTGTGGTGTTTCCAGAAAGAAAAAAAAAACAGCAACTCATTCCTTGGACAAGAGACTTACTTTGGAAAATACAACATCAGCCTTCCTCTACCATCAGCCCTTATTTCTATGCAGCTAGGAGGAATGAGAGAGGGTGTAAGGTGATGGTTCTGTGCACCACCTTGGGGCACTGTGGACTTCATTCATCTTCTCAAATGCCTTTCCCCCTGCCCCTGAGACACGGTCTTATTGTGTAGCCCTGGCCTGGAACTCAAATTTGTAGCCTAGGCTGGCCTTGAACTCAGAGAACACTTGCCTTTCTTTCCCGAGTGCTGAGATTAAAGGTAGGTGCTACCAGCCATGCTGGTATTTCTTCATGCCACCACCTTACATGGAAGACTCTTTAGTGCTTTGCTCCTGCTAAAATTCTTTATAGCAACATTGTAAATCTGCAGGGGTGATTTTCTCAATTCCTCAGTCAATTTGTATCTACTTTCATTAAAAAAACTCTGAAGACTTCCTAAACTGATGGAGAATGACAGTGTTCCTAGCCTAGGTCTTCTTGATATTCCTCAGGGTACAGGTATGGTTAGCTGCATGATACAATAGGTTTCACCTTCTTTTCTGTTTTGTCTCTGTCCTTGAGATGCCTGACTTTGCCTACGGATCTGACATAAAAGCTAGATACATAGAGAGAGCAGGCATAGTGGTGAGAATTCTCTCTGTTGAGCACAGCAGGCGCTCAAACAGGACTGACACTTGTGACTTACCAGTGGACCAGGGTCTGCCTGAGAGAAGATGTAACGTAGAAAAACTGCCAAGTGAGCTGGATGTGACTTCAGTTTCTCAAGATCTTGGAAGATGATGTCGCTCTGGAAGGCAGAAAAATTGAGAATGGCTAGGAGGCACAGATACAGAGACAGACAGCAAACTTTATTCTCATGCTCTCTACTTTCTGGGCTGTTAGCTGAGCCTCCTTTCCCATTGGATCATTTCATAGCTGGTGCCAATCAAACTGCTTCCAGTCACAGGCAGTGTGGGCAAAGCAAGGGAGGAAGGCAGAAGGAGTAAACCAGAAAACTGTTACCTCATTGTTGAAATAACCTGGGTCATAATCTTCCTCTGGGCCAATAATCAGAGGCTTTGGGCTTTGATCTATACCCTGAAGGAGAAAGTTGAGATGTAGAGATGAGAAATTAAGAAGACATNGATTCAACTTCCTCAGTGGCATCTGTTTAGGAGCCTAACTCTAAAAAGGCCATTCTGGTCAGCATAGGTGTATCCTATCCCAAGGTTCAGCATAGATGTATCCATTTCCACTTGCAGAAAGCCAACTGCTTTCTCGGTGGGGCACAGCAGACACACAGCAGCCTGGTCACATGACCCAGGAAGATGGGAAATAGGAAAAATGTTCTCTTTCTGTTTGTAAAGGATGACGGATGAGTGTCTTTTAACAAAGAGCTGACAGCACCTAACGGACTATTGGGCTGGAAACCTGTGTTTTCCTAAACAGACCAAATCACCACTGTTCTCCCTAAATACATGCTCCAAATCTAATACCNCAACCATCACAGTGCTGCTGACTAGTGTGGACAAGCAAGTATATAGATTAGTAACTGCTAGAGACACCAGAGCAGCAGATCTGCTTCTCCCTCAATGAGGAAGGATGGGGCTGATCTTCCTCAAACACTAACATGATTTATTTCCTTTGTCTGCTTAACTCTTTACCCTGGCTTTTCTTTTCCTTTTCTCTTTCCATGAATTTTAATAAAATACTAATCCTAACATACCAGTAATGACTGCAAGAGACTTCATACTACATGAACTCTTCAAATGCTTTATAGGTCAGATTTTTCTAAAGCTTCCCTGAGCTACCAATTTTTTTTTTTTTTTGGAGGCAGGGTCTCACTATGTAGACCTGGTTGTCCTGGAACTCACTACGTAGACCAGGTTGACCTCAAACTCACAAGATCCTCTTGCCTCTGCACTTTCTCAAGGAGCTCTCTCTAGTGCTTTTCTTTATCTTCTGTGTTTTCTACCTCTAACCCCAGAATGACTGAAAGGCCCTGAAAGTATGAAATAAATTTGAAGAGGGAGGCCCCAGGGTCTCTCACACATTCAAAGCTACAGAGTTAGGCTGACAAGGTGTATTTATGCTTTTCAGACCTACCCCAAGACCCTCCAGTCTTGTAACAACCAGTCTTTGAAGCCTATGCTATCTAGATCCCCTAGAATCTCTGGCAAAAGCACCAAAAAGACTATATTTTAGCTTGCTTGGGGAGAATTTTTTAGAAATAAATTTATTTAAAAAAAGGTTTTGTACAAGTATCTATTGAATACTAAGCACACTCCCTGCTCCATGCTTTCCCTTTCTGGTGCCCTTTCCTCTTGGTGGGCACCAGAGACAAAGGGCTTGTCTCTGGGGACAGTCATGTCACAGACACAATACATGATTTTTTTAAAGATTTATTTATTTATTATGTATGCAGTGTTCTGCCTGCACGTATCCCTGCAGGCCAGAAGAGGGTGCCAGATCTCATTACAGATGGTTGTGAGCCACCATGTGGTCACTGGGAAGTGAACTCAGGACCTCTGGGAGAATAGCTAGTGTTTTCAACCTCTGAACCATCTCTCCAGCCCAATACATGATTTTATATATCTATAGAAAGCCAAAAAATAGCAGATGAGCAAAAACATGCTATTAGTCTCTCTTAATTTGGCTTTATTCTTATGATTAGCTCCATCTGCATCCATTTTAATGCAAATGATAAGACTTGGTTCTTCATTTTGGCTGAAAAATTCCACAGTGTATACACACCACATTTCCTTTATTCCTCTGTTGCTCAACACCAAGGCTGGTTCCATAACTCAGCTACTGTGAACTGTGCTGCTGTAAACATGGACGTGCAAGTGTCTGTGATCTGGAGTGATACAGATGGACATTTGTTATAAAGCAATTTTCTCTAAGATCAAACATTCCATCCTGCAGGAAGCTCCTTATGACTCGGGAAGTAAACAACTTAGAAGCTTCAGGAAATCCTTGGGACTGACCAAATGTACTAGGTCACTCCTTCCCCAGGCATATAAAAACAGTAAGGACTGCTGAGAAATACCCGCAGGCCAACTGAGCTACCTGGAAGAGACACTCCAACTTGTCAAGCTGACTGTAAGTTACACTCTAGGTTTCCAGCTTTCATGACTTGTCACTCATGCTGGGGTGGGCTTTTGAGGATGCCTCTGTCTTTGAATATTTCTGCTCCCTGTGACTAACTCTTCACCCATACTCCCATAAGTAACACCAATAAAAACTCCAGTTCACCACAGTGGACTGTGGTGGTGTCCATACTTTAGTCTGTCATTTGTTCTCTATCTGGGGTGAGGAGATGCTTGTTCAGGTTGTCCAGGAATGGTGTTACACAACAGTCACACGGAAGACCAATTTTTAGTTTTTGAGAAATCTTCATATTGACTTCTACAGTNGCTATGATTAGCTTATACTACCACCAGCAATATATAAGGGTTCCCTTTAATCTACATCTTCACCAACCTCTGTGATGTGTTTTCTTAATGATTGCCATTCTGTATGGGATAAGATGGATCTCAACATAGTACATTTCCCTGATGGTTAGTGAAGTTGAATATCTTTTCATGTTTATTGACCATTTGTATTCTATATATACATATATATATATTTGTTTTTTGTTTTTCAAGACAAGGTTTCTCTGTGTAGCTTTGGAGCTTGTCCTGCAACTCAATCTGNAGACCAGGTTGGCCTCGAACTCACAGAGATCCACCTGTCTCTGCCTCCTGAGTGCTGGGATTAAAGGTGTGCGCCACCAACCACTCAGCTGTATCCTATCTTTTGAGAACTGTTTCTTCACTTCATTAGCCCATTTATTGACTGGGTTTTTGACTTCTTGCTGTTTTTTAAAGTTTCTTTTAGATTTTNAAAGTATTTATATACTCTAGGTATTTTTTTCAATTAGATTTTATTTTATTTTTACTTATGTGTATGTGTAACTCTAGTTCTAAGGGATTTGATGCNTTCTTCTGGCCTCTGAGTATGTATGTGGTACAGACATACACCCAGATAAAACACTCATACACATAAATAAATAAACAAAATCTTAAAAAAACAAAACCAAATCTCTCCTTATACAATTCCTTCCTTCCTTCCCTTCCTCTCCTCCCCGCCCCCTTTGTGACAGGGTCTCTCTAACAGCTCTGGCTGTCTCTGAACTCACTCTGTAGACCGGGCTGGCCTTGAACTCACAGAGATCCCCCTGCCTCTGCCTCCCAAGTGCTGGAATTAAAGCTGTGCACCACCATGCCCAGCTTACATTATAAAACTTCTTTACTGAAAAAAAAATCAATTAAGTACTAATAGATTCTACTTCATCACAATCAACACTGTTCTTGACCTTTACCACTGCTGAAATGATTCACCAAGAAGTAATAGTTTGGAAATAACACTCTGAACTTCCTTACAGCAATGTCTTCCAGGGTAAGAAATTTACCACTGGTTGATTTGGGTGATTTCAGGTGAAATGATACTTGGTGAGGCTGGAATAATTTTAGGTGGTACCTAGACATGACATTAAATAGCAGTCAGTCAAACTGTAAGAGAGTTAATTTCAGTTCCCATTCAATCCCTTTGATTAATCCAAATAAAGTTTCAGCCCGCTGTTAGTCTATCTATATTTTTACAAAGGGAAATTCCACCTCAGACTTAATTACAAGCAAAAGAATCTAGCTGGAGTGAAAATATGATACTATATAAAATTTGTACATAGATAATAAATTTAAATAAATTTTATGTTTTTATTAAAATATTTTAGNTTAAATTTAAATAGATAAACTTTATGTGTTTTTATTAATTTCTTTATTTTTATTTTATGTGTATGGGTGTTTTGCCTGCATGTATGTTTATATCTCATGCATGCAGTGACTGTGGAGGCCAGAAGAGGGTGGCAGATCTTCTGGAGCTGGAGTTACAGATGGTTGTTGTTCTGACTAGTTTTATATCAACTTGACAACAGACTAGAGTCACCTGAAAGGAGGGAACCTCAACTGAGAGAAAATGCCTCCATAAGAGCCAGCTGTTGGGCATTTTCTTAACTAGTGATTGATGAGGGAGGTTCCAGGCCATTGTGGAGGTGCTATCCCTGGTAAGAAAGCAGGCTAAGCAAGCCAGTAAGCAGCACTCCTCCATAGCCTTTGCATCAGCTCCTGCCTTCACGTTCCTGCCCTGTTTGAGTTCCTGTCCTGACTTCCTTTGATGATGGACTGTGATGTGGAAGTGTAAANAAATAAACCCTTTCCTCCCCAAGTTGCTTTGGTCATCACAGCGACAGTAACCCTAACTAAGACAGTTGTAAACTGTCATGTGGATGTCGAGAATCTAACTTGGGTCTTCTGAAAGAACAGCCAGTGCTCTTGGCTGCAGAATCATCTTTCCAGCCCTGAATTTTATGTGTTTTTATAATTCATGATACAGTCTCATAGTCTGGGAACTGAAATGATACACAGGGTAAATCAATGAACTCTCTCTTCTGTTCTGAGGCTCTGGAGGTGACAGCCATCAGCTTCTCATGCATTCATGCAGAGACAGCTCATGCCTTTTAACATAAACATTATTCTGCATCTTTTTAGACAAGGCTTTACAAAATAATTTCTAAGCATGTGTGTAGCCCTACTTATACTTATCTTGCATTTACAGTGTGTGATACTGGTTTTAATTTGAAGCAATGACAAATATCCTTTAAAATGAATTTAAGTTTAAGAAAGTAAGCTTAGCCTGGTGTTGTGGCGCATGCCTTTAATCCCAGCACCCCAGGGACAAAGGCAGGCAAATCTCTGTGCATTTAAGCCCAGCCTGGTCTACACAGCCAGTCACTGTCTCTAACAAACAGACAAAAGAAATAAAGAAAAAATAAGCTTGAAGAAAATACTATAAAGAAAATAACATTATGCAACTGGAATGTGGATTTGGAAAAAAGCACAGTGGCGAATTTTACAGAATACTGTTTTAGGGAGCCAGTGTCTTGTTAGCAGTTATCTGTTCTATTACAGGCAATCCCACCCATGGTTACACAGCTCGGGTTCTTTGAAGGATTTTGCCTTAAGCCAATATCCATCTTCCTGAAATATTCCCCGGACCTAGTCCCACCTTTGAGAGCAGGGCCTTTCAAGTCACTTTCTGCACTCTTTGAGGAACCTGNGGGTGGGGCTTAGAAGGTAGCTTAACAAGGGAAGATGCCAAGCATGTTGAACTTTTATTTGTTTCCTGTACTAGGATTCCAATAGTAAGGTTTATTATTTAATACACAAAATGGGTTTCATTATGACATTTTCATACAGCTACATCACTGTATCTCACTGTTATTCATCCCCTTACCCTCAGTTTTGATTGAGGCCAAGTTTTGCTAAGGGAAGATAAGTATTCTGAACAGACACTATTTTTTATTCTACCCAGACATTAAAAAATCTACCAGCTGTCTTTTCCTTAACTTCAGTGTTCTGACAGACCCATCTACTGACTCTTCACACAGAAACCCATCTATCTACTTGGCTTCCTTATTACACTGTGTTCATTCTTTTCTATTTGTGCTCTAGGTGACTATCTCAAATTGTGGGTTGCCAGAGCAGGGTTTAGTCTGATNATTCAAGATTACACACTGGTGATAACCCTAGCCTAAGTCTTAGTTGTGAAAGGAGAAAGACAAACTGGGGTGGTTCCCATCTCTCACCTGGTCGTTGGGTGGGAGCACTGATGCATCCGAGCTCTGTCGCCTGTGGTGCTGGGCCACTCTGGCCAGGATTACAGGGGAGGTTTGAGGGCTGTCTAGTCCAGGATCTGACAATACCGAGTTCCGATTCATCAATGACTAGAGGAAGAGAATTCTGTGATAAGGAACTTCATTCAGACAACACTCTGGGCTCAGCTTGCTTTGTAATGATAACCACGCTGACACCCATAACATTCTTGACTATGTATTATTCCACTAATCTTCTAACAGCTCTCTGAGGGAACTCAACCCACTTTTCACACAGAGAACCAGGCCTCAGAAAGGTTACTGAAGTCCAAAGAGCTTGTAGTAGATATCCAATCAGGAAGTCTCAGTCACAGTTCACACACTTCACTGCTAAGTGTACAGCTCTCATGTATGCTAACTACAGGTTACTTAGGCCCATACTACATCCCACCACTTTCTGGTGACTTTCCCACATATCTGTTCTTTTATAGATATCCATCATTCTCTCACCAATAGTCAGTCACCAGCAGTCAGAAAAGGAAATTCCAAATGTTACCTAAATTACATTTTATGTTTTTAAACATTTATTTCCATGTTTAATAAGTCTGGCTAAATAGGTATTTTACTGTTGTCATCATTCTTCCACTCATTTTATTCTTTCTTATTTTTATATTCATAATCTTATATGCCAACTGAGAGCATCTGGAAGAGAGGTAACCTTAGAGGTTAAAAAAAATCTGAAAATTTATGACTAAAGTAGAAAAAGATGTGCAGCAAAGAAAGTAAGCATCACACTGACTTGGTGAGGTTCACTAACTTGCTCTCAAAGATGAGCACAGTGATAACACTGCCCACCTCTTCACCTTACACTTCACACCACAACAGAGCCAATCAACTGTGATAAAATACAATCCGGATGTGATAATCCAGCATGAGGATGCATGTCAAAGCCATTTGGAACCAGCACACAGTGACTAAATCCCTAAAACTAGAATCATGGAGCAGGTGTCCAGATGATGGGCCAGGGCCTTCAGTGGCCAGTGAGGAGCAGAGCCGTCTAGTGCCCAAGGGTGGGAAACTGAATGCACACATTTTAAATGGGCCTGTGCCTGCTGGCACTCACCTCACTGACGGAGGGAAAGCGTTCTGTCCCAGAGTCCAAGCCACTGTCAGCCTCCTGGGAATCCAGAGAGAGGCGGCCTGAGAAGAAACCAGTTCAGAGAGTTTTAGAAAAGATCTCAGGCCTCGAGTGAAGAATGGCCTTTATTTTGGGCACTAGGCAGGAAGCGGAAGCTGCCATCTTCCCTTCTTTTGCCAGCTGTCCTTCAACTCCTGCATCTCATGACCTGCAGGTTCTCNTGGCACACTAGTTTTTTACTCTCCCCATATCCAGCTTTTGCCTACTTCTGCATCTGGGCACAGAACACGTCACCACCTAAAAGAACACCCCGGAGTCCTCTTATAGCTGTTCTTAGTCTTCAGTTCACTCCTAACCCTCTTTTTGTCACCAGCTCTCTTCACAAGAATTTAAGCTCCTAAGTCCCACATNTGTCAAGCAAACTGCTGTCTGGACCCATCACCCAGGAGCTCCTGTTTCTTACTTAGCCATCGCTTATTTCTATACATCCAAATGCCCTGTGTATTGGTATCACTTTTTCCTTATTATTCTAGAATCTGCCCCCTTGGGCAGAGACCAACATAGAAGAAACCTCATATATACCAGAGGACGATGGGGATTTACCTTCAGATGTTCTCTGGCTGGTGTCACTATAGAGTGGAAGAATGTCCTAAAAGAGAAAAGACCAGATGGTGGGAAATATCTCTGAGCCCCTCCCACTCCTGTTTCCTTCTTCCAATCAGAGCTGTGTTTGCTTTTATAGCAAGTGGCCACTTCTGCTTTACTGCCTGGGAAATGCCCAGCTTTGTGTGTACAGCCTGCGAAGGTGGTGACCCCTAATGGCGGAATAGCAGCTTTACCATTATTGTAAAAATTAACAAAAATCTCCCTTCACTTATCACCCTGGACTTCAAAGGCCTTATTTGGGTTGGATACAGGAAAGGATTTTCTAACCATCAAGGAATAAAAAAATCCTAAGCCTGCACTGAGGAAAGATGTTAAATATCTGTGTTGGGGCTGGAGAGATGGCTCAGCGGTTAAGAGCACTGGCTACTCTTCCAGAGGTCCTGAGTTCAATTCCCAGCACCCACATGGCAGCTTACAACTCTTTGTAACTCCAGTTCCATGGGACTGGACACCCATGTCAAAACACCAATGCACATAAAATATAAATAAATAAAAAGATTTATTTAAAAAATGTCCATGTCTATGGGGAAGTACTGGTGTTGGCATGGAGCTCAGTGCTCCAGCCACTGGAGAACTGTGCACAAAGAAAGCACTTTCCTTAACTGCATTCAGTCTTTCAGCAACTCCAGGGAGAAGAGGTTATTCCCATTCACAATTAAGGAGACAGAAAGAAGCTCAGATGTTGACTAATCTTTCTAAGCCACATTTTAAATG
>LZPO01097100.1:350176-361557 GCA_001675575.1 Neotoma lepida
TTTTCACACACAGCACATTTTAAAAAGATTTATTTATTGTCTATATACATGTGTGTGTGTGTGTGTCACAATGTACCACTCTGTCTCTGTGACGGCTGATCTCGGTTGTCAACTTGACTACATCTGGAATCAACTAAAAACCAAGCTGCTGAGCACAACTGGCTCAGTATGATGGAGACTTCCCCATGTGTCCATAGGGAGCTAGTTCTAGAATAATTCATTGACTGTTCCCTTGGGGATCCCCCCATTCAAACAGTCTCCAAGTCACGCAGCACTATTACACATTTACACACACACACACACACACACACACACACACTACACACACTCACATACTACACACACTCACATACTACACACACTTACTTACACACACACACACACACNCACACACTTACTTACACACACACACACACACTACACACACTCACATACTATACACACTCACATACTACACACACTTACTTACACACACACACACATCGCCTTCTGAGAACTGTCCATTGCCGACAGGAGTGTCACAGCACTTACCAGGGCGCACAGACTGAACCAGCACGATTCGATCCCCACTAACTGTGAAGCCAAAGCCATGCTGGTCCTTTTGGATGATGACACAGCGTTGAACAAGACCTGTAGGGGCAGAGGATATTTGGGCAGGCAGTCACACTGGAAGGTCAGTGTATCCAAGCCAGCCAATTTCTTTTTTTAAGTAGCCTTCCCAGACTAACCCATTTCCTCAGATTCACCCTGTCCACATATACTGCTGTAATATATACCGTCCTCAGTGACTGGTAAACCTTAATCGACTTTGTTTTCCGTAAGGGAAGTGACCCTTCTCTAAGGTGCTGAAATGGTTGTCCCTTTAGGCCTGTATGAATGACACTGAGTGAAGAAGGGGTAGGGCTAAGTCCAGCAGTGCTTCTCAATTCTAATATTAAAGATAAGTAGCCCTGTGGGTTGACTGGAAATTTTACATTGTTATACCCAGTGAATACAGCAAATGGGACTCCAAAGCTTGCTGACTGATGTTACAGAGCTGGATAACTCATGACGATAACTCAGGGTTGTTTCCTTGCCATGTCCAGGGAATGATAATGTCAGGAGAAATCCTCTTATTCATATCAATATTCATGCATAGAGTAAAAAGGGAGGAAGGAAAGGAGAAAGGGGTGGTGGATACAAACTGCCTTTGCTACGGATTTTTACCAGATACTGTACACATGTGATAGCACTCTGTGATGACAGGGGCATGGGCTCTAGAGTTACAACAGAACTGGTTTCAAGTCTCAGTTCTGTCTCCAATAAGTGTGAGGTTGGGCAAGTTTCCTAACTTCCCCATGCTTCAGTTTCCTTATCTACAAAATAAGAATATAAAACCCACTTCCTAGGTTGGCATAAGGAGACTGATATAAAACTCCTAACATAAAACCCAACACATATATTATGGGTTGACAGGATTTCTCTANAGGGGCATACACCTGTGTCTATGTGCTATCAACAAGGTAGTTACCNGTTGTCTCAGAGGTGTCAGAGGGCTGGCGGTGGTGGGATGGGGACGTGCGTTCAGGTGTAGGGTCTCCCAGAGAAGACAGGCTACTTAACCTGGAGGAGTAAAGAAAACACACCAGTAAGCTGGGCAGGGAGGAACCATTGGAAGAGGCTCTGTTAAAGGGGGCCCAGAGTCTTGAACAATGACAGCTAACCAACCCACCTTGTAACCTGCTCATTCCAATAAGAGATTAATCATGTCTATATACTGCTGGCAACACCACCTATCTGGAATCCTGGCTGGGCAGGGTCAGTATGGTCTCTTTAATACTCAACAGGGTATGAAGAGTCAGACAACAGAAAGACAACAGCAGGAGGACTGTGCAAGCATCCATGTGCTTGCTGGGTCTTACCAGGCTGCAATGGGGCTGATGGAACAGAACGGAGCAGCAGAGAAAATGAATGCAAGAAAAACAAACAGCTAGTAAGTGTTAGGTGATGATCTGCAAAAGAGGAGGAGACTGGAAGGATATGGTGGGCCAGACACATACAGAGGCCTCCATGAGCACAGCAGAGCACTGAATGGCTTCATCTCTTTGTCCCGGAAAGTCTCACCTCTCTAAGATGGCACCTGGACATTTAGTACTAACCTACTAGGGAAATGGCAGCTTGAACAGGAGCAAACCAAGAGCCTGAGCCTCTGAGAAGTCAATTTATCTTCTGGATACCATGGAAGAATAGGAGTCTTGTCTACTGGTGACCATGTACTCCAACCTCAAAATCAGACCATCCCTACAGCTAACGTGTGGTATCCTGCTTAGAAATTAAGATCCAAAACCCTCTAAGTACCACATATCACNAACCAACAGATTTATTTCTTGATCTCTTCTTTAATTAGGACNGATACAGGAACAGAAAACAAACTTAGAACACTGCTGTGGCCTGGTTTTTTAAAATGAGCTCAAGTTCACAGCTCCAGAATCNGTAGCTGCTGCTCTCAGGAAGGGGCAGTTCCCCTCCTAGCTGTAGTTATGACTAAATGGAAGCTTATGTACAGAATCACTGTGCACAATGAGAGCACCAGAAATGATCTCATATCTATGTAACAATACAGAACTTGTCCTTACAGAACTGTGTGTAAGGAATGACCTCTCTGATGCTATTAAGGAAAAGAAGAAAACTATGTGGGCATTTAAAGCAGTGGATAAAAGGGAAAAGATGATATGTTTGTATATTTGCTATGTGTGCAGATATCTAGCATATCTTTGCAGAGTACAAAAGAAGCAACACTAGCTGTCTCAGAGGTGGGAAAATGGTTGCCTAGGGAATAGGCACAGGACTGGAGACCTCTCATTATATTCTTTTCGTGCTTAATTCTGAACTTTGTGAGGATACTAACTATTCAAAAGAGCCAGATGAGATGGCAGACAACTGTAACCCTGGCCCTTGGGAGTTTGAGAAAGGAAGACTGCCGAGTTCAAGGCAGTCTGGCCTTTTCAGGCTGGCCTGGGTTTTACGGTGAGACTGTAGTGTCAAAAAACAAAACAATACTCCCTACTCCCCAACCAACCAACCACTATCACCACCACCACCCTACATAAATTTAAAAATGCCAAGCAGAGGATCTTTCCACCAGAGGCATCCCTCTTACCTGGACAGGTGAGACTGCTTTTTACTGGCTGATCTTTGGGTCANAGAGGGGAAGACATCAAAGAAGAAGGACCCAGGAGAGAGTGATGCAGGATAGGAGGAAGAAAGAGAAAGAAAACAAAACAACATAAAACAGACAAGACACTGGAGATGGTTAGTTCAAAAGAAAAATCTCAATAGAACTAAGAACCAAGAAGAGCTGGGAGTTGATACAGTGATGAGCTTATTATAATGCAAATTCACCAATTTGTCTATGTAAAATTCATCAGAGTCTCACCCCTGTACTCAGGAGTAAATACCAACCAGGCCATTATTCATAGCATCTAACAGGAGGTACGGCCTGATGTCTGGCTAGGTGTTTCTCTGAACTGTTCTACAGTATCTTGTCTTTCTCTAACAGGGAATATTACTGAACACCACTGCTTCAGGCACTGCCAGGCAACAGGGATACAAACAAGTAGATGGTGAAAACCTGTGGTTTTAGTCTTAACCCCAGGGATCAGCAGCCCCCTGCCAGAAAGGGCCTCTTGAAAAGGGCTTGTCAAGACTGTCTTTGGTTCCAGCTGCTCCTCTGCTTTTTCCAGTGCACCCACAACATCCTCCCTACAACCCCAAGCTGGCACTGAATCTATTCATATACTTCCAGAGCAAGTCCATTTTTACCTTGGTACACCCTGGGCCTCCTCTTACCTTGTTCTTCTTGACTCTGGAAGGAAACTGACTTTCCATATCCCTATTAAAACTAAGATTTATTTGAACTTGGAAATACTTTTCTGTTTTTGAGAGGTGGGAACTGAGTCTATAGCATGAAGACTCAGTCATAGCATGAAGTCTAACACTGAGTTCAAGGTTGGCTGGACTGCATTTGAGCTGTGGCATGATCAGGGCTACAAAATTAAAATCAAGTGTAAATTATCTACTGAAGAGGACTGCTGGAGGCATGGACAAAGATCAGCTGACCATTACCAGCCACTACAGGTTCTACTAAAAAATCAAAACAAAACAAAACAAAGACACATGCCAGGGCAGGTATGATGGAGGAGAAGCAGATTATCACATGTTAGGTACCCCCACCCCCAATGATTTTGGCCTAGTAAACAGGATTGTTATTGGCTAAACAAAGGCCTAAAGGTGGGTTTCTGCTCACCAGGAACTTCCCTTAAACCACCAGGAACCTCCCTTAATCCTACCCAAAAAGTCAACTACTTCCTATAAGGGCATCCAGTTCCCATCAGTCTGAACAGCTGCTATCAGCTCAAAGACCCCACCCTGTTGGATGTCATATAAAATGTGATTGCTTTCCCACCATTCTGCTCTTCTCTGTTACTGAGAAATAGCCTTGGCAATCTGATCACCAATAAACCTTTCTTTCTACCCATGGAGTGGTCTAATTTGGTGGTTTCACTGTACCCTTACCTACGTGAACACTGATGGAATTCCTGGCCACTCCCCCAGCTACATGATCGCACATGCACTGTCCAGTAGCCAAGCGAGAGGCTTAGTCATCCCAGGGCCTTATGTCCTACATAATCTGTGTGCTGAGTGATCATACACTCTATGCACATGCGTGGTGTAGCTACATAAGCCCATATGCATATGTGCAGGGGGAACCTATAAAAAGCGGGTTCCATCTATTCCTCTTCTATCTTCCTGCATCATCTTTCAATAGGCCTAAGCACCCCTTTCTGTTCCCTTCCCTTAATAAACTCTTATAGTGGGCTTTGTTGTACCTTGTGGCTTTTCTCTCACCGTAAACAGCGCCGCTTAATGAATAACATTGCACTGCTTAATAAATAACAAACACAGATATATATATATATATATTTTAAAACTAAGATCTTAAAGAAGGAAAAAGAGCAATGAATTGAAGGAGGAAGAAATGTCTAAGTTAGGCAGGCCTGGTAGGTGGAAAGAGCAGCCAAACTTTTGGGTCATCTTGGTTTCAAGTTTCAGTATAGATCTGGGAAGAAGACTTTACGTCAAAATATGAGAGACCAGGGAGGAGGCAAAGGAGAGAAAAAAAAGTAATTTGGCATGAGACCGAGGTGGTCAGAAGACAAAAAATACTTTTTGCAGTTCTTTTCTCCATAGAAATGTAGCACCAACGCTCAGATTCCATTTAGCTTCAACCTAGAGAGTAGAGATTTCCACTCAAATATGCACTCTCTAGAGACAGGTTTTCTGATGCAAATTATCCAACTGGAGGCTCAGAAGCCTTTAGAACCTTTTTCTAGCATAACAAATGCATTTCCTGTTTCTATGTGTTTGCTCTTCACTCAACATATTCGATCAAGAGTACANTTTGCCTTGTTCAGAAACTTCAGTTGGAACCCCTATTTCTAACCCTAGGGACTGTCCTTTCTTTATATGTTATCAATGACACCTGGTACTTCAGTAGGTACACTGCCTCAAGCGTGAATTACTGGAACAAATCAATGAGCTACCAATGAACTACCACTACCAACTAAAATCACCTCATTTCACACTCCCACTCTGGCACATCATTCCCTCAGCCCTTCAAGAACATGATTCCCCAGCCTTTACTACCTACACAATTAGATGTGTGAATACCTTTCATCAGGTGGATCTAAAACCTTTCAAAGTTCGTCCCTGACTATTTCTCTACATTTAACAGACCTAAGAAATGCTATGTTCACTTATGGCCTCTACCCATTCTCCATCATACTCCTTTTTAATTGCTTTTACCCCTTCTCCTCTCCATCAAGTTACCCTGGTCCACATTTAATTTTGAATAATTTCAAACAGTATTAAAGCTGAGCAAGAGGGTAACACTCTTCATCTAGAGCAGCGGTTCTGAACCCGTCNGGTGCCATCCCTTTGGGATCGAACGGCCCTTTCACAGGGGTCACATATCAGATATCCTGCATATTAGATATTTACATTACAATTCCTAATAGCAGCAAAATTACAGTTATGAAGTAGCAAGGAAATTATTTATGGTCGGGGGTCAGCACAACATGAGACACTGTATCAAAAGGCTGCTCTAGACCCACCTATTGTCACATTGGTGTTTGCCAGCCTCTCCCTCCTTTTCACCTCCCTTCCCTCTATTTCTATTCATTAAGCTTTACATTTATTTATCTATTGAGAGGTGCATGTGGATGTCAAAGGACAACCTGTGGTATATGTGTGCATAAAAGTGCCAGTGCATACACACGGCGGGCGGGGCGGGACAGGGTTGGGGGTGCAGAGGCTGACATCGGGCTGACATCTTCTATTGCTCTCCACCTTGTTTTGGAGATAGGAACTCTCATGGAACCTGCAGCTTACCAATTCAGCAGGGTNGGTTAGCCAGCAANTCCTCTGTACACCAGAAGTGGAATTAAAATTACACTGGCCTAGCTGGGAGGTGGTGGTGCATGCCTTTAATCCCAGCATCTGGGAGGCAGAGGCAGGCAGATCTCTGTGAGTTCAAGGCCAGCCTGGGCTACCGAGTGAGTTCCAGGACAGCCAAGGCTCAGAGGAACCTTGTCTTGAAAAACCAAAGAAAGAAACAAATAACAAACAAACAAAAAACATAAAACAACAACAACAACAAACCAAACGTGCACTGGCTTTTCCATGGGCTCNGGTGATCCTAACTCAGTCCTCATGCTTGCACAGGCAACTCTACTACTGAGTCATCTCCCCAGCCCACATTTGCTTCTTTTTCTACATTATACACTTTTTCTCATTTAAAAATTGTAGAGACATTGTGACATTTTACTTTTAATTACTTTAGTGTATATATACTAAGTACCTTGAGAGACTCTCTATATGAACTGTCCTCAGCATGCCTGATAAGTTAACTTTGATAGAATGTTATCTAACATGGAGTAGTATTCAAACTTCCTCAACTGTCTTATCAATGTTCTTTACATGTGTCCCTTAACTGCCTCAATCCAGGATTTAACCAAAGCCCTTAAATACATCTATGTATGTATATACACATACATACACATTTTAATAAAATACATATGTAAAACTACACTCTCTCCCTCTTTCCCTCTACCTACTGAGTCCTCTACCCACTTGATCTCTTGTAACAATGACATTTTCTTGTGTTTGTGTGGTATATGTATGTATGAGTATTGTTGTACATGACTGTGGAGGTCACAGGTCAACATTAGGCGTCTTCCTCAGTTATTCTCACTTTATTTTTGAGATAGGGTTTCTTATTGAACCTGGAGTTCAACAATTCAGCTAGGATGTTTGGCCAGTGAACTCCAGGGATTCCAATGTCTCTGCTTTCCCAGAACTGGGATTACAGATACTATCAGCTCCAGCATTTCACATGGGTACTGTGGATCTGAATTCAGGTCTTCACATTTGTATAGCAAGCACTTTACTGAGTGAGCCATCTCCCCACCCCCACACAATATTTTGAAGAGTCCAAGCCAGCTGTCCTGTTGAATGAATGGCATACATTTGGGAAATGTCTGATGCNTCATTATTAAAATCAGGTTAATATTTTTGTTTGCTTGGGACAGAATCTCACTCTGTATCCCAAAATGGCCTGGAACTCACTAGGTAGCCCAGGCTAGACTAAAATTAGTTATCCTCTTGCCTCAGCCTGCCAAGCATTGTTATTGTAGGGATGTGTCACCATGCCCACCCAGGCTGAATATTTTGAAACACTGTAAGTGATGTTGTATAGTTTGCCCTATGTTGGTAATGTGAGAGTTTCATGATTACCCGAGATTTCTCATGGGTAAAAATCTATTCTTCCATTTTATATCGGCTGTGTTTGGAGAATTCTGTTCCCTAACAATAACTTACCCAAGTGTTTNTATCTGTTACTATTATTTTTACTTTTAGAAAGATTTCTTTTATTAATGTGTTGTCTGTGCTTCTGCCATGTGTATGAAGGTGATCATGGAAGCCAGAAGAGGGCATCAGCCTCCCTGCAGCTTGAGTAACAGGTGGTTGTGAGCTGCCTGATGTGGGTGATGGGAGCTGAACTCTCCCCAGCTGAGCCATCCCTCTAGCCTGCTGTATCTACTACTGCTCCTTGTTTGAGACGCTTCTGTCACTCTCTTTTAAGCTGATAACAAGTAATCACATCCTTTGTTTCTTCCCCTAAAGCTATACGTTACAGTTTATTAGCCTTTGCCCCTTGGTGCCTTCGGCATGCTAGCCCATGGCTCTATCACAGAGCTGCACGTGAAACCTCCCACCATAAAAACATGTTCAAGATGTTGCCTTCTCACCCCGTAAGCAGTCTAGGGTGATCTGTGGAAATGGTTCACTTGACCTAGAAAACCCAAAAAAGCATAAAAAAAAGTTCACATCTTCACAATTACTTTAAGAACACCTGTGAAACTACTGCCCTGGATGCCAAAGGCAGGAGTGATGAAAAGCCACCAAGCATCTGCAAGATGTTTCTTTAAAGAACCATTTGGCTGATGTAATGGCATAGATGGGGNGTGTGCCAGGCCAAACACTGGGGCTTGACACAGGGTTGGTGGTCCAAAAAGAGTACTGAATTTTTGTTGTTGTTGTTTTGAGACAGGGTCTCACTGTGTAGCTCTAGCTGGCCTGTAACTCCCCATGTAGACTGGGCTTGCCTGGAACCCAGAGAGATCTGCCTGCCTCTGCCTCCAGAATGCTGGGACTGATTAGAATGCTTTTCTGTTGTTTGTTCCCTGGCTCAGTGGGTAAAAGTGCCAGACAAGACTGCGGAGCTCAATTTCAATTCTGGAACCCACATGAAAAGCCAGATGTAGTAGGACATCCCAGCATTCCTATAAGGAGGTGAATGACAGAAGAGTCAGCTAGCCTAGAGTGTGACATTCATGACAGACTCAACAAGGTGAGGAAGACGGCCAACTCCTAAAAGTTGTCCTTTCACTTCTATGGATACGCCCTAGGATGTGTGTGTATTGGAGACTGGGGCTGAAGAAGTGACTTGGTTAGGCGTGTGTCCTGCTCACCCAGAGAACCCAAGTCCAGTTCCCAGAATTCAAGCTGGGTGGCTCACAACTGCATGGAACTCCACCTCCAGGGGATCCAATGCCCTCTTCTGGCCTCTGCAGGAACTTCAGGCACAAACCCAAGGACACACACATATAAACATAATTAAAGATAGTATCCTTTAAAAATATAGACTCTAACGCTGAACTTTAAATTCAGCATAAACTAAATGCAAATAAAAGGGAAACACAAAGTCCCAACTAGGAAATGGGAACGTGTACAAACCAGACCCCGTGTCCTTCTAACAAGTCCCCATCCGCATTGACAATGTCTTTGCTCTCTGGCACAGAAAGACATTCCAGTTCACCTTGTTCTGTATGTCGACTTGGAATAAAACATTTTTCTGAGGATCCCTGGTAGGATAGGAAATGGACTTTGACACAAAGCAGCTAGGATCTGCTAGACACTGCTCCTGAGTGTCTTTCTTCCCAGGTCCTTTCAACATACTTCCCACACTTTACCTTCAAACTGACAACTTCCAAACAGAAATCAGTATGACAGGATGCTTCCTCATTTTCTCCATTCCATACTTTTTCTTTGTTCAGTGTCAGGAACTGAATTTGGGACTCACACATGCTGGCAAGCAATCTACTGCTGAGCTACATTCCCAGCCTTCCATTCCAAACTTCACCATCCTTTTCAGACAGTGAGAATCCCTCTCCTGAACAAGCCAGTATATTTCCTTGTTTTCTCTCTTCCATAATACAAACAAGGTGGCCTCTGGAACTACTACAGTGTTACTAATAATAACCCCGTTGAATCAAGATTTCCTCACTTCTTTTGGCCTCAGACTGAATCTCACCAGCAGTTGGTATCATACATGAATTACTCCAGATTATTAACAAATAAAAAATTTTAATGCTTGATAATTATAAGATTCATTGGAAACATTACATGTTATATATGATTCAATTTTACATAAAGATTTTGAATAGAGGTAAAGATGTAATGTGAAAGGTTTGGATCAATGTTCTTTCTTACTAGCTAACTATTTTTAAGTCAGTGTCTCACCATATAGCCCACACTAATCTCGAACTCTGGATCCTCTTGCCTCATCCTCCAGAGTCCAGGGATTGTAAGAGTGCTCCACCATGCCAAGTTCTAAGATAACTTTAGCTTTTTTTTCTTATTTATTCTATGTGTCTTTTACATCATGTATCTCGATCCCATTCATTTCCCTGTCCCTTCACATCTGCCCTCTGCCCCTACACCCCACCCCCCAAATAAAACAAAATTTTAAGAGAAAAAAAGGGAAAAAATTAAAAATCCTGTCATGGAAGCTGAAATGTGACACAGTGAGTTACACAGTAAATCCCTTTGTCCACATATCTTTACTTGCAAGTGTTCACTGCAAAGAGTTATTGGTCTGGTTCGAGGCCTCTGGTTTCTATTATACTATCACCATAGGCCCTCACTAGGGCTCTTCTTGGATACTCTGTTGTTGCCCTGTGTTGCAGACATCCTGCAGCTTTGGGTCTCTGGGTCAGGTCCCTTCATGTGCTCCAGCAGATCACAGATGGGGTGGATGTTGGTTCTGGACCTGGGCAGCTGCAGGGTTGGTCTGCCCGCCAGTTCTCCCCTGTCCTCACCACCAGGGTGAGCTCTCCAGCACTGCCCCAGCTAGTTCACCCCTTGCAGCAATGAGTGAGGGGTGGGGCCAGTTCTCCTGCTTTCACACGCTCAGTGTCAGTTCTCCCACACCTACCATTAGGGCCAGCTCTATTGTGTAGCCCAGACAAGGTACAGGGGCCATTCTCCAAAGTGCTGCAGCTGGTGGGGTAGAGACATCCCTCCCGCTCTTAGGACTCCAGGGTCAGCTCCTCCANCTGTCTCAGGAGTTGATGGGCCAGAGGTAGGGGAGGAGGGCATCTCTCCTCGGCCCATGTTACCACATGTCAGATGAGTAAATGGGGACATCTCTCATTTGCTTATAACATTGGGGCTTGGTTACCCTCACCTATGACCACTGGGCAGCTCTGCTGTGCTGCCTTGATGAGGGGCATGGTCAGCTCTCTCCTCTGTTGCAGGTGGTAAGGGGCAAGGGATAATAGGGGGCAGCTCTTACCCTCTCACACACCATATGATAGACAAGTAGTAGAGATAACTTTCCTACGCTTACAACTTCAGGGCTGGCTCACCCACACCTCCGCCAACAAGGTTGGCTCAATTGTGTATAACTTTAGCTTTAATGTAAGCCATATAAAAGGAACTCTCATTATTTCATACTCAAAAGGCAAGCGAGTATATATATCTGAAGATGATTATGATAG
>LZPO01097100.1:372685-399247 GCA_001675575.1 Neotoma lepida
AACAGGTTCAGTGCAATCACCACCAAAATTCCAAAACAATTCTTCACAGACCTTGAAAGGACAATTCTTAGCTTAATATGAAAACATGAAAAAACCCAGGATAGCTAAAACAATCCTGAACAATGAAAGAACTACTGGAGGTCTCACCATTCCTGATTCAAGTTATACTACAGAGCTACAGTAATAAAAACTGCATGGTATTGGCATAAAACAGACATGATGATCAGTGGAATCGAATTGAAGACACAGACATAAATCCACACATGTATGGACACCTGATTTTTGATTTAAAAAAAAAATCCAGAAATACACACTGGAAAAAAAGACAGTATCTTTAACAAATGGTGCTGGTCAAACTGGATATCTGCACGTAGAAGAATGCAAATAGATCCACACACATCACCCTGCACAATACTCAAGTCCAAATGGATCAAAGACCTCAACATAAAACCTGATACACTGAACCTGATAGAAGAAAAAGTGGGGAATAGCACTGAACACATTGGCACAGGAAAAGACTTCCTGAACAAAACCCTGATAGCTTGGGGACTAATGTTGCAGGATATTTGTTTATACTGTAAAGATGTATCTTTGCCAAGGTGCCTTCTGATTGGTTTAATAAAGATCTGGATGGCCAATAGCTAGGCAAGAGGTTAGGCGGGACTTCTGGGGACTGAGAGGACTCTGGGAGGCAGAAGGGTGGAGTTGCCAGACAGAATGAGAGGAAATAGGAGGTACAAGACGAAAGAGAGGTAATGCCATGTGACAGAACATAGATTAATAAAAATGGGTTAATTTAAGTTATAAGAGCTAGTTGAAACAAGCCTAAGNGAAAGGCCAAGGTTTCATAATTAATAAAAAGTCTCCATGTCATTATTTGAGAGTGAGCTGGTGGCCCAAAGGAAAGCCCGACTACACACTAAGATCAACAATTAATAAATGGAACCTCATGAAACTGAAAAGTTTCTGCAAAGCAAGGGACACTGTCATTCATACAAAGCAGCAGCCTACAGAATGGGAAAAGATTTTTATCAACTCTACTTTCAAAAGATATAAAGAACTCAAGAAACTAGATATCAAAAAAACCAAATAATCCAATTAAAAATGGGGTACAGATCTAAAGAGAATTCTCTATAGAGGAAACTCAAATGGCTGAGAAACACTTGAATGTTTAACATCCTTAGCTACTGGGAAAATGCAAATCAAAACTACTTTGAGATTCCATTTTACACCTGTCAGAATGGCTAATATTAATAACACAAGTGACAGCTCATGCTGGTGAGGATGTGGAATAAGGGGAACATTCAGCCAATGCTGGTGGGAGTGCAAACTTGTACAGTCACTGTGGAAATCAGTATGGCAGTTCCTCAGAAAGTTGGGAATTGATCTACTTCCAGACCCAGCTATACCACTCTTGGGCATACACCCAAAAGATGCTTCATTCCACCACAAGGACACTTGCTCAACCATGCTCATTGAGACTTTATTCATAATATCCAGAAACTGGAAACAACTTAGATGTCCCTCAACAGAAGAATGGATAATGNAAATGTGGTATATTAACACAATGGAATATTATTCAATTGTTAAAAAAATGATAACATGAAATCTGGAGGCAAATGGATGGAACTAGGAAAAAAATCATCTTGAGTGAGGTAACCCAGACCGAGAAGGAGAAATATGGTATGTATTTACTTATATGCAGATATAAGCCATTAAATAAATAAATGATACAATCCATGGGCCCAGAGAGGTTATGTGTGGAAGAAGGGACTAGAGGGGGGACACACGGATCTCCCTGGAAGGGGGAAATAGACTTTATAGGTGGACTGGGGGCAGGCGGGGAGGGAAACAGGAGGATCAGGTGGGGATGGGAAGGGGAGACAGGGTTGAGAGAGGGAATGCAGGGAGAGACAGCTGGAATTGAGGAGCATTTGAGGGANGATATGGAAACCTAGTACAGTGCAAACTTCCTAAAATATATGAAGGCGATCCTATGAGGTCTCCTAATAATNGGGGATATGGAGTCCCAANTGGCCATTTCTTGTCACCAAATGAGGCTTCCAGTACTGGGATTGGGCTGCATTCAATTGANTTGTTGGCCAAGGGGGTCCCATGGAAATCCCCAAACAACCCAGGCTGTTGCTAAGACAATAGGCTGTTTTCTGCAAATGGACAGCAGGACCCCATTGCTGAGAACAACACTCACACAACTCATTGAACATGGAGAAGTAGAGCTGGTGCCTACGTGGAGGTTTCACTCCTATGTTCTAGTGTCTTTGGTGTGGGAAGGTACTCTGTAGGCTACCAAAAGAAAAACATAAACACCAACCTAGCCACAGACTGACCTACAGTCTGCCCTGCCTGCAAGANAGAGCAATGGTGGCACAGAGCTTGTGGGAGTAATGAACCAATGTCTGATTTGACTTAAGGCCTACTCCTTGAGATGGAACCCATATCCGACACTGCTTGAGTGACCAAGAACCAGAGACTAGATAGCCCAGAGACAGAGGGAAAAGCCAAACACTACTGGTCAAAAAAAGAAAAAAAAGGGGGGGGGAATCAATACACTGACTCCTAATGACATTCTGCTCTACTCATAGATCACTGCATTATTCAGTCATCATCAAAGAAGCTTCCTTTTGCAGGAGATGGGAACAGATGCTGAGACTCACAGCCAGACACTACGCTGAGAGAAAATCCATGGANCACAGAGCTCTACATGGGATGCCTTCATTAAATCCCTCTCCTCAGAGGAAAGGAGGTGGAAAGAGTGTAAGAGCCAGAGGGGATGGGAGGACACCAGTAGAACCAGGCCCTCTAAATCAACTGAGCAAGGCTCATATGAAATCACAGAGACTGAAGCAGCAACTGAAGCAGGGTCTGCACCAGGTCCTCTGCATATATATTATAGCTTTCAGCTTATTATTTTTATGGGACTCCTGAGTGTGTGAATAAGTGGGTCTCTGATTCTTGTGCCTGCTCTGGGGGCTCATTTTATTCTGTTGGGTTGTCTTGTCCAGCTTCAATGTAATGGTTTTTATTTTATCTTATGTTTTATTTTGTCATGTTTGGTTGTTACCTCTTAGAATTCTGTTCTTTTCAAATGAGAGACAATCATGGGGGTNAAAAAGTANACATCCAGTTGGATGGGTATGGAATGAGGATGGACTGGGAGGGGTTGGGAGGAGGTGAATATGATTAAATGCATTGCATAAATTCTTAAAGAAAAAAAAAGCTGCAATATAACTGAGAAAAAAAGAAAAATTAGTGAGCATGTACAGAGGGAAGAGAAATCCTATACACATTTCTAGTATGAGTTGAAACTAGAGCAGTCACAATAAGGGGCCAAATATGGCTGCTTCAGTTACTAAAAGTTGAACTGTCCTCTGGGCCATCTGTACCTCCTCTGGAACATTCTAAAGCTGTGTAAGTCAGCAAAGTTTAGAGCTACTTGCTTATTCATGTTTACCAAAGAATTATTCAGAATATTCAATTTATGGATGCAGCCTAGATGCCTGTCAACAGATGAATAAACAGGAAAAATATCATCTAAAAAAACCCCAAAAAACAAAAAAATCAAGATAGCTCTGGGCTGTGCATCACCTCTTCACTCTCCATTCAACCCTACAGTGGCCTACCAGCTTTAATTAGAACAGACTCACGGTTAATATTTTTTCCTAAATTTTTTTTTTTTAATTAGCACACAGGGGACTGGAGAGATGGCTCAGCAGTTAAGAGAACTGGCTGCTTTTCCAGAGGATCCAGGTTTGATTTCTAGCACCTATCAGCTCATAACTGTTTGTAACTCCAGTTCTAGGGGATCTGACACCCTCTTCTGGCTTTTGTGNACATGACACACACACTGTGCATAGACATCCATGCAGGCAAAACACTAATAAATATAAAATAAAAATAAACAAGTCTTTAAAAAGTAAAACTACCACACAAGGTATTCGATATCATTATAGGGTTTCTTTTGTGTGCATGTATGTTTGCTATGTGTGCTTATGTATGAATGTTCATGTGTGTGACCTCCAGTAGGTGTGGATGCATGTGTGTGTTTGTATGTGTGTGTTGTATTGGGGGGATAGAGGCCAGAGGTTGATGTCAAATTGTCTTCCTCAATTGTTCCTCACCTAATATATACTGAGACAAGGACTCTCACTAGAACCCTAGAACCCAGAACTTGCTGATTTGCAAGTCTAGTTAGCCACCTTGGTCCAAGGATTCATTGTTTCTGTCTCTTGCGCTCTGGGATTTCAGGAGGGCTCCTACACCTAGCTGACATTTATGTGGGGGCTGGGGAATCTGAACTCCAGTCTCCATCCTTGTGTGGTAGGTGCTTTACCACTGAACCATCTCCCTAGCTCCTCCAAAGGGTTCTACCTCATTTGTTACATATTCTTCATATAAAGCTTACTGAGCTATGTCTGGGAATTCAAATTATTATCAAGGAGCAGTGTGGTGGTTTGTGGAACTAAACAGAATGGGTTTGCACCCTGGTTTTACCTTTAATATCTGCAACTTAAGGCAAGTAATTTCTGCATACTTTAGTTTTCTTATCTACAAAACTATAATACTAACTAACCNTCATACAGCACTATTTTAAAAACTGGCACATCCAGATGTAGTGGTACATACCTTTAATCCCAGAATTCAGCAGGCAGAGACAGGTGGCTCTTTGAGATTCTGATGCCCGACTTGTCTACACAGTGAGTTCCAGACCAGCCAGGGCTACACAGCGAGACATCTCAAAAACAAACAAGACTGGCATAATTAATAAGTATCTAGCTGATGCACAGCATACCTTATAAGAGGCTGCTATTCTTGTTATAAGAAGACAAACACAATTAGTTTGCTGCTGCCAAAACAATTACAACAAATACATGAATTGAGTTATCCAACATAGCTATGCCATCTTACAGATCTCTGATGTAGCTGGTTTACTACTCTCCATCATGTTTAATCAACATTAATTTGTTTTTGTGGTGCATCCTCCAGCAAATGATTACCTTTGCTGAAAAGAACAGTATCTAAGATAGCATCTGGAGATAANGAGGCTGGGACGGTAGTACCAATTCTGCCACTTACAAGCTGTGCAAGTTGACATCACAGTCAAACCAAGTCTCAGAAGATCTAAGACCTGCCTGAGGGCGGTTAAGGCAGACAAGACCCAAGAGGAGGAAATCACTGAGGCTGCCACAGGAGAGAAGCAACAAACCCTGGAAGCAAGCAGGTAGGGTGCAGTGAGATACCAACTTTGTCTATGTCTTTTTGTATGCCCATGAAACGTCAGAAGAAATGATAAATAACAAGCATTAATATGAAACAGGAACTCATATAATCCTGACAATAACACGGTGAGGTAACACTGCTACTTTCTTCTNCAGATGAAGTAAGGAGATTGAGAAAAACTATTAATTGATAGGGTAGGAATTCAATCCACCCTTTCTTCTCTGTTCCTTGGTTTGTCTTCCCTTCAGTGAGAGGCTGAGACAAATTATTATGGGCCCTTTCTTGTTCTAATACTGCATAATTCTTTGTCCCTCATGGATATTCCAATTTAACACATATCTGGTTAGGATACTGACAGAAGANCAACCAGGGAAAATTGAATCAATTTCTCTAGTAGCCAGATTCCTACAGCTCTCATTATAGTTCCATCAGCAAGAGATCTTTCTGGTTCTTTCTGATCCTCGCCATCCCTTCAGTCTGATTGATGAGCTGGCGTGACAGAAACAAGGCCCTGTTTGTAGAACAAATTTACCTAGCTGTCTTAGTTAGATTTCTATTGCTGTGAAAAGACACCATGACCACAGCAACTCTTATAAAGAAAACATTTAATTAGGGGGGCTTGCTTACAGTTTCAGAGTTTCAGTCCATTATCATCATGACAGAGAACATGGCGGCGCGCAAGCAGATGTGGTGCTGGAGCTGAGAGTGCTACATCTTGCAGGCAACAGGAAGTCAACTGAAACACTGGGTGGTATCCTGAGCATAGGAAACCTCAAAGCCTGCCCCAGAGGGATATACTTCTTCCAACAAGGTCATACCCACTCCAACAAAGCCACANCTCCTAATAGTGCCACTGCCTATGAGATTATAGGGGCCAATTACATTCAAACTACCACATTAGCCTAAGATAATCCACAGCAACAGATTGTGCCTGCCTGACTGTAGGTGGAACAGGTAGGCTACAAACCAAGAGAATGCTCCTGTAGTCTTGCCCATCCAGGTCTTTCAAGTCTGCAGAGCTGGTCTGCCCACATAAAGAGGAAATCAGCTGCTNTCTTCTACTGGGGGAGGTCCAAGGCCATTTTGTGGAAGACAAGGTGTTTGTAGAACAGCTTCTGCTACTTCCAGCCAATGTTGCTGTGACACACACATATACACACATGCACACATGCTCTCGTCTATTGAATCAAATTTTATTTTGAGGGGAACAATGAAAAGAGTATTAAGACAAAAATTACTGGTTCANGGAGGTGGACTTATAGTACTTTCCATAGATTAACATAAATGATAAGCATTTGCTTCAGAGCATGCAATTTGACTAAGTTTATTATCAGGTAGCAGAGAGGTTTAAATACGGTATACTATGGGTCTAAGAATTTAGAGTACAGTCTTAGTTCTAAAGTGTGGTGTGCTGGGGAGTAATGGACAGAAGAAATGAATGANCCAGAGAGACTCTACTTCTTTCCCGGGGACCAGGGACATGTTGATTTTATCCAGGCACAAATCACATTATAAGGATTTTTTATTATGACAACAAGGGCCCACCCAGAGTATAGAAATAACAGTACTTCAACTTGGAAAATGCCAATCTGCAAAAGTTATCTCTAGAAGACAAATCTGGATGGATGGGGAGAAGCAATTGCAGTTGAGCAATCCACTTAGATCTCAGTCTGCACTGAGTGTTGCCTAATGCAGGGACATATCCCAAGAAGGGTGTTAGATGATTTAATTGCTATTTGAACATCACAGTGTACTTAGACAAACGAAGATGGCTATGACATAAATGGGTGATAATATCTTACAGAACCATCATCAGAAATGTGGTCCAAGGATGATTAAATGTGTGGTGTCTAAATATATACTCAATGAAAATGCTTTGAATGACGAATGACTAACTTTGAAATTCAAACTTTTTCCAAACCCCAGGACTCCAAATAGTTCACTGTTGCTTTCAGCCCTATGGATGAATTCAAATACGACAATCTCCAATAAGCTCTCTTAACTGGTCCAACTTCCCCAATAACCTTTTCAGTAATGAAATTAACTTATAGTGTGTTTTGAGTTCATATTGCATTACTTTACTTCAAATTATTTCATCAGTATTGGTCATGTCTCTTTCCAACTGTATAATAAACAACTTAAGAGCCCAAATCCTGCCTGCCATCTCCTGTGTGGANCAACCCCACAGTGCTGAGCATATGCTTAGCAAGCTCTTACAGAGTAATGATGAAAGCAAGAGGTAGACTGCTTTCAAGCACTTACTGAAACAAAGCACACTTACAAGCACATGCTCCTGAGCCTCTTCTATAGTTTTAATGCCCCAGACCCTTATTAGCTATGTCAGCTCAAGTCGTTTAATTTCTTGCCTCAGCTTCCTTATCCATAAAATAGCGATAATAACAGTACCCATTACTTCACAAGATTTCTAGGACTGGATTATTTAAAAACATGCCTTTAAAATGCTCAGGCCTGGGCCTGGCATTCAGTAACAACTCTCACGATGTCCCCTGAGTAGACACAACTGCTATTTTACAGATGAGGAAGCAAGACTATAGAAAGGCAAGCTTGATTACAAGCATCCAGTAAGACAGAGCTGGTATGTGAACCCAAGCAGTTCAGTGTAAGAGCATATCCTCTATAAACACTGCTTTCAAAGGCTAGGGATGTAGGTCAGTGAAAATGCACTTGCCTAGCATGCATGAGGCCTTAGGTTTAATTCCCAGTACCACAGGGGGACATGTCTCACCAATACTTTGTTCTTTGGCTAGAGAGAAACATGGAGTCCTCAACATCTACTTCACCTTATCACAGATCTGTCTTAACTTACTTCAGGGTTTTAACCTCAGGTCTCAAACTCAGGAAAGCAAANGTTGGCTGCTTATTTTCTCTGTATTCAAATTCAAATTATGACCATACAGAGCACAGATCTGTGAGCTCAGCATGCAGGAGGTGGAGGCAGGAAGATCCTGAGTTTGAAGCCAGCCTGAAATACATAGTGAAATCCTGTCTTAAAAAACTGAGGGATGGGGGCTGGAGAGGTGGCTCAGAGGTTAAGAGCACTGACTGTTCTTCCAGAGGTCCTGAGTTTAATTCCCAGCAACCACATGGTGGCTCACAACCATCTGTAAAGAGATCTGGCACCCTCTTCTGTATACATAATAAATAAATCTTAAAAAAAAACAAAAAACAAAAAAGAGCATCTGCCTAGGCTTTAAAAAAAAACAAAAACAAAAACAAAAAAAACCCTGAGGGATGGGGGAATAGGGATCAGTGACAGAAAGCTTGCCTAGCATGCACAAGGTCCTAAATTCCATACCTAGTACTACAGAAAAATTTAAAAGCTCTTATCATCTACTAAGTACTGGGTGGCACACAGGCTGAGTAGAAAGTATTATATTTGATACTCAGAGCAACTCTGAAAATATCTATAGAATATAAAGTACTCGGCTGAGATTCCTGGGTCCATCAGACCTGCAGTTGGCACCTGAACTCAGGACTCAGGTGCAAATCCAGAAGTGCATCCTCGTTTGCCTCAGGAAGACATTGAACCTCGGGACTGCATCTGAGGCTGAGATAACTGACATTGCATCATTAGGAAGTTAAATGGTGGAATTCACTAAAGTGCTTGGTATAGGGTACATAATACATGTTCAGAACATGCCAGCTCTTACCACACCTCATTACCATGAGAAATGAGAACTTCAGTTGCTGACTTAGCATATTCCCCCACCTATTATTATTTAGGGACATCCCTATAAAAAGGAGGAACTGACATATAAATCCCCTGCTCGAGATAAAGGACAGAGTTTNATCTAACTTTTCAGTATCTGCCCTTCACCAGATCCAGCTATCTACTGCCACTCTGAATCGTTCAAAAATGTCTAGAATTTCAGAGTATATAACTCTTACTCAGTTCCAAAGGAAGCCCAATGTCCCACAACTATACCGATTATTGTCCCTTCTGAATTTTAGGGTTTCGTCCTGCTCCCAGCCAAAAAATGGGTGCTGGGCAAGCTATTCCAAGTGGAAAATTCAACTCCATCCCAGGCGGAAACCCCAAATCTCTGCTGTTCCAGCAGATTTCCAGGACGTGCTGGCTCCCAGAAACCACAATTACAGGCAAGCTCAAAGCAGAGGAGTAATTAGACCCATACCATCAGCTCAGCAGTTCTCCCTCCAAGGCTGACTCCATCTTTCTCTACCCCACCCTCACTCACCCAAACCCCATCTCAACCACTGTGCACAGTAGAGAGATGCAACGGAAATTTCCATTTGTCCTCTCTTCCAACCCTTACCCCACTTCCAGGAAACTGAAAAAGTAGAGCGAGAAAATAAAGAACCCAACTCTTGGATATAAATAATGTTGAACAATAATAGCATTCACACAAAGAGAAACATTCTTCACCCTTCATCTTCCTCTTATACCTCACAAAGAACACTGGAATCAGTCTCCTGGAGGAGAGTCCTTTCTTCTCCCAAATGTGANAAGGAATCTTGTGAAACAAGAAAGGGAAACCTTGAGGCTGGAGGACTGCTCAGCAGTTAAGAGCACTGGCTGCCTGCAGAGAACTGTTTGGTTCCCAGCACCNACATGGAGGCTCACAACTGCCTGTAACTCCAGTTCCAGGGGATCTGATACCCTCTTCTGGCCTCCACAGGCACTCTCACAGATATGACATTCTCTCCCCACCCCTCATACACACAAAAGTAATAAAAATAAATCTGAAGGGGGGAAAAAGGAAGGAAGCAAGCAAGGGGATTAGTCCTGGAAACAGATGTGGCAAACATGACATATTGAAGATCAAAGGTATCTGGGATTCTAACGTTTATTTTATCTTCAAGAGAGTAGAGGGGTCCTGGAGGCGTTACCACTGCTCTCTTCTAAACTGCCCCTGACTTGGTTCAGGAAGGAACACCAGCAGTTGCCCTCATTTCTAAATTTGCTGCTCTTCTACCCTGCAATGGCAGGACTGATGCTCCCCTTACTTCAAACTCCAGCACAGCAGCACTCCAGTACCGCCTTTCTCCTGTTCCGTGTCATTGCCTCTTTCTTGGTGAAGNAGGACTCACTTCGTTTAGTTCTATGACTGCTTCAAACAAATCATTTTAATAGCGGATGCTTTCCTTTACCACTCCTCGGATTTTCAGGGCTCTATGGTTTCCGCCGAGCCCTGCCTGATAATGCTGAAGGCCTTCAGGAAGTCTCAGAACACTGGATCACCTCCAGGGACTCTCAGGAGGTGATGTCAAAGTTGATGGTACCAAAAATAAGGATGGAATGGTGTTCCAAATAGGAAATGGACTTAAAAATCCTAAAGGGTTTTTGGAGCTGAAGGTTGTTAGGACAGTTTCTCGAGCCCCCAGAATTGTGGTGACACGAGTGATGGAGAAAAGTTCCAGAGCAATCTAGTACAGAACCAATTTCATCAAAACCAGACCTGAAATAAGTTAGCTCCAGGAAGCTTCTTTGATTTAGTGCTTCTTGACGGATCTTCCCTCTAGGCTAGCTTATCTTAGTTGTCATAAACACGTCATCGCTCAGTTTCTCACAACAAGAGGAAAAACACAGTACACAGCCACTCCATCCACCGACTGTAAGTTACATTTGACATTTCTAGCATAACCAAAAACAAACACTTCACCCTGGAGTTGGCTCTAAAAAGTTCTGATTGTCCTAAAGGATTCTCAAGGTACTTCCACACCTCTCATTTTCCCCAGTAGGGGGTCAGCTCTGTGAAGGGAAGAGTGTACCTTTTCACTTCTAAAGTGTCTCTGTGTTCCCTTTTCTGCTGGCCAGCTGGATGGATAAGTGGTAGTTTAGTGCATGCACACGCGCACACACACAAGATGCAGAACTCTACACCTACTGCATTGTTCAATCCATCTGTGTAAACCAGATGACAATGGGTAACTGGGACAGCCACAAATCTAAGAGATTAGATAGCTAGAGGGAAACTGAGGATATTCAAAATGGAACCACACAATCTTATGAACTAGGCATCTGAGGGTTGGTTAATTAGATGATTACAAGGGTCCTTCTAACTCTGATCTGAAGACTGAGAAGGTAAGGAAGGAGCTAGGATGCATTCAACTAAAAGCACTGCAATAACAGGTCAGAACTAGGTAGAATCTTGCTTCTCTGTCTCTCCAGGTCTTGGGGAAAAAGTACTGAGAATGATCCTCTNGGCAAAAGACTGCCATCGACTAGGACTTAAGACTGTTCCTGGGAACGGCAGCTCATGTTAGAGAGGCAGTTCGAAGACAGCAGCAACAGTGACACACAAGTTTCATCACCTGCTGGTACCTCCTTCCCTGGATCACACTGAACCTTTAATGATTTGACTAATATGGAATGTCATCCCCATAATTTACTAAGTGTGAATGTGCCACAGGCATGGGTTGGAGGACACAGGCTCTTGCAAGGCCAGGCTGCAAGATTAGCAGCTGTTTCTATCCTAACTGACTACAGGCTAAAGGTTAGACTGTCTCCCCTGCAGGTTCTGAATGTGCAGGCAGCTGAGTCAGGGGAGGCTACTGATACCAACACNTGACTTACTCTGAAGAAATGGACAGAACTCCTCACCTGGGGTATCCTCGCTATCCACATGCATCACAAGGTACAAGATGGAGAAAGAATGAAAATACAGGGAGAAGGTACGAGTTAGAGATGAACTACAGATGAGTGGTGAAACAAAGCAAGAGAAAGGTGGAAAGCACCGAAGAAAGAAGAGTAAGGGAATGAGAGTGAAGATCTGGATGGAGGGTTACACAGAAAGATGCAGAGAACACAAAGACGAGGACAAAAACAACTAAGCACTAAAAGGGGGAGAGAAGGGCACAGGAGAACTAGTTANACATCACACTACCTCAGGAGCTGGTACAGACTCTAAGCCAGACTTGCTCAGTTCTGGTAGCAGCAGTGTTAAAATGGAACATCCTATTACAGACTCTGTTTTATCAAAAGGCTGTAAAATTGTTAATTAGAGCAGAGTATCTGACACAAAACAGGATGGGGTGCTGAGGAGAGCAGAGTGCAGGCAGAAGTGAGTAGTTGGCATCTAAGAACAAGAAGCAGGTTTGGCTCATGTGTGGTGATTATATTATGTCCCCCAAAATATTGTGTACCCTAATAAAACTTATTTGGGGTCAGAGAACAGAACAGCCACTAGATTAAACANAGAGGTTAGGCAGTGGTAGCACATGCCTTTAATCCTAGCATTCCCGAGGCAGAGATCCATCCAGATCTCTGTGAGTTCAAGGCCACACTGGAAACAGCCAGGCATGGTGGCACACACCTTTAATTCCAGCACCTGAGATCTCATGTCTTTGCTTGAGAAAGACACATGCCTTTAATCCCAGAAAGGAGTGGCAGGAAGCAGAAAGGTATATAAGATGTGGAAACCAGAAGCTAGAGGCCTCTTAAGCTTTCAGGCTTCGAGCAGCAGTTGAGCTGAGATTCTTTGGGTGAAGACTCAGAAGCCTGCAGTCTGAGGAAACAAGATCAGCTGAGGAGTTGGCAAGGTGAGGTTGGCTGTGGCTTGTTCTGTCTCTCTGATCATTCAGAATTTACCTCAATACCTGGCCTGGTGTTTTCAATTAATAAGACCNTTTAAGATTCTTCTTACACTCATGTAAGATTTTGAATTAAGGCTCTTTCCCTAGGAGCATCTCAGCTTCCAATCTGGCCACACAGAAGTCAACATTTGTTCCCATTCTTTAACTAAAATATTACCTGAAGTGACCTTCTTTCTGATCACCTTTTCTAAAATTGTAAGCTCCACATTGCTAATATTACCCATTTATCTCCTTAGTCATTATTACCTCATATATATTTAATTCATTTCTAATTTAATTTTAAAAATGTTAAGTTCAAAGTAGACAAGAAGTTTTGTCCATTTTATTCACTATTATTGTCTCAGTGTTAGCAATAGTTCCTGGAACACAGCAGAAGCGCTCAAAAAGTATCTAATGAATGAAAGAACAAGACTATCGCTATTTGAATCCAATCTTATGAAGTTCTGTTATTTCAGAGAATGTAGGGGGAAAATATTTCCTACATCTCAAACTACAAAACAATGCAAAAACACTTTACACACATAAATGCTAAGAGCTAGAGAGAATTTCACATCGTATCACTTATGAAGAAACTGGAACAGAATGAACCTTTGTTATGTACTGATTGTGTCTACATAATCATATGGACACCTCCTCCAATTCATATGCCGAAGGCCTAAGTCCCAATGTGATGGAATTTGGAGATAGGGCCTTGTTGTGTAACAGTTTCCTCTGAGATTAAAAACATTTCATCCTATAGAAAGCTCCTTAAGCAGGAAGGTAAACAACTCAAAGTAGCTTCAGGAAGTCCCTGAAACTGAGCAGATTCACTAGGTCTCTCCCTGCCAGAGGAAGCAATAAAAGCAGAGAGTCCCTTTAGAAGGAAGGAAGCCAAGCTACAAAGACTCTCAGACAAACTGAGCTGCAAAGATTTTCAGACTAGACCAGCTGTCTGGAAGATGCTTCCTGAGACATCTGGAACGGACACTCTGCACCCANTGAGCCGTTTGCAGGGTGTACATTGTGCTTCAGGTTCCCAGCTCTGTGAGCTGTTACCCATGCTGGGTGGGTTTTGGTAATGTAGCTGTCTCTGAGTCATTTCTGCTCTTGTACTTAATCCCTCACCCATATTTCTGCCAGTAACCCCAACAAAACTCTTGGTTCACCAAGTTTGACTTTGATGGTATCTGTCATGGGTTCCCTATCTGGGGTGGATAGACATGTGTGCTGCATTTCCCCAGGAAACGTTTTGTCACACAACAGGCCTTTAGGAGGTGATTAGGGTCAGGTGAGGTCATGAGAGTGTGGCACTTGTGGTGGGATTAGTGCTCATTGGAAAACAAATGCCAGGGAGACTGCTGTTTCTTTTCACAAGCACAGTGTGGAGAAAGGCCACATCAGCATGGGTGAGCAGACGATCAACTGCACGCCAGTGATGTTCTATCAGAATTCAACCACACTCTGACTCTGATCTCAGACGCCTAGCTTTCAGAGCTGAGAAAAGTAAACGTCTATTATTTAGGCTATTGAGTCTCTGGTATTTTATAGGAGCCTGTGGTAGTACTGATGGTCACCCTGGCAGACAGGCCTCTGGGCATAGAGAAGGTTACACATGGGAACATCTGTTAAGCATTATATAGACTACATTGCCTGAGGTGGAAAGCTAGTGAGTACTCCTTCCTGACCGTGGATGTAGCTCCTGCCTCTACGACTTCTTCACCTTGATGGACTACACCCTCAGACTGTCACCAGAGTCAGCCCTTTCTCCCTTAAGTCGCTTTTGTCAGGGTATTTTGTCACAGCAACAGGAAAAGTAACCAAGACAGAGCCCAAGCTCATTAGGGGAGCTGTTAAATAAAAATTTCAGGGGTCCCTTGGTGGCAGAGTAAGAACTGGAATGCAGGGCTCTACCCTAGGTAGCCAGCTGGCTCATTCAGATTGTAGAGATAATGGCATAAGGAGAAGCTGGAAAAATGGGCAGCTTATCCTAGATTTCACTCTGTTCAACTTCCCAGAACTTCTCATCTTCTGCTTCTCCTGAGCCCAGCTTCATTTCTTGTTCTTTCACAGGATAAGGAGATGAACAAAAACTAAGGCATGGTTTTGCCTTCAAAGGCTTTTCCACTTAGCTATCTTAAAAAATCTCTTATTATTGTGTGTATACATGATGTGTATGTGTTTGAGTGCATGTGTGCAATTGTTCTCACCATCCACCTCTACATGAGTCCCAGGGATCAAACTCAGGTTGCCAGAGTTTTTCTTTGTAGTTCAGATAGCCCAGAATTTACTCTGTAGCCCAAGGTTGACCTTGAACTCCTCATCCTTCTGCCTCAGCATCCTGAATGCTGGGATTCTAGGTGTCTGTCACAATGCCTGGCTCACCTTTACAATCATGTTCACCTTTGCCAATGGCTAACAAGTATTGACTGGTACAAAGAAATGATTTAGACATCTGGAACATATCTTAAGATATAAAATGTCCTTGGGAGACTTGAGCTCTTGAGGAGCTTGGAGACAGACAGAACAAACTTAACTCTGTTTAATGTACAAATGCAAAATGTTACATGCAAATCCACAGTTCTACACAGGATATGCTGAACACCAGTCATCTATACACAAAGAGATGTGTATAAGAGACAGTTAACTCTGTTTAATGTACAAATGCAAAATGTTACATGCAAATCCACAGTTCTACACAGGATATGCTGAACACCAGTCATCCAAAAGTAAAGTGTACCACAGAAAGCTATCCAAGGTCAGCTGTGCCGAACCAGACTCTTTAGGAGACTCTGTCTTAGNCACTGTTCTAGTGCTGTGAAGAGACACCATGACTAAGGCAACTTTGAAAAGAAAGTATTTAATTGGAGGCTTGCTTACAGTTCAGAGGGTGAGTCCATCATCATTACGGTGGGGAGCAACTGTCTCTTATACACATCTAGATGTGTATAAGAGACAGGTGCAGGGGCAGGAACTGGGATGGCAGCAGGCAGGCAGGCATGGTGCAGGGGCAGGAACTGGGATGGCAGGCAGGCAGGCATGGCGCAGGGGCAGGAACTGGGAGTTTACATCTGCTCTACAAGTAGGAGCCAGAGACTGGCCTGGCCTGAGCTTTTGAAACCTTAAAGCCTACCCTAAGTGATACACCTTCTCCAACAAGGCCACACCTCTTAAATCTTCTTAAACAGTCCACCAAAAATTCAAATATATGAGCCTATGGGGGCCATTCTCATTCAAACTACCACACAAAATTACACTCTAAAATTTCTCTTCTAAAAAAACAAAACTAAGAAAATTGTATTCATGAATGAAATTACCAAAGAATAATTTTTTTCCTTCTAGCTTTTAAAACTTAAGTCTGAAGCATGATTTGTTTTAAACAATCAAGGGCTAGAGAGATGGCTTAGATGTTAGGAGCACTGGTTGCTTTTCCACAAGACTCAAGTTCAGTTCCCAGCACCCACGTGACCACTTACCACTGTCTACAACTCCAGTTTCCAAGGCTCTGACTCCTCTGGCCTCTGAGAGCACCTGCTGTACCTATCTGTACATACTCACATGCAGACACATATGCTAACACATAATTAAAAATAAGTTTAAAGTCTTAAAAAAAATACAGATTCATTGTCTTGTTTAAGCAAGCTGGTAGAAAACCTCTGCAGAAGACAAAGTCAGTTTAATTGGTTGGAAAGTCTGAAAAACATTAAGTTTCCAGGACTTGTAACCACCATATCATTCTTTTATTGGGCCCACTTTAAATTCATTACGTACTGGCTAGACTTCCACGTGAACTTGTTGCCCACAGCACCTANCAAGTTCGATCTCACTCTTCTGTCCACAACAAAGGGAGACTGTCCTAGTTGTCTTTCTACTGTTGTGACAAAAACCATGACCAAAAGCAACTTGGGGAGGAAAGGGTTTGTGTGGCTTACACTTTCTGATCATTATCTATTACTGAGAAAAGTCAAGGTAGGAACTTACGTAGGGCAGGAACCTGAAGGCAGGAACTGAANTACAGGGCATAGAGCAGTGGTTCTCAACCTTCCTAATGCTGCAACCCTTTAATACAGTTCCTCATGTTGAGGGTGACCCCAACAATAAAATTATTTTTGTTGCTACTTCATAACTGTAATTTTGCTACTGTTATGAATCATAANGTAAATATCTGATATGCAAGGTATCTGATATGAGACCCCTGTGAAAGGATCGTTGACCCAAAGGGGTCGTGACCCACAGCTTGAGAACCACTGGGGACCAGACCCGAACCAAGCACTTGGCGCCCAGAGCCCAGCTGCCTATCGTGTGGAGCCCAACAACTTGGAGGCATTGGTGAAATTGCCCTACTGATCAACCTGGTCAGCTGAGATCCATTCGGGAGAGGTCTCGGAAACCTACAGTCTGAGGAAACAAGATTAGCTGAAGAGTTAGCCAGCGAGCAGAGAGCGAACTGAGAACACAAGAGAAGGAGCTGTCCAGCCACCGAACCAGATCACCGGAATCACATGCCCACCCTGCACCAACTGGGAACAGGTAAGACCCCATCTCTGGACTGCAGACCAGGTCTCTAACCCCTAGGCCCCGTGGGCTCATTANGTGCACCTCCCCCGCAACTGTTGGAGCCCGAGGGACCCGGCAGCTGCCTCTCCCTGAACCTTCACCAAGAAAACCAGCCCCAACGACCCCAGCAACCACCAGAGTCATAAGCCCACCCTGCACTGACTGGGAACAGCCATTGGAGCCCCAGGGACCGGACAATGGCCTCTTTCCCTGCCCCCTGTCATCCCATGTGACACTGACAACCACTAGAGCTGTAAGTCCACCCTACACTGATTGGGAACAGCTGCTCCCTGAGACAGAACCCACTATCACCTATTGAACTAAGCTGCTCCCAGAGAAACAGAACCCATCAGCACGGATTTGACCAAGAACTCCCAGTGGACCAAGACTATGAATTGGAACAAGAGAGGCACCCTCAGACACAGACACCGCCTGCACCGAGAACCACTGGGATAGAGGAATGCAGTTACTGACTGGTTTTCTTATAGCACCCAGGACCACTTGTCCAGGGGTGGCATCACCCACAATGGGCTGGGCCCTCTCACATAAGTCATTAATTAAGAAAATGCCCCCACAGACTTGCCTACANACCAATTTGTGGAGGCATTTTCTCAACTGAAGGTCTCTCTTGCCAGATAGTTCTGTGTCAAGTTGACAAAAACTAACTGGCACAGACACCTACAGCTAATAGGCTCCAGAGGGAAAGACTGTCTTACTCCTAGCATCATGTAACCAAGGTAAGAAAGTCAGCTCTTGTCAGTTCCAGCTGACAGGGTATTCTATCGAGGACCACCAGGCAATATAAAGAAAAATATCCAAATTGAAAAGAAGTAAAAACCTGCTTTACAGATGATCATGTGCACAGACATCTTAATCTTAAGGAATCTACAAAAAAGATAAAAGTTAAAACAACAAAAACAATTTAAAAATAAAAGATTGCCAAACAAAAAGAATATTTTTATATATAACAATGAACAATATAAAAGTAAAATTAAGAAAGTAATATTGGCATGTGCCTTTAATCCAAGCACCTAGAAGGCAGGGCAGCAGATCTCTATGAGCTTGAAGGCAGCCTGGTCTACATAAAGAGTTCCAGGGCAGCCAGAGCTACATAGTAAAACCTTATCTCAAACAAACAAACAAACATACAAAACAATCCCATGGGAATAGCAAGAAGACTAAAGCATATAGGAATAAATTGACAAAATATATACAAAAATCTGTACCCTGAAATTCACAAAATATTGAAAAAAATCAAGCAGAAAGGCATGCTCAAAGGGAAGGAGATTTTGGAATATGAAGGTGATATACTAACTGAGCTAAAATTCAATGAAGCCTTTATTTGAACCCCAGATTCTCATTACTTGTTTTTGGCAATGTTACTCATAAAATTCATATGAAAATGAATAGCTAACACAGTATTGAGTAAAGGACAAAATTGGAAGACTCACACTTTCTTTTTTTTTTTTAAACATTTTTTAATTTATTTATTTTTAATTGCATTGGTATCTTGCTTGCATGTGTATCTGCATGAGGGTCTTCGAGTTAGAGACAGTTGTTAGCTGCCATGTGGGTGCTGGGAGTTGAACCTGTGTCCTCTGGAAGAGCAGTTAGCGCTCTTACCCACTGAGCCATCTCTCCAGCCCCGACTCACACTTTCTGATTTCAAAATCTACTGTTATCTTTGTGTTCTTTAGTTATGCAATGGTTTCTTAGATATGAGATCAAAAGTATAAGTCACAGAAAACAGAAAAATTGAACTTCACCAAAATTAATAACTTCTGTGCTTCAATCAAGAGATTGAAAAAACAACACACATAATGGGAGAAAATATTTTCAAATCACATATGTAATAAAGAACTTATAACCTGAATATGTAAAAACTCTTGGACTTCAACAATAAAAATATGATTAGATATAGGCAAATACTTGAATATACCTTTCTCTCCACATGTACATGCATGTGCACACTCATGCCAATAAATACTTTAAAAAGATAAAATTTGTTATTAGTGCCCTATCACTTTCTAGGCAAATCAAAACAATAATGATATACTACCTTACATCCACTAGGATAGCCAGAGCAAAAATATATAATGTAAAAAACAAATGCTGATTAAGACATGGAGAAACCTGAACACTCACAAGTTGCTGGTGGGAATGCAAACAGTGTGGCCACTTTCAGAAAACAGATAGTTTTTCAAAAAATAAACAGAGGCATTGCATGGCTCAGCAGTCAACTCCCAAGGCTCAAAACCTACATTCACCTGAAATAGACACGAATGTTTCCAACAGCAGAATTTATAAAAGCCCCAATGAAGAAACAACCCAAATACCTGTTAACAGATGACTAAGTAATGCCATCTTAACTGGCAGTTAAAAACAAGAAGTGATAGGAGACACAACACAGATGAACCTTCCAAACACCAGGCCAAGCAAAAGGCAGCCACAAAGACTTTACGTTGCATGATTCCATGTCTGTGAAATATTCAGAATAGGCAAAATCACAAAGAATGGCTAGCTAGGGCTGAGCTGAAAAGAGCAGCAAAGGGAAAGACTATGAAGTTAAAAGAATTCTGAAACTTAGCAGTGGTAATGGCAAAACTGTGGCCATTCTAATACCTCCCTTAACTGTCAAATGAGTGAAGGTTATGACATGTGAAATGTATCTCAGTAAGGCTATGTAAAAAAGATCTTTCCTGGCACTTACTCTCATACAACTTCCTCACATTTCACACACAGGCTAGCTGCATGCCTACTGCTCTGTCTAGGTATTAATGCATTATCTTGTTGACTCTAGATAAAAAGAGAACTTACCTCACAGCATTGTTAAGTACTAAATAACATTTGGAACAATGCCTGGTACAGAGTAATCATTATCATCACCATTTTCAGAATTTTAAGGCCATATATTAACACAGTTTATTGACAGCTTCGTCTATATGAAGAAGTGTTGCAAGACTGAAGGGAAAATCAGACAACGCAGAAGTCAGATTCCCTTTCCTTGGTACTTGTAGTCTNTAGGTAAGGGTACTGGTCTTGGGAGCTACTGGGCAGGCACATGGTAGTGGTGGAGGTGGTGGTGGTGGGGACATGGAGCCATCTGGCCCTGGACATCAATAACAGACTATCTACTTGGACTGAGGTTGGTCAAGACTGCTCCATATTATGGAGACCTGTCTTTTTGCAAGGCTGAGTTCCATTCCTTTCCTGTTACTGTACTGCGGCCTATTCCTAACCCTCCCTCTCCATAGCCCACATAACCAAAGCCTTTCCTAGTGGGTGGGGCTATTTCAAAATACAAATATTATACTATCAATGATACAAATGTTTGTATTTCCCTCTCCTCTCATCCTGCCTAGCAAAAAAAAAATATCTGTGGGTCTCACAATCCATTTTGAATTCCTTAAATATACTTTCCTTTATTTCCTAGGGTTTCACGTCTAGTACTTACTGTGTAACTACACTTTGGATCCTGACATTACTCACAACATGACCACTTTCAAAAACACAGATTTGCCTTTCCTAACATGCTTCTCACAAAGGATCTCTTTCATCCCTCCCCAAGAAAAGAGGAAACAGAAGAAGCAGTGCCTGATGCAGAGCCCCAACTCCTATGCTATGGATGTGAAATGCCCAGGATTCTTTAAATCCTCATGGTCTTTGGCCACACCCAAATGCTGTCTTGAGACTTGACTGCTCCATTGTTCTGTCAACCTACAGACACAAAAGCCAGGCTGACAGGAGGATGCTCCTCCAGGAGGAAGCAGTAGTAGAAGTGTCTGAATCAAGATGAGAGGGCAACATCCCAATAAACATATCCTCAATCAATCAATCAATCAATCAATCAATCAATCAAATACACATGGACAGATTNAGTCTCCCCTTCCACACATATTTAATCTTAGCACACTGGCTTTCTAGAGACCTCATTACACCCTTCTAGCTTTCTCCCAGGTGACAGCAGCTTCTTGATTTCTTGTCTGCAGGCATCCTGATTCCTTTGCATGTCCAATTTTCTCATTGGATCTGACCAACCAAAGAATCCATCTGTGGGCTCTGCTCTGACTTCTAGATAGTTACACTCAGCTAGGGGAAAATCATACCACTGTGCACTGTAGCAGACAGTTTCAAGGTCAGCAGCCATGGTCAGGTTTTCATGGCCATGGTCCAGCTTTATCAGCCTTCGCCAGTTCTTCCACTACTCCAAAACTTGATGGCTCTCCACAACCCCCATTTTTAAGGCTATAATAAATATCAGATACTCTTACAGTACCAAAATAACTGGAGCCTTTATACATTTTTTTCAACTTCCTNCCTCAACCTCTCACACTACATCAACACTCACCTAGTCTCCTCTACCTCTAGTACAACTTCATATCCCACCCATGACTCTGACCTNATCACCCTCTCTGGGCTCTACCTACTCAGACCACAACCAAATCCTTTTTATCCTGAGGAAAAAATATTTTCTTGACACAGTCAGCCCCTCTAGCTATTACCAAGCAGTCTCCTGGCCTGCTTCTCATCTAGACATCTAGAAAGTGTGGTGCACATTTACCATCTCTATTTTTCCATCTTCTACTAACTCCTCAAAGGAATTTCAATTTGGCTTCTGGCAGAACTTTGACAAAATTATTTTCAATAAAATTATTAATAGCCAGCCCATCAACTGAAAAATCTGAAGGGTTTTATTTATCGGATCTCATTGAGATGGACTTATCACTTCATTCGACAACGCTGATGTCTTTTACCTGGGGTTTTTCATGTTTTTCAGGCTGCTCTTGCTTTAGCCAACCTTATGATACATCTCAGTGCTAAGACTTTCTCAAGTTTCAGACTCCTCTATGAAACTTCCTGAGGGATATGCTCTAGATACTCAAGTCTAATGCACTGAAAAATTTATTTCCCATTCTCCATTGTCTCCCATTTATGTCTTTCTCATGTCCAGTCGGTTAAGTAATAATTCTGACAATACGATAAAGATGTTTCTATGTCTCATTTCTGCATCTACTCTGGGAATTCCAGAGATTGCATGGGTAGTAATCAAGAGTCAAGATTCCAAAGGTCTTTCCTGGTTGGCTTTTTCTTAACTTGACCCAAGCTAGAGTTATCTGGGAAGAGGAACCTCAATTGACAGAATGCTTCCACCAGATTTACCTATAGGTAAGTCTGTAGTGAATTTTCTTAATTAATGATTGATGTGGGTAGTGCCTCCCCTGGGCGGTGGTCCTGAGTTGTATAAGAAAGCAGGTTAAGCAAGTTATGGAGAACAAGCCAGTAAGCAGCACTCCTCCATGGCTTCTGCATCAGTTCCTGCTTCCAGGTTCCTGCCTTGAGTTCCTGCTCTGACTTCTTTCATTGATGAGCAGTGATGTGGACATGTAGAATGAAATAAACCCCTTCCTTCCCAAGTTCTTTTGGTCATGGAGTTTTATCACAGCAACAGAAACCTAAGACTTGGCCAAACTGGCAGGATCTGAGACCAAGTTCTACTACTTAACAGCTTCATGGCCTTGGGGAAGGTGCATAACTTTCATGTTTAACTACCCTGGGCTGTATAGTTCTTTTTCGGGTTGCTAGGACTGAAGAAGCTACTATGTGCAAAGTGCTTGTGAAATGGTTAAGGACTTTACTGCCTAGGTTCAACCCCAACATCACAAAAACAGACATAAATATTTGGAGAAATATACTGTGTCCATAGGTNGAAAGACTGAATATTGCTAAAATGGAATTTTCTCCAAAGTGATGTCAAATGTTATAGCTTCAACATTTTTTAATTTACTTTTTTTGTGTAGAAACTGACAAGCCAATTCTAGAATTTTTATGAAAATGAAAACAATGCAGAAAAACCCAAATAATTCTGAAGGCAGAACAATGTTGGAAAAGTTGTGTTATTTGTCTTTCAGGTGTAGTTTAAAGCTCCAACAATCATAAAAGCTTGTGACTGGCACATGTCAATGGACACAGCAGAATAGACTAAGCGCACCTGATGACTAATTTTCTGCACTGGTGCCAGTGTAACTCAATGACAGAGAATAATCTTCCAACAAGTGCATACCATACAAACAACAGACCTCACTGCTCTCTCACACACGGTACAAAGTTACCAAAACCATAAGAGAGTTAAAAGACAGAAGCAAAAATATCTAGGAGAAAACCTTAAGACTCCGAAGTTGCAGAGATTATTCACATAAAGTACAAACTTTAGAAAAAACTGATATGCTACATGTTGGAGTTCCTGGCCACTCTCCCCAGCTAAGTGACCTCACATGCGCATGTGCAAAGGAATTCTTGCCTCTTCCTCCCTTCCCTTGTCTCTTTTCCTCTCTTCCTCTCTCCTCGTGTGCCTGCCCACATTTTCTCTCTCTCTCTCTCTCTCTCTCTCTCTCTCCTTCTTTCTCCCCATCTCTCTTAGGCCTGGCCATATTCTCTCCACTTTCTTATAAAGCTCTGATACTGGGTTTTGTCGTGCCTTGTGACTCTTCTTGCACAGTAACTACAGCACTACTACTAACTAACATTGGTGCCGAGACAGCGCAGGCTCTCCTGGCGGGACGCTCTACACCCCCTGTGCCGAGGTTCCACTCTACCCACAACTGCCACATTTTTCATTTGCCCAGCCACCGAACTGCTCTGCACACACACCGGTTGCTTGGTGAGTTTTTTTCCTCAATCCCTCACCACTTCCCACGACTATAACCTGAGATATATTTCTCGCTGTCAGACCCACTGCGTCCTCAGGTTGCGTACAGCCTACTCACTGACCCGACAGAGTGGTAAATGCTGTAAGACTCCCGGGGAGTCTCTGACTACGCCAACCAAGGGCCCCCCACCTTTCACTTGATGAAGCATTATGGTGGTCTGTGCCTATTTATAGACTCGTTCCTGGTCCTGGGGACGCCCGGGCCATTGGCCTTGCGTCTGGGACCTTGGCCTTTTGGTTCATTGCGTTTTTTTATTTTTCTCTCTCAGCTGCAGTCATGGGACATAAGGCTTCTTCCTCCTACCCTTCCTCTAAAATATACCAATAAATATGGCCGCTTAATGGCTGCTTGGACTCCGATATTTCACAGGAATTACCTAACTTCTGCAGCAAACGGGCAAATAAAAACAGTAACCTTATTTCCAAGCTTTCCACCTTAGCTCTAAACCCTCCTCCCTCTCCATTTCTGATTCTTTCTCTGCCACGTGTAACCACTTCCTCCTATCTGACTTCCACTCAGCTCTCCGGTATTGGGCAGGCTCTCAGGTATCTGGTGGGCTGTTCCCACTGCCCAACAGCTTTCTACTTAAGCACTGAACCCTCCTTTTCTGAGTCTTTCTCTTCTGCCCACCTGTAAGCTAACCCTGGGGAATCTCTGACTCCAAAGAACTTCAGCTCTCCAGTATTGGGCAGGCTCTCCAGAACTCTAACTTCAACCTATCTGCTCCGCTGTGCTCTTTGGTATCAGGCAGGACACTCTGCCTCCAACTCCTCCCACTCACTTCCTCTTACTCTCAAGCTGCCCTAAGAAACAGAGAGGTCTAGAAGCAGGCTAGGATGCATGAAAATGGTTTTCACCAAACCAATCCTGCTCACCCACCCAGGGCTGAGGCAGTTTCTGATTAGGACCCACANTGGGATTAAAATAACCCAGATTGTTCTATAGCCAGAGATCAGTATACACACTGCCTCCTTTTGAGTCCTCCTAAGGCTGTCCTCAAACCAGTAAAGTATCAAAAGCTAAAAAAAAAGTAATTCAAGATATGAGATAAAATCCATCCTATGTCTCCCAGAGCTTCCTGGCATCAGGACTAACTTAAATATCTGGAGGGAGTGCCCCTCCCACATCCACAGGCAGAGTCTCAGTTGTGGCATTCAAGGTACCATGGGAAAAATGACAAAGCCCGTGAGCAAAACTGCCAAATGCTAGAACATGTCACCCGACGGGCAGCTGCATAAAGGCTTCCAGGTCCCTGTTTTAAGTGGTAAAAAAGGCTACTGAGCTTTGTGCCTGCCCTGCCCCACATGGGCCAAACTGGGCCTTGTCCAAAGTGCCACCAAGAGGAACACCGGTGAGCTGACTGCTCTCCTGCACCTCGTGGCATGGGAGCATCAGACCAGAACTTCCCAGGCTTGGCCATGGGATCACAGGGAGCCTGGGATAGCCATTATTACAGCATGAGGTAATCCATCTCCTTCCCTTTGGATACTGGAGCCACTTACTCAGTCCTGGAGGAGTCTTGGGGTCTACCTCTCCTTCTCATTTCCCTATTGTCGGGATAGGGGGACAGCCTTACCCACATCACCAGACCCCACCACTTAACTGTATTTTCAGGGGTATCCCTCTCATCCACACATTTTCAGTTGTGCCAACCTGCCCTGTGCCCCTAACGGGAAGAGATTTTCTAGCCAAGATAGGAGCTTTATTTCATTTGCTCCTCCCATGTGCTAACTTACTCTAGACCTGTCAGCAGGGCTTCTTCTCCTCCTCATACACAGTGTCTCTCAGGTTCCAGATGACCAATTCCACAAGAACGAGGTACCAACCCACTAGTTTTTTCCTTCCTGGTTCCCTCTCCTAATTAANTACTCAGTTAATTGTTATAGGGCCCACCATAGAGCTGAAGGACAAGAGCCATCAAGTATACATCCAGGCAGTAAGGAACAGNAACAGTCCAGAGGTATTTACACCACAGACCAAAAAGGGTCTGGGCTGCTTCTTTAATATGTTTAAANTTTTCTTTAAGTTCCAGAAACCAGCTTGAATTCATCTGGACAAAATAGATCTGCTTCAGAATAAGTATAATCCAAAACTTTACTGGTCCTGGGACCCCCTCCCTCACCCTGGGGACCCCCCAAAGATAAAAACTTTTTTCTGAGCTTTCTCTGTCTCACCAGCACTCTCTCAGACACAAGCAGCCAGAGTCCCAAGCCGAGAAAGATGGACAGCCCCAAAGCAGCAGCCAACAATCCACCACATCAGGATGTCCTGGCTACTTCAGAAGTCCCCTTCCCTACCCCTTGAGAACTCCGATGTCCACCAAGTCGGCTGGAAGCAGTTCTTGGGAGACACAGTGCCCCCACTCCTGTTCACTTGCCTTTTTTTATAATAAGCAAAGAGTCTGGAATGTTGGAGTTCCTGGCCACTCCCCCAGCTAAGTGACCTCACCTGTGCATGTGCAAAAGAATCCCCACCTCTTCCTCCCTTCCCTTGTCTCTTTTCTTCTCTT
>LZPO01097100.1:404362-420253 GCA_001675575.1 Neotoma lepida
CATTTTCTTGATTAATAACTGATGTGGGAGGGCCTCCAGCCATTGTGAGTGACGTTACCCCTAGGCAGGTGGTCCTGTGGTATAGAAGAAAGCAGGATGAACAAGCCATGAGGAGCAAGCAAGTAGACAGTGTTCCTCTATGGTCTCTGCTTCAGTTCCCACTCTGACTTCCCTCAGTGATGGACTGTTACCTGGAAATGTAAGATGAAATAAACTCTTCCTCCCCAAACTTTCTTTTGGTCATGGTCTTTACTAAGCAATGGAAACAAAACCAGAACAGAGCTAAAACTATAAAACATCTAGAGAAATACTGGAAGACCTTGGGTTGGGCATGGCTTTAGGTCTGACACCAAAAGCACAGCAACAAAGCAAAACAAACTCTGACAACTAACAATAAAAGAGAAATCACTTAAATTACAAATGGGCAAAGAGCCAAGCATGATGAGCCATGCCTGGAATCCCAGCACTCTGAAGGCAGAGGCAGAAAAATCACCACAAGTTTGAGGTTAGCTTGGTCTATATAACAAGTTCAAGCCAGCCAGAGCCTCACAGTGATATCTGGTCTCAAAATAAAAACAAAAGGCGAAGGATTTGAATAGGAAATGTAGAGAGGACCAANAAGCACATGAAAAGATGGCCAACACCATTAACAGAAATACAAACCCAAACCACAGAAATCCCAGTATACACACAGGATGACTGGAAAAAGACCCCTAATAAGTGCTGGGGAATTGGAAGCCCTCATACATTGAAGAAATCAGAGTCCCCATAAACTGCTGATAGAATGTAAATTGGTGCAACTACTTTTGAAAACATTTTTTGGAGGAGGGGTGTATGTGTATGTTATGTATGTGAGAGCACCTGTGGATGAAGTCCTGAGGTTGACTACAGGTGTCTTCCTTGATTGCACACTACCTTATGTGCTGAGGCAGGGTCTCTCAGTGAACCTACAGCTCTAACAAGCCAGCTTGCTCCAGAGATTTTCAATCTCCACTTTTCACACTGGGTTTACAATCAGCCACCACACTCTCCCAGCCTCTACATGGGTTCTGGGGATCTGAGTTCCAGTCCTCACTTGCACAGTAGGTATTCTACCTGCTATCTCTCCAATCCTGAAGAACATTCTGACAGTACCCCAAAATGCTAACTATAGAGCTACCATATGATACAGCAATTTCTGTCAAAGGTACATACCCAAGAGAGATAAAAACATGACTCCAAAAAATTGTGCCTAAATAGTCACAGCAATATTACAAAAGAAAAAAATTCCTAAATACTTATCAACCAATGAATGGATAAAAATACTATACAATAGTATTAATTGGCAATACAAAGAATGAAGTATGCTATAAAACAAGGAACCTTCAAAATATCATGCTAAATGACATATTGTATGATTCTTTTTATATGACATCCCTAAATAGGTAAATCATAGAAACAAAAGGTAGATTAGTGGTTGGGTCTGTGGAAGTGTATGGTGGGGGTGACTGCTAATAGCTAACAGATTTCTTTAGGGGTGATGAAAATGTCAGGAATTAGGTTACAGTGATAACTGCACACCCTGAAGGGTAAACTTCATCATGTGATGATATCTCAATAAAGCTGTTTTATAAAAAGAACATATGTTTAAAAAAACAAACCTCTAAAACTGCAAAGTGTTGCACAAATGTAAGGCATTATTATGACTCAAAATAAATGGCTGTGGACTATGAAGTCATGAAGGTTAGATGAAGTAGCAATTAAACTAGCCAATTTACTAATCCTCAAAAAAAAATATGTCTGTAGATAGGGAGGTGCCCAGCCTGCTAAGTGTTTCACATTTTAATTTACTTGCAGTCCATCTCTGACCAACAATATTGAAGATTAAATGCACAGGGGAAGGAAACAAAAACTCATTCCTCTCCACAGTGTAAGAAATCTGTGTGTGTGCCATAATTAAATAGATTATTAATTCAGTAATTAGGCCCACTGACCCTTGAAAAGATGTGTCAGATGTCACTCCCCTGGCATCCTGTATGACTATTCTTTTCATATGTTTGACTACATATTGTAGCTTAAGCATGTGCTTATCAATATTAAATCCCTACAACCTCAAGTGCAAACTCAGCACATCAACTTGGGATCAGTAAACATTTCTATCTGAAGTCATTAACTGCCAAATACGACTTCAAAGTAAAATAAGAAAGGAGAGTAGGCTCCTTATCTTTACCAAACCCCACTGTGAGCATTCCTGGTGAGGGCCAGGGCCTTTAACCTGCCCTCTTGGAAAGCACTGCACTCCTTCTAGATTCTAAGGCCTTCTGCCTCCCAATCAGTCTTTAGGTTAGTCAATGCTGAGATCACTTCCCTTCATTACCATATCCAGGGCAAGTAGAAGAGCAGGGAACACACAATACAGGGCCAGAGAAGATGAAGGGAGATGATGATGACAGTTGTTGCATAAGATGGTATAGACGGCTGCTACAGCGAAAANGACCATAGACTCCAGCCAGTAGGACTCATGCTGCCAGCAGGCTTGGTTATCTCATCCTTCCCTCCTCAGCACCCCTTCCCTGCATCTTTCTGACAAGAGTTCCTAGCCTTAGAGTTGGTAATCCTCCTGCTCTAGTTAATTCACTTTCTAATCTTATAGCTTCCATAGGAAAGACTCTCCAAGAGCTGGGGGACAAACTCAGTGACCACACAGATAAGTAGCTTCCCAGTTAATCACTAGGAGGGAGGGAAGGTACTCCATTCAAGGGAGGGCAGGCTGTATCAAAAGGGAGACAACTCTAAAAGAGCTGTCAAAAACAGTGCCCTGGGTAGCCCAGGAGAGGAGAAAATAGAAACTAAAGTCACCTGGAAAGCAATCCTTCCCTCTTTATCCCTAAGCTCTCCCTCACAAGTAGATGGTGAGAATAAAGTACACTAGTAGATGGAGATTGCCTGAATAAAAGTGCTATATGGTAAATGGTACTGCAATGATTATTAAGTGGGGGCTTACTCTGCCTGGGTTACAACCTGGTTCTGACAACAGCACCCTAATAAAAAGTACCAAGTATCTACACCCTAGTAAAACATACCAGGTGTCTAATCACCAGGACAGGAAACTAAATGAACCAGACCCTCAATGAAGAAACCACACTGGTGGGAGTGCCAGTCTAGAGGCAGGGCCATCACTGGCAGAGACAGAAGTTTTGTACTTGGTACTCCACTCAACCCAAGACAGTGATAGGGCTCCAAGCCACACAATCTTCGTTCTAAGTATCAGAGCAGCAAAGACAAGACCATGGGAGGGAACAAAGCTCAGAGCCCCAGGTCATTACAAAGGAGTAAATGCTCCAACTGTGGAGGAAGGAGGTGCTCCACTCAATACTGGAAGGCAGGAGAGAGTCCTCACTGTGTCCTTTGGGGGATCTTTGGAATTCTGGGTAAGATCACCAAACTGGAAGGGAAACCAGATACCTTGCTCTGACTCCTTAGTCCGAGCACCAAGATCACTGTATGTAGTTTTGAGCTTCAATGCCTGTCCACCCCAGCTTACTAAGAACAGCTGGCTACGGCGACTCATTCCTGTAATCACAGTACTCAGGTCTGAGGAGGGAGGACTGCTTAAAGGTTGAAGTCAGCCTGGGCTACATAGTGAGTGTTAGGATAGCTTGCGCTAGACAGTGAGACCCATTTCAAAAAACCAACCAACAGATCAAACAAACAAAACTGTCACAGACATATATCAGAAAGATTGTTAAAGCACTTTCCAAAAATAGCAAGTACTAGGCAAATGGATCTCCCTCTACCTGCCCTTTCACATGTCTTAATGGGAGGATCCATTTGGGAGAACAAAGGAGTGTGATATATAGACTCACCAATGTGCAGGATCAGTGTGTTAGTACAAGGGATCAGCCTGAAAATCTATGAAAACTTCTAATCAGGCGCAAAGTAGTTACCATTGAAGTTACTGGAAAAACTCGACTAGAATTTTAGTAATCTACTTCAGACAGCTGTCTGATACCATCTAAAGAACACAGAGCCTGGGGCTAGGAAGGTGGCTCAGTCATCAGGAGCACTAACTGTTCTTGCAGAAGACCTGGGGTTTGACCCTCATGGNCACTAACAAATGCCTGTAACAACTGCCAGTTCAGAGGCTCCAATACCTTCTCCTGGCCTCTGCTGGCACTAGGAAAATAAATGGTGTACAGAAAGATGTGCAGGCAAAACACCGTATGGATAAAATTAAAATGCTAAACCTTAAAAAAAGAAAAAATAATATAGGGTCCAGTTGCAGATATTTTGGAAGTATTTACAAATAACAGGCACAAAAATAAANAAGCAGATGTCATGTAAGAATCAACAGGGACCTATTCNGGAGAGATCTGTAAGAAAGAAGAAACCAAAATTAAGGAGAGGTAATCCAGTAAGACTTCCTNAGTGAGTCTTTTAACTTTGAACATGTATTTAAAGGAGAGGAGGGACAAAAAAAAATAATGATGAAAAGAGTGAACTGTCTGTCCAGAGCCTTGCCACTCCTCATAAAGCTGAACTTTGGACTTGAAGTGATACCCATTTCACCCCTCCAAGGAACATGGGGAAGAAGGGAAGGAAAGAACGTCAGAGCGGGATGCTGTGGAGGGGCAATGTAAAACACTTCTAGACTCATGAACGCACAGTAGCTGCAGCTTGCCACCCGCATAAGACCTACACAAGATTAGGACCACCAGCCCATCATGGATGGAGGAGGGGATCAGAAAGCCTAAGCCTCCTTGAGCAGGTGATAATAGCTGCTGGGGGAGACACGGTAACCCATGCTCCAGTGTATCTGCCCCCTTGCCCTCCAAAGCTCATGCAAAGCAACCTTAATGAAACCCAGAGGTCACAATAAACCAAAACAACAAAAAGGACATGAAAGTAGGAGGAGACTTTTTTGGAAGAAGGAGTTAAGGGGAAATAGGAAGGGGAAGATAAGGAGGGGGGAAATGACCAAAATACATCACATACATATTCCTAACTGTCAAAGAACTAAACTTTTTTCTTTCTTTTTCCTTCCCTCACTCCTTCCCTTTTCCCTCCCTCCCTCCTTCTTTTCTTCCTTCCTTCCTTCCTTCCTTCCTTCCTTCCTTCCTTCCTTCCTTCCTTCCTTCCTTCCTTCCTTTCTTCCTAGCTAGCTACCTACTACCTAAGAGCTTACATTCCATCCCCTCTCTAATTCTGAGCAGGCCTTTGTAACTCCTTCAACTAGCAGACTCCTGAGGCTGGGTTGTTACCTCTGCAAATGTTCTGGGATGCTTATTCAAGAAGCTTGAAGTCACAAAGAATGAAGTCTAGCACCAAACAGGAAGAAAATCTGGAGATTCTATACCGAGTGTGGGGATGGAGAATGAGAGATACCTAAGGAGCTCTAGCTGTTTCAAGGCCCTGGCTGTTTAAGTCCTGTCAACACAGGTGCCAGAGTAGTATTTGAAGCCCTGACCTATTCCAACACGACTATAGCTGCAGTCACAGAGACTCCAACTGAGAACAACTGCTCAGCTCAGCCCAATCAACCCTCAGAAAACTAAGCAAAATAAATGAGTAGTATCAATAAAGTTCCTGTTGCGGCAGTTTGTTAAGGAGCAATGGATAGGGTGAACAATAGTGGTTCACTCAAAGCTTCACCACCAGGACAAGTCATCAGGGAGCAGATCCCAGCTGCAGACTATCAGATGAGGAAAGGATGGTATAACAAAACCTGGCAGCTATGGGATTCTTAATTACCAAGCGCTGTATCAGTTAATCTTCAGAAGACCCCTATGAAAGAAATACTACTGNACTCATTTTCTAAAGAGAAAACAGGCTTAGAAGGGTTAAATAACAAGAAATACAGACCTATTTGACACAAAATTCATACTCCTAATAGACAGTACTGCAGCAAGATGATGATTGCAAACCCAGAAGTAACAACCCAATACCACAGATTTACTACTACTAGAGTTGAGGCTGGGTATGNTGGTGCACACCTGTAAAACAAACACCTGGAAGGCAGAATGAGGAGGATCAAGAGTTCAGGGCCAGCTTCAGCTACGGGACTACATGAGACCCAGTCACAAAACAAGAGAGACAAGAGCAACAACAAAGCCTACTCTGTAATCAAATCCAACTTGTACAAACTTTTAAGCTCGTTCGAGAAATAAGGGCATCGGCCGTAAGCCTGATGACCTAAGTCTGATTCTTGGGACCCATATGGTAGAGAGAACAGACTGTTGAAGTTGTCTTTTGACTATACCTGCTCCCCCACGCACGGGCACACAAATAAATAAATGCAGTTGTTTTGTTGTTGTTGTTGTTTTGGTTTTTCAAGACAAGGTTTCTCCGTGTAACAGCTCTGGTTGTCCTGGAACTTACTTTGTAGACCAGGCTGGCCTTGAACTCTCAAAGGTCCGCCTGTGGTATGTGCCACCACCGGCGGGCTCATAGTCTTATTCTTAACTTTAAAGATATCTTTGTTTGTTGCTTTGCTTTATTTTGTTCTTGGAGACAGGGTCTTTCTGCACATCTCTAACTGTCCTGAAACTCACTCTGTAGACCAGGCTGGCCCCAAACTCACAGAGATCCACCTGCCTCTGCCTCCAGAGTGCTGGGATTACAGGTGTGCGCCACCACCATCCAGCAATAATATAGTTTTAAAAAGTCGATGAAATGGAGGCCAATAAAAGCTAAAGAACTTACTTTAAAACTGTATCTTTGATTGAGGTTTGTACACACACACACACACACACACACACACACACACACGCACACACACACACGGAGGAGGTACTGACAATTGAACCTAGGCCCTCTTGTATGCTAGGCAAACACTCTACCACAAACAGAGCTATATCCCAAGCCTTAACTGTTTCCACTCCTTAACAATTAACCCAAAATGAGATACTACTTCACGCCACAAGGATGGTTGTGATCGAAGAGAAAAAGGTAGGTATTTGTACCTGTAGTCCTAGCACTAGGGAGGTGGAGGCAAGGAGGCTTACTAGAACCCAGGAGAACTTGGGGCTTGCCTGGGCAACACAGCAAGGCTGACTGAATTTGTGTGTGTGTGTGTGTGTGTAATTTTTATTTTTAAATTTTTATTTTATTTTATGTGTATGAGTGTTTGACCTGTATGTTTGTCTGAGCATCATACTCATGCCCGGTGCCCTTAGGCCAGAAGAGGGTGCCAGATTCCCCCCCTGGAACTGAAGTTAGACAGTTGTGAGTCACAATGTGGGTGCTGAGAATCAAACCCGGATACTATGGAAGGGCACCAAGTACTTTTAACCTTTGAAACATCTCTCTAGTCCCGTAAGATCCCAACTTGAAAAACAATGGAAGGGGAAGGGAAAGGAAAGGGGAAAGAAACAAGTGAGACGGATGGAGTGTGCTTGTAACTCCCACACTCAGGAGACTAAGGGAGGACAGACAGGCTGGGGTTTCAGGCNACCCTCACTACATTCAATACCCGGTCTCAAACAAAACAAAACTAAACCAATCAACCAACCCACCAATTGACCAACAAAACAAAACAAAAACGAGCTGGAAAGATGACAGCTGAGAGCACTTGCTGCACCTCCAGACAACCTGAGCTTAGACTCCAGCACCCAGATCAGAGCTCACACCTGTCTCCAGCTCCAGGGGATCTGATGCCCGCTCTAGACTCCAAGAACAACTGTACAGACATGGCAGACACATATATACATATAAATAAAAATAATAAATTTGTTAAAAATACACAAAAAGATTTGGGAAGCAAGGCAGGGAGGCAGACAATAACAGGCACTAGTGTGTTCTTCAGAACCACACCCTCATAGTTGGCTGGTGGAAATATAAAATGGTAAAACCACTTTAGAAATGTTTGGATTTCTGTATCATCAGCCATTCCCCTCTTTACTATATACTCAGGAGAAATGAAAATACGTCTCTACAAAACCTTGAACATGTTGGTTGGCTCAGTGATTAAGGGTACTGTTGTTCTCACAGAAGACCAAGGTTCAATTCCCAGCATGCATATGGTGGCTCACAACCGTCCATAACTCCAGTTCCAGGGGATTCAATGACCTCTTCTGACCTCCTCAGGCACCAAACACACACGGTACACATGATACACATACATGCAAAACATTCATAAATACAAAAATAAAATAAATAAATCTAAAAATAAAGTTAAAAATAACTTGTACATACATGTTCATAGCTACATTATTCACAGTAGCCTGAAACTGGAAAAACTCCAAATATCTATCAGTTGACAAATGGATAAACTAAAAATGATATTATCCACCCAATGGAACATTACTGGCNCATAAAAACCTACATTTTACAATATGCTTTAAAACATGCTAAGTGAAGGAAGCCAGCCACAATAAGCTACATATTACATGATGCTGCCCACATGAAACATCCACAGTAGGCAAAGCCATAGTGACAGGAAGTAGATTCCTGGTTAGATTAGGGAGAGCGAGTAACGGGAAGCAACTGCTAGCAGGCCCAAGATTTAGGGTGTGTATAAGGAAAATGTTCTGGAATTAGACACTGGTGACNGTTGCACAATTTGGAATATACTAAAAACTACTGAACTGTACACTCTAACATGGCAAATTTTATGGTGTGTAAATTATACCTCAATGAAGTCATTAACTAAAAATTGTCAAGAGGATTAGTATCTAGAATATATGAAAATTTTCAAGAAATTAAACATCAAGAAAACAATAGCCCAATTAAAAAAAAGGGTCATGGAATTGAACAGAGTTCTCAAAGACATACAAATGGCTAATAAACATTTTTCTAACAGTGCCCAACATCCTTAGCCATCAGGGAAATGCAATTTAAAACTACTTTGAGATTTTCTCTTAACTCCAGTTGGAATGGCCAGCATCGAGAAACAAACGACAACAAAGGCTGCCAAGGATAGGAGGAAAGGAAAACCATGGTTGGAGGGGATGTAAACTGGTATAACCACTATGGGAGTCAGTGTGGAGATATCCCCAAAAAGCTAAAAATAGAACTACCAACAACCTAGCTGTATCGTTCCTGAGCAAACAGCCAAGGACTCCACCTTTTACAGAGACATGTGGACATCCATGCACATACTGCTCTAAATACAATAGCTAGAAAATGGAGTCAGACTAGACGTCCATTAACTGANGACGAATGATGAAAATGCACTACATATATGCAGTAGAATTTTACTCAGCTGTAAATAAAATGAAATTATGAAGTGTTTTCAGGAAAATGGATGGAACTGGAAAACATTATACTAAATCAGGTAACCCAGACCCAGCAAGGCAACTGCCACATGTTTTCTCATACATGGGTCCTAGCTTCAAATTTTTAGATGTGTATGTTTAATTGGGAGTGTCAGTAGAGGTCAAGAAGCTAAAGGGTGTGTGAGGGAGGGAAGCCTCAAGGAGTGAGGGGACAGAAGTATACATGATATGAAATTAGAAGGAGAGGATACCGGAGATTGAAAGTTGAAGAAGGAACTGGAGTGAGGAAGAGGAGGGAAAGGATGGGTGACTGGTTAATCAAAACTAAAGATAGCTAAAAACCTCATGAAAACCTACTACTTCATAAGTGAATTAAAAAGCATACTTTTTAAAAAAGGAATATGAACATGCTGTATGTGTGGATAATGCTTTTTCCAGATGACATGGGTTATTGAATGAAAATCTCAGTGCCAGTTGTGGGATATCTCCCTACAAGTGCTAGAGGCCACCCTTCTCCCCTTGTAAGCAACACAGTCTATTGTCACTGTTCTTGGTTGACTATTATAGCTAAGTGGTAAGACCCTACAGCTGAAGACAGTTTGGTTACAAGACACAGAGAAATCAACCTGGAATTGATCTGAAACTTCCTCCCTGCTGACTGACTTGAACAGTGTGGGAAGGTGCTAGTCAGGCTGTTGCAGGGAGAAACGCCATCAGTGGTATTACTCAGAAGTGGATCTTAAATGCTACAATACCAATTTGCCAAGCAAGATGTACCCACTAGCGCAATAGTGACAGGAAGGTTTTGGGATAACCAACTGTTTTGTGAATGGACTTGAGGCTTACTCCACAGGAGGGAATTCATGTCTGGTACATAAACCTGGTCGAAAGTCCACGGCTTGGGAAGTCATAGACCCTAGGGCAGAACCCACCAATGTTGTTTTTACAAATGGACGTGTTGTCAAACTGCCTTCTAAATATTTATGTTTATAGATAGCGCTGCTTTCAACCTTGGTCAGGGAAGCTTCTTTTAGCAGGCAGCAACAATTAATACAGACTCATGACTAGCCAAAGTGCTGAGAATAACTGACCGTTGGACGCTCCCAAACAGGACATCTGGATCATCCCTCCCCAGCCCAAAGCCCAAGAAATACTGCAGAAGATGTGGCATACAGAACATAGGGGCCCGCGGATGGGGAGGAGTGCTGTCTTCTGGATGTAACACGGCCGTTGACTCACAAACTTACTTCACTTATAATTACCTGCACAGAGCCTGCCTAAGATCAGTCAATATTCCACCTGCAGTATTAACTGGACACCATGGGTTATAAAAAATAAAAATAAAAAATTTGGGAGGGGAACATGTTGGGAGAGGTGTCCAGAGGGAATGGGAAGGGGTCCAGAGGTGGACAGGATCAAGACACATTGTATACACTTACAAAACTGCCAAAGACTAAGTAAAAGCTATTTTAAAATGCTATCCATTTTTCAGTCATATTTTACCAATCATTTACTTACTACACAGTCTTAGCTACTAAAGTGTACTACATATGGAGATAAGCCTGGAGCAGCTTAAAGAAGCCACAATGCTTGGTGGTAGAGTGCCAAGCCAATTCTGAGATTTTATTTTCTTCAGCCTCACTGAAATTCCCAGCCCCAGGTACCACTCATTCCCCATCATTAACCAACCAAAAGACAAAAGCAGAGTCACCCTCTTCCTGGACAGCAAATACAAACCTCAGCTTGTGAGGCAAGGTAATTTCAGCGGGAAGATATGGAGCAACTCAGGAGACTTGATTCCTAGAGGTCATCTTCACCACTGTCCAGCAACACTGAGGTCTGGCTCCCTCACAAGATTTGCAGTTATTTGCCACTTAAGCCTTGCCAAGAGTGTAGGAAAACAGAAACAGTACTAGTCATCCCAGGACTTGCTAAGCACTAAACTAAAAAGGAAAAAAAGTCTCCAACTCCATCACTTTTTAGCTCATGGACATTAGGCAAGTCATCAAGGCTTTCTAAGCCTGTTTCTCTGTCTGTAAGGCGGGACTGATGGGGTGGTGAGATGGCTCAGCAGGTAAAGGTCCTTGCTGACAAGCCTGATGATGTGTGTTTGACCCCCGGGACCCATAAGGTAGAGGAGAATGGACTACCATTAGTGGTCCTCTGACCTCCAGTCTTGTTCCACAGCACAAGATAAATAAATAAACATAAAGCATGAACTGAAACGGGGCTGGGAATGTGCAATGCCCAAGGTTAGCCAGCAGCGCACTGACAGGGAAGCAGAGGGGCATGAGAGTACTATTCCAGTGTTTGCTTTTAAAACCTCCATCTTGGACTCCTTTTCTCCCGGGTGATTATTGTCTTACCCTACTTAAAAAAAAAACACCACTTCAAGTTTTGTCTCTTATATTTCCTTTAATCCTGTCCCATCTTTCCTCCTGCCTTTCCCCTAACAGTTATGAATCCAGGTCTTTGCATTACAACTAGTAATTCTTTAAGTGCTTGTTGAAGCTCTTGCTTCCACAGAATGTCCAGTGTGTTCTTAGCCTAGAACACTACCTAACACTTAATGTATATGCCATGTCTTGCTTATTCCTTAATCAATGTGCCGGGCCTAAAGTTCAGGTCTAGTTTAAGAGTATCTCCAGGAATGCAGAGGAGCAGCTATTATCCTAAAGCTGGGGGCTGAGGGAGGGCAGAATATGTCATCACACACAGACTAGGATTTCTGGCTTCTAATTTCTTAATTAAATGACCTTATAGTCCAAAGTNTTAGAAAAACCCCTGACCCAGGATTGCCAGGCCTTGTATATCTCCCATCACTCTGATCTAGACCTATGTCTCAGACTCAGAGCCGCTGGTCTGGGGAACTAGAAATAATGAGAACAACCCATTATCACGGAGTTTGCCCAGGACACAGTGAGAGACTAAAGGTTGGGTGCTCTGGCAACTTTATTGTGTGGTCTGTGGGCCCCATCTCAAGAGAAGTGCCCAAGGCTCTAGAACAGAACCTCAAAGCCTTGAGCAGAGAAGCCTGGCTGTGGTATGGACTACTACAAGGGTAGAGAATAACAGAGTAGGAAGCATGTTTAGGAGGAATCTGAACATTCTGAGAACTTGTACCAACATTTTAAGAGAAATCATAATATTCCAAAGGCCCTTCTTATTGAATGATCCAGAACCTCAGATCAGTTTGGGGAATCATGTCAGGAAATTTATTCTCTGATTTAATCCCAAACTGAAATTAGATGTCTTTAATTTAGGCAGTCAGCTTTGACATTTCTCTAAGAATTATTTTTTTGCTACTTCTGCAGGGCTAAAGCAGAATTTGGAATTATAAACGATCCTAGGAAAAGGGCTGAGGAAAGTTTTACAAATGAAGGTCATGTATGTTGTGGTTCAGTTCAACCCAGTTCAACCCATTTAAGCAGTGTTTACAGGATTCTAACTGTGTGGTAGATGTAAGGATACATTGTTCACCATCCACTGAAGAAATTCACACAAGCCAACAGAGCCATGCAGGTGTAAGTTTAGACATGGCACTGCAGTAAGAATGCAGGAGCTAACAGCAATGATGGCAACAGTCTGGAGCCTGACACAGGAAAATCACTGAGTTTGAGGCCAGCTTGAGCTACAAAGTAAGTTCTATGCCATCCGAGGCTGCTAACATAGTAAGACCCTGCTTCAGAAAAACCACACATCCACACCCACAAAATGAAGAGCTAATTAACAGCACAGATGTCACTAGGCACTGTTGANACTCTCAAAGCATGGAACACAGATATCAGTATCACCTGAGCTGTTAAAAATGCAAATTCTCAGGAGACTGGAACTTCACCCCAGACTTACTGAGCCAGAATTAGGGACCTACGCCCAACAGTGTCTATTTTAAGCAGGCTTTCCAGCCGATTCTGATGTGCATTGGAGATGAACAACCTCTGGCCTGGGCACATGGTCCTATCTTGAAAAATAGTCCTACTGTCAGAAACAGGAAGTTAGATTTCCCCCTTTCTCACTAAACTCTGGCTATCACCATTTCCTTATCCTGTCTTCCCATTTAACCCATGATAAAGTGGCTCCTGCCTCACCACTGCCCAGCAAGGCCATGCTANCCACCTAGTAAGCTCAGACTGCTCTTCAGAGGAAGATGTTCTTCGCCTGATTTTCTTTTCCTCTCTCCTTCCTGGCTATCATTTTGTGTTTCAATCTGAAGGTCTCTTCTTCTGTTCTTCGCCTGATTTTCTTTTCCTCTCTCCTTCCTGGCTATCATTTTGTGTCTCAATCTGAAGGTCTCTTCTTCCAGGAAGTCTGTGTCCTTCCCATATATTCCAAATGGTATCAGAGGAGTAAGTTTAGATACTCCTTCACAACAAAACCATCTGGTCCTTGACAGGACAGTAGGCATCTTATTCATGTTGAATCCATGTGTTTGGCACCATAGGCATGTGAAGATTTGTTATATCAACCTTATTTGAGGGACAACATGAATAGATTCTCCTAATACTGAACCCCTGTTCCTGTGAAGACACTGGAACCTAAGTGGTGTTTTCCTTTGTCTCTGGGGCTCTGAAAAGAGGGTCTGCAGCTCTTGCCTAACACAAGGTCCCTTTCACACAGCTATTCACTCCACTCTCTTCAGCTACCACAGAACAACAGTGGCCTTTCTCTGCAGCCGCAGTCTCTTGGAGAGAAGCTTCTAAGGGCCCTGCTCTGTGGAATGAATGGAGCCAGCGTTGGGTAGGCAGCACAGACAACAGCAGGGTAGACCTTTCCTTCAGACTCCTGTCAGGGAGAGGCAGCCTAGAAACTAGGCTGCCAATGGGAAAACCCCTAAAACTCTGATAAACTGAAGGCAACAACTCCAACAAGACTGGCTGTACCTACAATAACTACCAAGTACCCAAGGCCTACTATCCAATATGAAAAGAATCCTTTCTTTCTTTTTTCCGTTTTTCAAGACAGGGCTTCTCTGTGTAGCTCTGGCTGTCCTGGAATTCACTCTGTAGACCAGGCTGACCTTGAACTAACAGAGATCCGCCTGCCTCTGTCTCCCTGAGTGCTGGAATTAAAAGCATGCAGCACCACCACCCAGCTATGAACAAGAATTCTTGATCTCAGCTCCTGGTGGCAGTGTTTATGCATANGGATGCTTTGCTCACATGCGTGTCTGTGCACCACACACATGACTGGTGCCAGCAGAGGCCAGGAGAGGGCATTGGATCCTCTGGAATTGGAGTTTCAGGCAGTTGTCAGTTGCTGGGAATTGAACCTAGGTCTTCTGGAAGAGAAGTCAGTGCTCTTAACTGCTGAGCCATCTCTCCAGCCCACCTGGCAGCAGTGTTTAGAGCCATTTTCTTAGGAAATCAGCAATGTCAAAAGTGAGCTACAGTTCAAGTCTAGAAATAGTATTTGTTATGTATAAAGAACACCTACTATAACAAGAATCAGGAACTAAAGGTCACCTGGAAATGCAAAAAAGACACACTCTTCTTGAACCTTGACTGCCAGGACAAGATGTGATAATCAACAGAATCAGGAACTAAAGGTCACCTGGAAATGCAAAAAAGACACACTCTTCTTGAACCTTGACTGCCAGGACAAGATGTGATAATCAACATAAAACATGTGAAGAAAGGACAACCACCACTTTCTTTATTTAAATCAAAGTCTTCTATGTGGTAGGTGCTATGCATGAACTTTTACATAAATTCCAATTTTATTTTACTGCTGCTTTATTCACTATAGCAAAGAATTAGAATCACCCTAGTTGTTCAACAACAGATAAATGGATAATGAAAATTTGGTATGTATATAAAATGGAATACTACTCAGCTCTGAGAAAAAATGGAGTTAAAAAATTGTAGGAAATTGGATGGACTTAGAATGTATACTATTAAGGGAGATCATATAATCTCAAAAAAGAAAACAATCACATGTTCTCTCTTATATGCAGGATCTAGACAATAATAAAAATGTAAACAAACATACCTGGTGAGTACAGTTTAACATGAAGACAAGAGAACAAGAAAAGCTAAATATAAGGGGATGAGAAATGCAAGTAATGAACACAGGTTGTGAAAGAGGACAAACAGGTAATTATTTTTCTAGTTCTAATTCTGTTGGAGGTTGTTTGTTTGTTTGTTTGTTTTGATGGTGGATAGGTGCATAAATTTAATGTGAAGCTTCACAGGTCCTGTTTTGAATGCTAATTCTAGCTATATTCATTAAGTTGTAGATTTTGAGTCTGGTTAATTTTGGTGTGTAATTTATTTATTTGCAAGTTTGTTAAAGTTTATTTAAAATGAACTTTTATATCAATTCTTTTGNACAAATAAAGAATAACAGAATCAAACTGCTATATGTATGTGAAGGAGTAACAGAAATGTATGGTAGAGTTTGGTGGCATTANTCACNAAGGAAATAAAAGACTAATGGGGTTGGAGGAGACAGAACATTTGATACAAAGGGGTTAAAGTGAATTCAGNGGGCTCGGAAATAGGTTGGTCTACCTGAAGGCAGGGATGGCAACATGACCACAGTCAGCACGCTGCAGGCTGAAATGAAGAGGGAAGCCATGGATGCCAAGCTAGACAGCCAGGCCCAGAAGAGAGAGAAACACGCAGACAGCCAGGCCTAGAAGAGAAACACGCAGACAGCCAGGCCTAGAAGAGAGAGAAACACGCAGACAGCCAGGCCT
>LZPO01097100.1:448604-475346 GCA_001675575.1 Neotoma lepida
ACAGAGATCCGCCTGCCTCTGCCTCCCGAGTGCTGGGATTAAAGGCGTGCGCCACCACCGCCCGGCTGGGATTTCTTAAAGGGGGGAATTAGTTTAAAAAAAAGTCTGAGAGAGTTTTTCCCCCCACATTAAAAAATGGGAAACACTATTACAATGGAAGGTGTTTGATCTCTGTTTGAAATACATTAGATGGTTTGAAAATAGAACAATTAAATGAGGGATAATTAACTTAGATGAGATTGACATAATGTCAATTATAAACATTATCAGTTTGATCATTCTTCTTTTATCCCTCAAAAAGTTGGTTTATATGAGTACCACGTACCAAGTTGGTTGATATGAGTGCTAAGATACAAATCTTAGAAAAACTTATAAAAACAGATCATAGCCGGGCGGTGGTGGCACATGCCTTTAATCCCAGCACTTGGGAGGCAGAGGCAGGCAGATCTCTGTGAATGTGAGGCCAGCCTGGGCTACCAAGTGAATTCTAGAAAAGGCACCAAAGCTAAACAGAAAAACTCTGTCTCTAAAAACGAAAACCAAAAACAACAACAACAACAAAAAAGCAAAAAAAAAAAACCCCCAAAACAGATCATAGAGCTATTCAGACCCAGACAGAGGAATTTAAAGGAGAATGAATCTCAACATTGTATTATAAGGTTACAGAGGAACAACCTAATGCTTTCAAACAACCAACCTTAATTTATACAGTTACAAGAGCTGCCAAATGATAGATATCCCCAAGACTGTGTAAGAGCTGAATGGACTCCTGTGCAAATGTTAGATTTGAGGACATTCAAGGAATCGAAAGTCTCATGTGGCATGCACTCACCTTTTGTGAAACAGATGTTAAACTTGTGGTCAACTCATAATAGAATTATCCCTCAAGACTGAAGAGATTTGGTTACAGCAGTCTTGACAGCTAGACCCCAATTACAATGGAGGACCTGGTGGAAGGATGAGGCTAAGACCATTGAACAATGGAGTAGGGCTAGAAGTATTAAAATTTTCCAAGATCAACTTTTTGGAGTGGGTGATTATGCTGATATACAAAGACAATCTTTATATGATGGCCACACCCTGGCTTTATGTTGCACAGCAGCCGTGAATGCTTGGGATAGAACTGAAGAAGTAGGAAAGAAAATTAAGTCATTTACTAAAGTCATATAGGGCCCAACAGAAACCTTCACTTATTTCTTACGAAGATTGACTTCAGCAGTAAATAGAATGATACCAAATTCAGAAGCTAGACAAATAATAATTGAATCTCTGGCTTTTGAAAATGCTAATGCACAATGCAAAAGGATTATTAGGCTGTTAAAGGCAAGATCAGCACCCTTGAAGGAGTGGATTTAAGATACAATCAATATTAAATCTCACGATCATGATGATGCTTGGATAGGAGAGGTGATTTCTAGAGGTTTGAAGAAAAATCAAAATGTCAAATGTTTCAATTGTGGTAAACAAGGTCACCTAAAAAGGGACTTGTAAACAGGGCATTCCTAGAAACAATGTTTTTTCTAAGCATAATCTAAACAGACTACCCCTCCCTCCTGGATTATGCAGAAGGTGTGGCAAAGGCAGGCATTGGACTAATGAATGTAGATCAACAAGGGACAGACAAAATAATCCCTTGCCTTTGCCATCAGGAAATGCCCTGAGGGGTTTCTTGCAGGCCCCCATGTCACATTCCATTTATTCCTTTCCTGTCATCATTGGAGAAACTCCTTCCCAGAGCAATTAAAGAACCTAATGCCTATTGTAAAAAAACCACACTGCCCTGGATGATAGAACAGCTACAGAAGAGAGAACAAAAAATTTGTGAAAACCCATAAAGCAATTTTTTGGGCAAACTTCTATAAATGAACAAAGGCCAGAATTAAAAGTAACAATAAATGATGTTGCCATAATCGAAGGTCTTGTAGACACAGGTGCAGATATAACAATAATTGCACCAGAATCTTGGCATCCAAATTGGCCTCTTCAGGAGGTAAATGTTCAGCTTTTAGGGATTGGAACATTATCTGAAGTGAAACAGAGCATGAGATGGGTCAATATATAGGGCCAAAAGGGCAGAGAGGAAAATTAAAGCCGTGTGTGGCTAATATAGCCATGAATTTATGGGGACATTATTTGTTACAGCAATGGAATATCCAAATTAACATTCCTCCAATTTCAGAAACAAACCATAAACTAACATATGTTTCTGCGGAAAATATTAGAAGGTATTATAAAGAACAGTCACTGACCATTCAGGTTGTACAAGAACAGGGCACAACAACTGCTGATCTTTCAACAACTGCTGATCTTTCAAAGGCACCAACAGCCCTACATTTAAAATGGTTAACAGACAAGCCTGTATGGGTTCAGCAATGGCCTTTAACAACAGAGAAACTGCAGGCCTTAGAACAGCTGGTACAAGAGCAGTTAAATGCTCAGCATATTGAAGAATCAACCAGCCCTTGGAATTCTCCTGTATTTGTTATTAAAAAGAAATCTGGTAAGTGGAGAATGTTAACAGATCTAAGAACTGTTAACAAGGTAATTCAGCTAATGGGCTCTCTACAATCTGGAATTCCTTTGCCTTCTCTGTTACCTAAAGGATGGCCTCTTATAGTTATCGATTTAAAAGACTATTTCTTCTCAATATCCTTACAAGAAAAAGACAGAGAAAGATATGCCTTTATGGTTCCTACTTATAATAATTCTCAGCCTGTTAAGAGATATCAATGTAGGGTTCTCCCATAAGTAATATTAAATAGCCCAACCTTGTGCCAATATTTTGTACAACAGCCATTGGAAGTAATACATAAGCAATTTCCTCAATCTATAGTTTTCCATTACATGGACAACATTTTACTAGCTGATTCAAATGTAGATATTTTAGAATGTTTGAAGAAGTAAAGAAAATTTTGCCTTGTTGGGAATTACAAATTGCTTCTGAAAAAATACAAAGAGGAGCTTCTATTGATTATTTAGAATATAAAATAGGTCTACAAAAAAATTAGACCCCAAAAGGTACAAATTAGGAGAGATCAATTACATACTATTAATGACTTTCAAAGATTGCTAGGAGACCTTTCCAATTTAAAGCCCACTATTGGGGTAAAAAATCATGAACTGAGCAATTTGTTCAAAACCTTAGAAGGTAACAAGGACTTAAATAGTTCAAGAGAATTATCAGTTGAAAGTGAGAGAGAATTGACTTTGGTGGAAAAGAAATTATAGGATACACATGTGACTCATTTAGATCCGAAGTTTGCTTGCATTCTGGTTATTTTACCCTCTAAGCATTCACCTACAGGAATTTTAATGCAGAGGGAAGGTATTATATTGGAATAGATATTTCTACCAAATAAACAGAGTAAGAAATTAAAGACATATATGAAAAAGATTTCTGATTTGATTTTAAAAGGAAAATTGAGACTTCATCAATTAGCAAGAATAAACCCAAAGAAATTGTAGTACCTTTAACTAATGATGAAATTGACAAGTTATGGGCAGAAAGTGAACCTTGGCAAAGAGCTTGCAGTAATTTTTTGGGAGAGATTAACAACAAATATCCCAAAAGCAATAGAATTCAATTTATAAAGAGAACTAATTGGATCCTGCCTTGCATTGTATGGGGAACACCAATATCTGGAGCCCCTACATTTTATACTGATGCAAACAAATCAGGAAAGGCAGGTTATAAGTCAGAAAATTTAAGTAAAGTAGCTCAAAGTCTGTTGCTGGATCCTAATTGCTGCCAATGTTGTTCTCTGTTATTGAATAAATGAGTTTTCTGTTTGCCTTCAACTGACTTCCAGTGTCTGTGTCATTGATGCTGCATCTTCTCACCCCCTCCCCTGAGGGAGCCATTAGGATCTGCAACATCTGGCACCTAAACATGGGGCTTCTGTTACTTTCTTTTTCCCGATGCAGATTCTGATCATCTCCCTCCCCTCCCTTCACTTACAGTGCTTGACACCATCCCCAAGATGGTATGTTTTTGGTAATAAGGCCCGTCAGTGTTATGTTCTTTTGGTCCCTTTGGTAGGTAGGCATTGGGACCCCCCATTTCTTTCCTTCTTTTGTTTCATCTGTCATGTTTGTCTGCCTGTCCCATTAGGAAGGCACATTTTTTTCTGTTTTGGTTTGCCTGGTCCTCATAAGGATTGACTCCCCAGGAGGTGGAACCAAGGCTCAGCTCCCAAATGCCATTCCTCATCTAGAGTGTGTGGACAAATGGCCATGGCCTAAAAAAACACTGAAGTCCCCCACTAAGCACAAGACAACGGGTCTGGTACAAATTCCACCCCTGTTGACTGTTGTTTGTTTGCTATTTCCTTCTAAAAGATGGATAATCTTTTCATCACCACCACCACTTCCATGTTGGACATCTCTACGATATCTGATGACGAGGAGACAGACAGTATGGGCCCCATGAAATCTGTCAAGGACAACACAGCTATCAGTTTGGGCCCTGAGAAATCTGTCAAGAAGAAAGCAGCTATCATTAAGTCATGTGCTGCTATCCCCTCTGCTCCACCACCACTGTGGTCAGCTACACCTCCGCTGCAGTATTCTTTGGGAAATCTACCCCAGTACCCACTTGCCTCAGGAGGTGGCTACTCTCCTGAGGTTCCAGGGGTCTTACAACCCTCACAGCCTGCACCACTGTGCAGTGTTATGTTCTTTCAGTCCCTTTGGCAGGTAGGCATTGGGACCCCCCATTTTTTTCCTTTTTTTGTTTCATCTGTCATGTTTATCTGCCTGTGCCATTAGGAAGGCACATCTTTTTTTTTGTTTGTTTTGGTTTGCTGTCAGTCTGTAGGCCCATAGAAGCCTTCCCAGTCAATATGGGCCCAAATGCCTATGCCCAGCCCTGGATTCCCACCCCCATAGCTGATCTCTTCCTCATCAGGAAGGCAGCCAATGAGTCAGACCCAGACCCAGATTCTCCCTACTTTCAACAGGTCCTTGTTCAATGCAGTTACAAACTTATTTCAATTGGTACCATTTACTTAAAGCTGTGCTGGAGCCTGCAGTCTTTCTGTTACAAATCAGCTTATAGTGATCAGGCAGAATCCCAGGCCCAGACAAACATCTTACTTAATGTCCCAGTGACCTATGATATGCTCACACGGTGCAGGGAATATGTCCATTCTGTGCACCAGGCACAGGTTGACTTGAATGCCTGTTTTCAACAGGTCTTGGACCTGGCCCTCAAGGCCCTCAGAGTCTGTACTCCCCAGGGCCCCTCAGCTTACTTTAGAAATCTATCCAAACAGCCAGGGGAACTCTTCACTGACTTCCTGGCCAGTGTCAATGAGGCAATAGAGTGCAGAGTGGATGTGGGCCCCACTAGAGATATGTTGATTAAACAGCTGACTTGGGAGGGGCTCAACGCTCAAACTCATAATGTGGTTGCAGCTGTGCAAAATGAGGACATATATAAATGGGTACTGGCCATCAGAGATCTTGACTCCAGCACTGATCTGTCCTATCACTGCTCTTACTGCCTCCCTGGACACTCTCTTTGCTGTCAGGCAGTATGCCAATGACACTCCCAAGGGCCCCTAGGTAGATAGAACTTTCTGGGGATGTGGCAAACCAGGCTATTTGCAGTGTGACTGCCCCTAGGCAAAACCTAGAACCCGATGCCCCAGATGCAATAAAGAATTTCATTGGGCAAAGGATTGCAGGTCACAGCCTTCCAAAACACCGGCCCCTTTAATCTCCAGGGGGCTGTGTTCTTCAGCCCCACCAGTAAGAGGAGGCTCTTGTAATCCAAAAATCTACTGGACAATGCCCATTTTTCCACACTCCCCAATGCTAACCGTCTATCTTGATGGACAAGCTGTCAAAGGCTTGGTTGACACAGGTGCAGATGCCACCATTGTAACTGAAACTGAGATGCTTCACTTTCCTCATTGGAAGTTTAAACCTGGCCCCTCCATCAGTGGTGTGGGAGGTCAACAAGATTCTAAGATGACCACCCATCCTGTCCATTGGAAGGATCTTGATGGCAACTGAGGAGCCATTTACCCTCTCATTTCTACTGTACCTAAGAACCTATGAGGCAGAGATATTTTGGAGGATATGGGTGTTGTCCTAACTACAGATGACAGGGCCTTTTTTGATGACATCAAGTTCCATGAAAAGTTGGATCTTGGGGTCTGCGACCTTGCATGAGATCTGTACCTCCAATTCTAAGGGCCACTGTCCCCGTGAGATCCACTGCAATTTAGCTCCCAAGCCCCATTACATTGACGTGGCTCTCAAATCAAGTAGTATGTGTGGAACAGTGGCCTATAATTGAACCCAAGCTGTCAATCTTAAAGGAATGAGTTGCAGAACAGCTAAAGATGGGGTACATAGAATCATCCATAAGTAAACATAATACTCCCATATTTGTTAGCCCAAGAAATCAGGACACTACTGCCACCTGCAGGATCTTCATGTAATTAATGTTCTAATGGAAAATAATGGGGTCTACACAGCCAGGCCTCCCTAATGCTATTCCTCCATCTTATTATATATTACTTTTAGATAGTAAGGATTGCTTTATTCAAATTCCTCTGTTACCACAGGATTCAGATCATTTTGCCTTTACTGTGTGGGAACCTAATATGCATAAACTAGCTAAGAGATATCAATGGACTGTTTTGCCCCAAGGAATGGAGAATGGCCCCACTAATTGCCAATTATATGTTTCTCAAGCTTTTGTCTATGTCCCCAGTGATGTTCTTTTGATCCATTATATATGATCTCTTCCCAGCACCCAGATAAGGGTGGAGGTTATGGCCTTTGACTCTTTATTTTTTGAAGAAGCTTGCCATGATATAAAAAGGCTTTTTGATCTCTCTTGGATTTTCACTTATGTTTTGATTGGCTGGGTGGTGCTTTTAATCTTTCGCCTTTTTAAGTGTCTCCTACAGCACATCTGGCAACAATAGGTGGCCACTAAGGCAACTCTACAGGTGTTAATGGCTCTTAGACATCCAACTCATAGCTCTCCACAGGAGGTTGTGCATGCCTGGCTTTCTGAAATCCATATGGCTACTGCCTGATCCTCCCCACCTGGGGTGACTCCCTAGGGGTAGATGCTCTTTGAGGGCTGATAGTCAATGATGGGTAAGAGCTTGTTTGGCAAGCCAACCTAAGACAGGTACAGTCCAGTTGCTGAGCCCCCCTGAGGGTAGGTCAACAAGGCTGGAGCAAAGAATTCTGACTCTCACTGAGCACCCATGCAATAAAATAAAAGGGTGGATATGTAGTAGGACATATAGGGTCAAGTAAATTGGCTCAAACCACTTGTCAAGGTGTGCACATAATGTATTTCCTTATTAGCCAACCTGGAGTCTACCTAAGGGCCTAGCAACAGGTACTGTCAGAGTTCCTGGTCACTATCAGAATTCCTGATCATCCCCAGCCAATGAGGGACAACCACACAATGCTACTAGATTGGGACACAGCTTGGATGCTGGGAGGAGAGTATATAAGGTCTTCCCCATTATTGAATAAACAAGTTTGCTGTTTGCCTTCAACTGACTTCCAGTGTCTGTGTTGTTGATGCCCTGCCTTCTCATCCCCTCCACCAAGAGAGCTGTTAGAATCCTGCAACATCAGGAGCCATTAGGATCCAGCAACAAAAGTCCTTATAACTCTATCTAAAAGTCAGAATTATGTGCCATTCTGATGGTATTAATGGATTTTAATACCATTAATGGAACCTCTTAACATAATTAATGAAACCTCTTAACACAGTTACTGACTCTCAGTATGCAGAAAGAGTTGTTTTATACATTGAAACTGCAGAATTTATCCCTGATGAGTCAGAATTAACTTTGTTATTTATTAAGTTACAAGAAATAATTAGGAATAGAAATCATCCATTATATATAACACACATCCAATCCCATCCAGGTCTGCCAGGCCCTCTAGCACAAGGTAATGATGAAATTGATCAACTATTGATAGGAAATGTGCTAGAGGCCTTAGAATTTCATTAAAAAAATCATATCAATAGTAAGGGTTTCAAAAAGGATTTTTCCATAACCTGGCAACAAACCAAGAAAATTATACTGAAATATCCTACTTGTTCTTTATACAACCAAACTCTACTACCTGTAGGAAGTAACTCAAAGGGTACTCAAAGGAATGAAATATGGCAGATGGATGTGTTTTACTTTGCAGAATTTGGAAAATTAAAATATGTACATCCTACCACCNATATCTATTCAGGATTTCAATGGGAACTGCTCTGAGTCCAAAAAGGCTGATTCTGTAATAAATCATGTAATCACACATTTGATAGAAGTTATGGCCATCATGGGTATACCTGTACAAATTAAGATTGACAGTGCTCCAGCATATATCTCTGGTAAAATGAAACAGTTTTTTATTATTATAATATAAAGCATATTACAGGTATACCACACAATCCTACAGGCCAAGCAGTCATAGAAAGATCAAATTGAACTCTAAAGTATATGCTAAACCAAAAGGGGTAATAAAAACTCCCAGAAATAGATTACATAGTGCTTTATTAACTTTGAATTTTCTCAATGCTGTGAAAGACACTGGATAATAGAAAAACCTACAGAATTAAATCAGCCTGTATACTCTAAAGATGTGCTGACCTCAGAATGGAAACCAGGATATGTGTTACCTTGGGGACGAGGTTTTGCATTTGTTTCCATAGGAGAAGAAAAGCTATAGATATCATCAAAATTGATAAAGGTTCAATTTGAACAAGAGAGACTTCTTAATTAGAAAAGGTGATAGTTCATCAACCAGCATGACCATTCAATTTAAACTAACTTTTATGACTAACAAATGCTTTTCATTTGATCATATATAACTTGCCAAAAGGGAACCTACCCAAAGTTAGGGTTGGAGAAGGGTTTTGTCTTTGTCTTTCAGGAGAATGAAGGCCAAGAAATCTGAAGAACACTGGACAAATGAGACATCTGAAGAAAAAGGACAAATCATCTAGAAAAAATATTCCAAGAGAAAGAGTAAATTGGCCAATTGGTATATCACATATCTAACAGGATAAAATTTCATAAATCTTCCTAAACATTTGTTTCTGCTATTCTCTACAGACACATAATACAAATAGTCTTTATGCAGTCCCAGTTCAATTAAAAATTAAAGCTAGCTTTGGAGTTGGAGTATGGCTCTTTCCTTCTTTAAACCCAAGCATGCTTAAAAAAAAAAAATACAAAATCTCTGTATCATGTCACAGGAGGCACTTGATATGGGACAGAAGAAAAACAAAAATTAAAGGAATATTCTATTGCTACTAATCTCATGATCCTTTGGTATTATTTTGACTCTTTAAACTTTTCTTAAGGTATGAATTTTATATCAAAATTTATAAGGTTAATATATATATGTTAAACTTTTGTCATGATATTAATGGCCATATAGAGTACTAATTAATTCTAGAAAAAAAGCTTCATCTAGCTTCCTGGACATGATTTTGGGTATGAGTCTCTATCAGTTTTCTGCAGTGAACTATAACCACACCTAACAGTGACCTTTGAAGTCTCCAAAAGGATGATGGGGGCCCACAATGATGATTCAATCAGGATGATGATAATGCTATTAAGCTGACAAACACCACCCAAAGATCAGCTTTGAACTACAAACTGCTCAAGACAATTTCGAGATGGCTAGCTGAGATGATCCAGCCTTGCAGACTGCTATAGCCAGGACTTGAGACAAGCCTTACACTTTCCTATTATGCAGAGACTGGACAGCTACCTCTCCCAGGATTTGATATTAACCCAAAATTTTCTTTACAGGATTCCCTAAAGATGCCATCACCCCTAGACAGCAGGAAGTAATTTTAAGAACATGATGCTCACATTCCCAAGAGGTGGGGTGGGTGGTGTTTGGTCATTCAATGGATTATGGATAATTGTCATTGTTTAGGATGATTGGTTACAAAATTGTTATTGGTAATGGTCAGGAAAAAAAAGCTAAACAAAGGAGATTAGATTCAGGGTTCTTGTTTTAAAAAGAAAAAACAGGAATTTATTTATAAGATAAAAAGGTAGATTATTGAATCTACTTTTAAAAAGCAACTACTAGTTTTAATTATTTTACATTGGATTAGATTTTTGTATATTATATACAAATTGTGTACAATGACACAAAAATGAGATTATTTTTGTTGGAATATACTATACATATATTTCTACTTTTGTTCAAGGTATTGTACCTATACAGCTCATTTAACAATGTAATGTAAATTGCCAGTCCTTGAAATCTATTATTACCAACTAATTAGGATATAAAGAAACACAGGTTAGTAGTTAGTCACCTATTTCAATTGAACTTGTAGTCATGTTAGGAATGTTTTCAAGGTCAAACAGAGATATATTTTAGATAGTCTTCAAACACTTCAGAGATCTTCAGAATATGACATTTAAGATGTTTTAATAACATAGATTTTTTTTTTTAATGACAATGAGACATGTCTGCTCCTGGCAGCACCAATTTACTTCAGAGAAAATGATAGGCATCTAAGAAACTCCATATGGAGTTTACTTTCTTTGTGGCAAAAGTTAGCTACTGGGCAAGAAAATGGCCTTCCCTCAATTGCTGACAGTATGCTGTCCAAAATGGACAAGTGGACACAAAAGAAAGGACTGCTGAACCTTGCCAAGACAAGGTAGGAAGGCCCTTCAGAATGTCCTCCTTCACAGAAAAATCTGTCAGATATGCTAGGCCTNTAGACTGAAGACAGATGTCACAATGTTGCAGAGGAACCTTGAGTGACTGTCCAGGTAGCCAGTTTTTCTGTCATTTCTCACATTTTTGGAAGTCGTTTGCCTGCACTTCCTGTTTATTTAGGTAATATTATTTATATTTATCTCAGGTCTCTGGGGGAGTTGAAGACTAGATAGTTATAGTTTTCCTTGTTTACAAATTCAGAAAAGAAACTCACTATAGAGGTGTAAAATGTATAACTTTGAAAGACATCAAAATATAGTTTTTGGTTGGTAATACAAGTTAGAATANAAAGTGAATTAGGTACTTTGGACTGATTAAAATAGGATAAATAAAGGAATAGTTTCTCTGAATCTGTCAAATGTTAATGGACTGGGCATTGTTAATGTAATTCTTGATTGTATATATTGTACATAGTTATTGTACTTATTGTATATAGTTTTTCTTATATTAGTTATAAACTTTTATTATTTTATACAAAAAAGGGGAAATGTGGTGATATTTTGAACAAATAAAATTTGCCCAAAATCAGAGGACAGAACAAGCCACTAGATTAAACATAGAGGCCAGGCAGCGGTGACACACACCTTTAATCCTAGCACTTGGGAGGCAGAGATCCNTCTGGATTTCTGTGAGTTCAAGGCCACACTGGGCTACATGAGATTAATCCAGTCCAAAAGAGAAACAGAGCCAGGCAGTGGTGGCATACACCTTTAACTCCAGCACTTGGGATCACACACCTTTAATCCCAGCACTAGGAAGGTTGAGACAGGAAGTGATATGACTGAGCAGAGAAAGGAATATAAGGCGGGAGGAGACAGGAACTCACACTCTTTCAGGCTGAGGAGTTGGTGAGGTAAGAGGTGGTGGCTGGGGCTTGCTGTGCTTCTCTGATCTTTCAGCTTTCACCCTGGTATCTGGCTCNNGGTTTTTATTATAAGACCATTTAGGATTCGTGCAACACTCTAGGACAGCCAGGACTACACAGTGAAACCCTGTATTGAACTCCCCACAGCATTTTCACATTATTAAGCTCTCTTTAGTATGAATTTTTTATCAATATTCTTTTATTCTGTTAGCTTTGAAATGATTTTGTTTCCATTTTCAGTTAAAAACCATGAATTATTTAAAAGTGACTTATTTATTTTCCAAATATTTGGAGATTTTTCTGGATATTATTGTTATTAATTATTAGGTTAAATACTTTGTGGTTAGAGAATATTCTTTGTTTGGCTTGACTACTTTTAAAGTTATTAAGACTTATTTTATAGTAAACATCTAGTATGTTCTGCTTTTGTGAAAAATAATCTTTAAATGTCAGCTAGGAAAGTTTGGTTGATAGCACAGCTCAGTTCTTTTTAATTGTACTGATTTTCTTTCTATTGCTCTATCAGAAAAGGGGGAAGGCTTGAATCTTTTATGTGTATGGGTGTTTTGTTTGCATATATGTTCTTGTAGCACATGTTTTGNTATCTAGGGTGACCAACAGAGAGCATCAGATACCCTGGGACTGAAGTTACAGATGGTAGTGAGCTGCCATGTGGGTACCTGGAATTGAACTTGGGTCCTCTGCAAGAGCAGTATATGCTCTTAACTACTGAGCCATCTCTTTGGCATGTGGCAGAACCTTTAAAAGCATATTGTTTTTAATTTAAACCTTTTCTCTTTATGATGTCACAATGATATGGTTAAAAACATGGATGGAGGCATCAGCCACTAGACTTATGTTGCATGTGGGTGTATGCATGCAGCAATGTGAGTGTGGGGATCAGAGGAAACTTGTGGAGTCATTTCTCTCTTCCCACCTTGGCGTAAGTTCCAGAGACCTAGCTGAGGTCATCTGCCTTATGCAGCAGGTGCTCTATTTACTGAGCCATCTTACCAGCCTCTCAGATGAGTTGTTGGTTTCAAGTTACTTCTCTATAAAACATGGAAAGTAATATGACTCATATTATAGTGCAGCTATGATACGCAATAAGTTCAACTATGAAAGCAGTTAAAAATNACTCCCCTCACAAAGAGTTGTTTAACTTTCCCAGTTTTCAAGAGGTAATAGATTATTTCTAAAAATTATTTTTATTATTTTATGTTTCTGGGTGTTTTGCTTGCTTGTATGTATATTCACCATGTGGATGCCTGATGCCTACAGAGGCCAGGAGGGGGCATCAAATCCCCTGAGATCTGGAGTTACGGGCAGTTGTGATTCACCTTGTAAGTCCTCTGGAAGAGCAGCTGGTGTTACTAACTGCCTGAACCACCTCCCCAGCCCCAGAAACAATATGTTACTTTGACAGAATTCTGTAAATCAGAGGATCTTGAGAAGTGCTCAATTAGAAGATCTTTGATTTTCCTTCTTTGGTTTTAATAAATACTTCCAATTAACAGCACTGTCCGAGGTGCTGAAAAATCCAGTAACTTTTTGTTTTGTTTTGTTTTGAGATATGGTTTCTCTATGTATCCTTGGCTATCCTGGAGCTTGCTATGAGGACCAGGCTGGCCTCAAACTCACAGAGATTCACCTGCCTCTGCCTCCTAAGTTCTGGGATTAAAGGTGTGCGCCATCATGCCCCACTTCAGTATCTATTTTGACTCTGACTAGAATCAATCCAGTTAGAGGATCTTGGGATTAATTCATAGTTCTTTTTAAAAAATACTTTATGTATTTTTGACAATGCCATACATTTAATGATACATTTTGATCACATTCACCCTCCTCCAATTTCCCCTCTTTTCTCCCTCAAGCCCTTTTCCCACTATAGTGTCTGTTCTTAATGACCCACTGAGTTTAGTTATGTCTTGTTATATGAGCATGGATATGACTTAATGGAGCTAGGCAACTTACCAGTCTACACTTACCAGAACACGATGACTCCCTGTCTCTTGGCAGCCATTGACTGCCAAGAACTCCTTAACTAGGGATGGGGCCCCCTGAGCCCTTCCTCATTCACAATGAGATATTGAAGGGCCCAATTTTGTACAGGTCTTGTACAAGTACTACAACTGCTGCCAATGCAGCAGCCATGTCATATCTAGAAGACCATGTTTTGTAGCNTTCCTCCTCTAGCCTCTGGCTTTTGCATTTTTTATGCCTCATCTTTCTCAATGTTTCTTGGGCCTTCACAGTGATATGGATGTCTCTTATTGGGCTGAGCACCCAACATTCACTTATTTTTGGCACTTTGACTAGTTATGAGTTTCTGCATTCACTGTTGCTCACTGTAAAAAGAAGCTTCTCTGACCAAGGCTGAGGGCAGCACTAATTTATGGGTATAANCATAAATAATTAGAAGGTAGCTTGACGATGTATTTATTTAACAAAGTGACAGTGGCANGTTCCTCTCTAGGCCTATGACCTCTCCAGCCNTGCACTTTTGAGCAGGTTTGAAGTATAACACATGAATTCCTTCTGTGGAGTAGACTTAAATTCCAATTTGAAAGCCTCCTCCCTGAGGACTAGCTTCCACNGTACCAGAAGGTACTATCCAAGCTTCCAAAAGAGGGAAGCAACCAACAGTCCCCAGGGGGCTGGGCCACTGCCTGGGGACATGCTGGTGTCTGAGGGCCACGTTGCCACTGGAGCCAACCTGAGTGGCCTGTGCTGCCACTTGGGGCCATGGTGACATCTGAGCCTGGGCTGAGCAAGAGGTGGATGGTCACTTTGTGAATGCTTGTGGTCCTCTTTATTCAGTGAGGGACCCTAGCCTATGGAATGGTATTACCTACATTCCCAATATATAATTTCTTACTTTGTAAGCCAATTCAAAAAATAGAAATAAGAAGGAAAAAGAAATTATGTACGCAAATGTACTTGGCACATGGCAGTTCACAGTCACCTCCAGCATTCCCAGAGATTCCTTCTTTACATTACTACAGTGGGAAACTAGGTCTCCAGAAAGCCTTGCACCATAAGAGGAGCAAGCAATAGGGATTCTCCTCAAGTGTGGAACTCTGAAAAGGCGTTCTTCCCAAGCCATTCGTGTTTTTATTCATAATTACAAAACAAAAAATAATAAAAGACTTCTCAATAATAAGGAAATTCATAATCAAAGCAGATAAATNTAAGAAAGAAAATAAAAATATATAAAAGGATTTATGTGTGCTTGTGTGTAATAATGTAGTGTTTGTGTGTGTGCTTGCCTATGTGTGTGTGTCTATGTATGTGTGTGTGCATGTGTGTGTGTGTGCATGTGTTCCATGCATGTCACTGTGTGAGTGAGCATGCATGTAGAAGCCAGAGCAGGATTTAGGACTTCTTCCTCTGTTTCTCTCCATCATTGCCATAAGACTGGGAGTCTTACTGACCTGGCAGCTTGTCATTTGGGCAGGGTTGCCTGTCTCCAACTTCTAATGCTGGGGTTACAGATATGTGCAGGCATGTCCTGCCTTTTTTGAAAATAATGTTTTATATTTTGAAATTACAATATAATTATATCAATCCCTCTCCCTTTCCTCCCTCTAACCTCTCCCATCTGCCTCTCCTTTTTCTCACTCAAAATGGCCTGTTTTTCCTTAATTGTTGTTTAATTCTGAATACACTCATTTATGCATATATATTCCTAAGTATATAAATACAACTTAATCAGTCCATATAATGTTACATATATATATATATATATATATATATATTTAGGGACAACCATTTGATATTTGATAACCAGTTGGTGTTCTCTTCCCTAGGGAAGGCCTTATCTCCCATTCTCAGCATTCCTTAGTTCCCTGTAGTTCTCTGTTTAGGGTTAGGGCCCCATGAGCTTTCACTCATGTCATGTTTAGGCAGCCATACTGGTGAGACTTCATGGCTATATCTTCTAGGANACACAATCTCACAGCAGACTTACTGGTTCTCTGGCTTTTACAACCTTTCTGCTCCCTCTTCCACAGTGTTCCCTGAGCCTTAGGTACAGGAGTTGTATTGTAGATGTATTGGTTGGGACTGGGCTCCACAGAGTTTCCCTGACTTTTGATTGGTTGTGGTTTTCTGTAAGTGTCTCACTCTGCTGCAGAGAGAGTTTCTTTGATGGGTGAGAACTACACTTATCTGTGGGTATAAGGATAAATATTTAGAATATCCTTAGGGATTATGCTGGTTTAGTAGAGTGATGGTTGTAGGTTGTCCTCCAAAGATCCATGGTGTCTCTAGCCCTAGAAAGTTGGCTAGGTTTTTAGTACTAGACACAGTTTACCTCTTATTGAGCGGGCCTTAACTCCAATTAGAGAGCAAATGATTATCAACAAGGTACACAAGGCATTACTGCACCCTTAGGTTATCCTACCATGCCAGTTGTTTTACTTCATAAGCATAATAGCTGGATGGACTGTTGGTTGCTTCTCTCTCTTGGAAGCTTGCGTGGCACCTTCTGGTATTGTGAAAGCTAGTCCTCAGGAAGAGGCTTTCCAGTCAGATCTAGCTCAGGTCCTCTGGGTCCTGTGTTCAAAGTGCATGGTATCCTTAGCAACAGGGACTTACCGTCCACCTCTGGGCAGCAACCAATGGCAACAGAAGTTGTCTACAATGTTTTGGGAGTTTCTTGGACAACTCTGACCAACATATCAAAAAGAGGCTTCAAATGCCTGGTGTTAGGGTTTTTGTTAGGCAGTTTATGACTTTTGAGGGGAGCATTGTTAACCCAGACAGGAAATTTTCATTTAAACAATATATGTATGTATACACAAACATATATATTATATGTAATTTTAGGTAGATAGGTAATATGATTTCTTATGCCCTTTTCAGACATACTTACTGTGAGTTTACCCTCCTCCCTCCATCTTCTGTATTAATTACCCTTCTCCCTCCTTATTCTNCCTCTTTCTCCCTAGCTAAAGCCTTTCCCCCGTTTTTCCCATTTCCCCTTCAAATCACTTGTACCCTTCTGGTCTCCTTTCTATTCCCCACCCCCATGGTCCCCTTTCACTTTCTTGGGTTTCTGCAGTTATTCTAGGTTATATAGTCACATGTAAAAACTTGGAGCTAGGAACTGAAGATGAGAGAGATGCAACGTTTGTCTTTCTGGGTCTGGGACACCTTTACAGTGGAATAGTATTCCATCGTGTATATGTACCACATTTCACTTCCACTTGTCAGCTGAAGGACACTCAAGTTGTTTTCCTTTCCCAGCTATTGTGAATAGAGAGACAATGAACACGGCTGAGCAAGCATCTATGCCTTGCTTTTTACTTGGATGTGGGGGANTTGAACTCAGGTCCTCCATGCTTACAGAGAAGGCATTCTTACCTACTGAGCCATCCTTCCGGCTTCCATAACAGTTTTTTTCAATACTAATGAGACAAATTTTTAAAAAACTGCTAGAAAAAAGGAAGAAACATAGGGTACAGGGGAGAAAGAAGAGAGTTTGCCTAGTATGAAAAATATACATACACAATATTAGATAGGCATATAAAAAATAAGTAAAAATATGTTTTGAAAAACTATGATATGATTCTATTTAATGTATAAAAGAGAGCTGGGATATTCCTCAGAGCAGGGAGAGTGTGTTTACCTAACATGTGCAGGGTCTGGGTTCAATCTCAAGAACCACAAAAATAAACCAGTTGTGGTGGTTTGAGTGATGGCCCCCAAAGGTTCATAGGGAGTTGTACTGTTAGGAGATGTGGCCTTGTTGGAGGGAGTGTGTCACTGGGGGTGGGCTTTGAGNTTTCAAGTGCTCAAGCCAGGCCCAGTGTCACTCTCTTCCTGCTGCCTTCAGTGTGGATGTAGAACTCTCAGCTACTTCTCCAGTATCATGTCTGCCTGCATCCTGCCTTGATGACAATGGACTAAACCTCTGAACTGTAAACAAGCTCCCAATTAAATGTTTTCCTTTATAAGAAGAGTTGCTGTGGTCATGGTGTCTCTTCACAGCAATAGAAACCCTAAGATACAAATAAATGAAAGATGTAATAAAAAGAAAAAAAAAGGCAAAATATAGGAGCAAAGTGAAAAAAGTACAAAGAGAGAAAGGAGGAGACAGGAAGAACTTTTTATGCACATCTAACAGATGGTAGAAATGAAGATTTAAAGTCTCTCTGGTGCATTTGAATAAATCCCAAACTCCTGCTCACAGTCGGAGATACCATGTGACCCGGCAATGTCTTTGTCACCAACTGCATGGTTGCTGTGCCTCTTTCGTTATGTGTTCCATTTCCTAAGATATCACTTCTTTGTCTTTGTTTATGTCTCTGTTTAAATTCTATGTCCCAGGAATACCTGAGATCATTCCAAGTTTATCGTCTCTCCCATTTCTTCTTCTTCTGCCCCTTTCCCTCTCCTTCTTCTTCTAGTCTTTGCTGGAGGANCTGGAAACTTTAGGCAGTGAGGGTCTCACTGGAGGTGTGTCTGGTCCCTATCGATTCCTTACTCTCTTAGCTTTCTGCCTGCCGGAGGATGAAGAGCCTTCTCTGTACATATCCCTGACCCTATGGTGTTTTGACTAAGAAACCAGGGCCTAAACCTCTGAGACTATGACCAAATAGGTCTTCCTTTAAGTTGTTTGCAATAGGAATTTTGTTACAATGATGAGAAAANTAGCAAATATGACNGTAAAGTTCTANNGTATTATCTGACATTTAGTTAGCACTTGATAGAAACTACTAAGAGCTGATGAATATGGTCTGTATGTACATTGTTCACTGTGCAGAGGTGTANTGGATGCAGCTTGTACTGGCTCATGGCAACTATTTGTTCACCTCTCTTCCCAGTTCCACATTCACCATNGTNAGGTAGCTGGACGCTGTGANGGGAGGATTTATGCCTTGGCAANTGGCAAATNCTTTAAATCAAAATTAAAANTTTCCTTTTGGCNAATAGGATCCAACCTGTTGTTTATCTAGGANNGTGCCTAGCACTTAGTAGGCATTCATTAAATACTTGTCNAATGAATAAGNNTNTGGTACTGAACCCTGTGTTTAACCAGTTCCTTAAAATCTTTTCCNCCANGACTTGAACTGGTAGGAGCTCCNGGCAGAATTCTTAACCTCAGGAGCCTTTNGCTGTGGACAGTGCTCAGGCATTGCCTATTTCCTGGACAGCCTCCGAAAGCAAACCTTGAAATTCCTTCCCTTAAGTCCCTGTCTCTTGGAAATATNGATAAAGGGGACAAGGAATGAGAAGCAGAAATGCAATTGCTGACTGAGATTGTCTGTCAGGTTCTCTGGGTTCAGCATCTGGTGTCTGTGTGGAGCGTGCTGTCTGCTTGCTCCTTAGATTTACAGCCTTGGGGTTCCTGTGAGGGAAGATCACCAGGCCCCGTGTGCATGCTAGACNAATGAGAAAAGAATGTGTGGAGTNGACGGCAGGTGTTCGAGTGTCGGGAGGGTTCAAGTGTGGGAACCTCTGTGTTAGAAGCAGGTGTGAGGTTATGTGTCAGTCAGGTTGTCACTTCCCTTCTTTTGGAAAGCAAGCTTGAACTCCCTTAGTAGGTCTGATGGAGGAGGTGCAGCATGGAGGAAGGAAGGTGTATGGTACATTTGTCTTTATAATTAACACGACCACAGAACAGCAGCTTCATTATAAAAATNCCATTATTGTTTATTCCTCACAAGAGTAGCACGTGCTCTTGCACTCTTTTGCTGGCCTTCCATCTTGATGCTGTGATGTAGTTTGGCAGTTTAAAAGTGTCATCTTATGTTTATTTAATTTTGTGTGAACATGATGTGGTGAACATAGTGATGCCAGGCATGATTGGTACACATCTGGGACCCAAGACTCAAGNCGTGGAGTCGGGGACATCAGGAAGAATCAAGACCATTCTTGTCTACCTAGTGAGTCTGAGGCTATCCTAGGCTCCATGAGAGTCTGTCTCAAAAAACTAAATCTTGCAAAAATCAACACAATATAGACTTTTGGTATGTGATGAAGTCAATATGAGTTCATGCAGGAATTTCTCTTCTTGAAGTCTAGTACCCCCACCACACTATTTTGTCTACATCTTTCTTTTAAATCATTTTGTTAGATCTGTCTGTCTGTCTGTCTATGGTTTCATTCTGTTGCCCTGACGGGCCTAGAACTCACTATATATCCTATGCTGACTCATACTCAAGGCAATCCTTCTGGTGCTTCAGCCCCCTTAGTGCAGGGATTACAGACATGAGCTACCACTTGTGTTTGGAGATGGGATCTCACTATANAGCCCAGGCTGGCCTTGAACTTCTGCTCCTCTTGCCTTGGCCTCCTGAATGCTGGAGGAGAAAGTGGCTGCTGCCTGTGTGTGGGGAGCAGGTTGGGAGCATGTGGCCATGCTTGCTCACATCTCAGTGACTAGGCTTGTGCTGCTATGACTGGCTTCCTCTGAAATCTTGACGGTAGTTCCACATAGTACCCCAAAAGCCCCCTCTTTCTTTTTGATAGTGCACACTGTTCCATTGTACGGATGTACCACATTTGTCTAACCAGGATGCTGCGGTGGATATTAATTTGCTTCTAAGATTTTGCTTTTAAAGCCATGCTGTGACAAGTTTTGTCANTGGGCATTTGCACTGGTGTATATGTGCTGTCTGTTCCATGGTTGGAACAGATGAGGCTCACATGAAAATGCTCACTGCCTAGGGCCATGAAAGCAAGCTCTGCCGGCCAGCTACCAAGAGAGTGTCCACCACAGCAACTGCCTACATCATTCAGTGTTGCAGAAAACCAGGCACAGATGGGAGAAAAACCAATGAAGTTACATGACTGTTAGCAAAGCTCTAACGGGAGAGGGTGAGAAAGAGGGTGTGTAGGGCCCTGTCCCAGGGATGAGCAGTCACCCAAAGCACAGCAGCATGGGTAATTTGGACATACCATAATGTTTAGTGACGGTGGGCTGTACTTCAGTCTCTGTGGTACGTGTGTGGGTACAGCAATGAGCCCTTGAATCCTGTGTTGGGTGAAGTTTGGACTTAATAGTTCTTTAGAAGAAGCTCATGAGCCAGACGTAGTGGCGCACNCCTTCAATCCCAGCACATGGGAGGCAGAGGCAGGCGGATCTCTGTGAGTTTGAGGTCAGCGTGGTCTACANAGAGTTCCAGGCTAATTGAGCCTACATAGTGAGACAATATTTCAAAGGAAAAGGAGGAGAAGAAATTTCTTTGGAAAGCTAGCTTTTATGTCACATTTTTAATGTGATATTAAAAAACACGTAAGAAAACTGTGTTCTGAGTCATCAGGATGGCACTTTATCACTTTTCGCCAAGTGATGTCAGTGTCTGCATTTACGTTTACATGTGTGATGAGTTGGTACCTAGTACTGTGGCTTCAGTGTTCTCTGCTATGAGAAGAGGGTAGAGGAGGGCTTAACGTATAAATGTTGTGTTTGCTCTGGGAAGCTGATGCCCTCCTAACACNCTGAGGAAACAAAGGGTGAAAGGAAGTTCCAACAGAGAGAGAGATGGTGGAAGGAGAGAGTCAGGCAATGCAGCATGCCACACTTGAAGCTCCACATGGATGCCACAGGTCCACTTAAAGAATATTGACTTTATAATTATGTTTCCGTTTAACGGGTACCATTGCCTTTATAGGCACAAGTACATTTTTATACTAGTCTTATGTCTATATGTATGTGAATGACATTGCACAAATAAATGACCGTTCCTGGGAAGATGGAGAACTTTTGTTGTTGATGTTTTCTTGCAAGGCAAGTTACAGGAGGGTCCTAAGTGACATGATTAAGACTGGTATTTTGTTAATTTCTTTTTTCTGGTTTCTGTGGCCTGAGAAGAAGCAGTTCAAGGGAGGAGAGGTTTGTTTTGGCAGTTTGATGGGATGTGGTCCGTCATGAAGAGGAAGGCTGCCTATGGGTGGGGGGAGCATGTGGCCGNGCTTCTTCATATCTCAGCAACTAGGAAGCAGGGAGCTGTGAATGCTTGCATACTTTTTCTTCTTTTATTCCATCTAAGCCCCCAACNTATGGGATGAAGCCATGGGATTACCTGAGGCAAAAAACCTACCCTGAGTGCGGGTAGGTTTTTCTTCTCNGGCAATCCTCTCTGCATTGCCTCAGGGACACACCAAGGGTGTACCTCAATCTTCTAGGTGATCCAGTCAAGTTGGCAGTGAAGAGTAACCAACACAAGTGTTCATTTCTTTTAATTAACTGGTTAATTCATTTTGTGGCTCTTGGGATTAAGCCTAGGGTCTCATATATACTAGGCAAAGGTTTCACCACTGGTTTATACCTCTTAAACTTTTCCCAACTTTTTATTTTGAGACAGGATCNCCCTAAATTGCCTAAATTGGCCTTGAACTTATTCTATAGTCTAGACAGGCTTTGAATTTTCTATCCTCCTGCCTTAGCCTTCTGAGTGGCTGAGACTGTGCACCTATACACCCATACCACCAGGCCTGGGCAATCTATCTATCTATCTATCTATCTATCTATCTATCTATCTATCTATCATCTATCTATCTATCTATCTATCTATCTATCTATCTATCTATCATCTATCTATCAATCATCAATCTATTTATTTATTATCTATCTATCTATCTATCTATCTATCTATCTATCTATCTATCTATGTAGTGTATGTGTGTTAAAGGCCTGTGTGTAGAGGCCTGTGTCCTACTCTATCATTCTCTGCCACATCCCCTTGAAACAGAGCCTCTACCTGAATCTGGAGCTCTCCTTTCAGCTAGGCTGGCAGGCTGCCTACCTCCAATGATGGGGTTACCAGTGTGTGTGGCCACACCCAGCTTTTACATGGGTGCTGGGGATTCAAACCCAAGCCTTCGTGTTTGCATGGTACTCTTTATGCACTGAACCATCTCTTTAGTCCCAGACCTGGCTATTAATTAATTCTGAGTCCAGCTCTCACTGTATAATGTGAGCTTGCCTCATGTTTGTGATCCTCCAGCCCCAGCCTCCTGAGTGCTGGGAAGAATGTGCCATCACAGTCAGCCTCAGAGGGTGTTTTNTTTTTTTAAAAAAACTTGTTTATTTTAATTTTATGTGTATAAGTGTTTTGCCTGCATGTATGTGCATCACATGTGAGTAGTGCCTGTGGAGGAGAATAAGGTATTGAATCCCCTGAAACTGGAGTTCTGGATGGTAGTGAGGTGCTGGATGTGTGTGCTGGGAGCTGAACCTGAGACCTCTCTAAGAGCAGCAGGTGCTCTTAACTGTGGAGACATCTCTCCAGCCTTCAGATGAGTGGTTTTAAACAGAGCATACTAGCACTTTAGACACAAGACTAGGCTAAGAGGCTGATGGGGGTCAAAAGTGTGCCAATGTGGAGTTGTCCAGGTGAGAGTAGATTTGAGAGACATTTAGGAGGTGAAACTGATAGGATTTGGGGACTGCCTGCTTCAGCAGCTGAGGGAGAAGAAAGCGCAAGCTGGCACCTTGGTTTCTGCTTGGGTGTAAATGGATATATTGCATCATTGATTAAGGCATTAGATAGAAAGGGGGGCTGAAAGGCAGCCCTAGATGTGGAGACAAGACATTTCATCTTGGACACGCTGCAGTGTCAAGGCCTATGGGCCATGTAGGTAGAGGTGTTCTGCAGGTGATTGGACCAGCGGTTCTGATGCTTGGGCTGCACAGATCCGGAAAGAGCCGGCATTTGTGTTGTGGATAAGACAAGGAGAGAAGTCAAAAGCTTCCGGAAAGCAGGTGTGGAACACACAGGGCTGTGGGCAGTCTCCTCCAGAACACTGAAGGTGGAAGTGCAAAGGGAAAGCCGGAGTGGATAGGAATAGCCTTGAGAATGAGAAAAGTTGGAAAGATCCTGGTGATTAAAGGTTGTCAGTGATGTCACANGCAGAATAGAGCTTTAAGATGAGAATCAAANTGTACCTTTGTGGCTTTCCTACTGCACNAAGAACATGGCTCTACCTACCTCCCTGAGCCTCCAGGACAATTCAGAATCCTCTTCAACTATACGCTTCTCCTTGTGGACCTAACTGAAGTTGGCATGGGCATTTCGCCTGCCTGAGCTTCCTTGTTTGTTATCTGTGGGGCAGATGCTGTTGTTGATTTTGGAGCAGTGTGCTCCAGCTTCTTGAGGAAAGGACTAGAGAAGGCATGCTTGCTAGTTTTGCCAACTTGACCCAAGCTAGAGTTAGTTATCTGAACGGAGAGAACATCAATTGAGGAAACACTTCCATAAGATCAGGCTGTAGGCAGGCTGTAGCATGTTTTCTTAATTAGTGATTGATGTGGAAGGGGCCAGGCCATGGTGGGTGGTGCCCTCCCTGGGTTGGTGGCCCTGGGTTCTATGAGAAAGCTGAATGAGCAAGTCATGGGGAGCAAGCCAGTAAGCAGCACTCCTCCATGACCTCTGCATCAGCCCCTGCCTCCAGGTTTCTGCTCTGCTTGAGTTCCTGTCCTGACTTCCTTCAGTGATGGACAGTGAAGATGTGGAAGTNGAAGCCAAATAAACCCTTCCCTTCTCAACTTGCTTTTGGCCATGGTGTTTCATCACAGCAATAGAAACCCTCACTAGGACAACNGGGAAGGGGTGCCACAGTGGGNAGTGCAATAGTCACCAAGAGCCTAGAAAGGGGGAGGGTGAAAGGGGATTTGGAATGGATGCTGGGACTGACCTAGGCCTAGCATCAGACGTGTGAGCCAGGTGTGGTGACACTTATAGTCTTGGCACTCAGGTGGCAGAGGTTGGGGCAGGAGGGTCACAACCCAGCTTCACGTAGTGAGATGCTGTCTTAAAAAGACAAGGTGGAAGCCAAGGCTGAAGAGGCNGAGGCCACGTTATGGCAGAGCTGTGGGATTTGTTTAGCTTTTTTCCTTTACATTGATTGATGGATGGATGGATGGATTGATTGATTGTGGATGTGTGTGTGTGTGTGTGTGTGCTGTCTCTTATACACATCTAGATGTGTATAAGAGACAGCACGAATATTCATGCTACAGTGAACATATGCAGGACACTGGACAACTCATTGGAATCACCACCACGTGGGTTCCAGGGGACTGATGTAGGCTGCANNCTTAGAAGAGATTTTATTTGCTGAGCCATCTCACTGGTCCCAGATTTTTTTCCTATTAGTTCACTGCTAAGTGGGGGTCAGAAAAATTGAGTGTGGTTGTCACATAGCGATTGGTAACACAGATTTAGCTGTTTGTGGAGGCCCAGAAACAACTGTTCTCTTCAGGGGTCTTTGAACTTGAAATAGAAAACGGCTGAGTTGGTCTGAANGCTGTATCTCTGGCTCCACTGNGAAGNCCCTGGCTTCACCTGTGGTAACTAGGCTGTGAGAGAATTACCAGTGATTAAATAGCCATAGCACTATCATTTCAGGCAAGTGACATTATAGCTCAAGGGACTGAAAGGGAACCCTAGAAACAACATTCACCTTAAAAACCCCAAACACTAGATGGAGTAAATGTAGTAGGATGTGTGGTTTGGTGGCTGGAAATGTCTAAAGAGCTCTCTGCCCACTGCTCCGCTTCCTCTGCCTTCCCTATTACTCTTCTCTCCATCCCCTCATAGCTATCACATAAATTTAAAATATTGTTTCAATATTATGTTATTTATTTTAAAAAATGTTTTGAACAAGGTTTTACTGTGTAGCTCAGGCTGGCCTTGAACTTGCTATTCTTCTNAAGGTCAATATTCTGTTACTGATATATCATTGTTCATGATTTTAAAACAAGAAAGTCCAAATTATAACTAGCAAATGAATATAAAAATGTTTGGTTTCTCATGCCATCTATTTAAAGACCCACCAAAGAAGACAGTTATGATGTAACACTTTCATTTTGTGGATAAAAGTGGCCATAGGTGGGGAAGGGCCACAGCAGCCAAGCCCCACCTCCCCCGCCATGGGCTACCTAGTTTGATGTTAACTTGACACAAGCTAGAGTTATCTGAAAGGTGGGAATCTCCAGTGAGATGACTTTGTAAGATCCGGCTATAGGGCATTTTTCTTTATTAGTGATGNAGAGGGCCCAGCCCATTGTGGATGGTGCCATCTCCGGGCTGGTGGTCCTGGGTTCTACAAGAAAGCAGGCTGGNCAAGTCATTATGAACAAGCCAATAAGCAACATCCCTCCATGGCCTCTGTATCAGCTCCTGCCTCCAGGTCCCTGCACTGCTTGAATTCCTGCTCTCACTGCTNTTGATGATAATAAACTCTTTTCTCCCCTAGCTGCTTTTGATCATGGTGTTTCATCACAGCAATAGTCACCCTAACTAGGACACCCAGCTAGACAGAGAAGGGGAACTCCTCCCTTTGGTACTGGCAGGTATCGCACACTATTAAGCTTGTTAGAATCATTCTTAGCATCAATGTTGAGCTTCTTGTAAGTACTCCTGGTGTCCATTTCCCAGTAAATAAGCAGACACTGGAGGGATGGGGCTATTTGATTTCTTAATCTGCAGCTGTCTGAGCTCTGCAACCACAAGCCTCAGTGAACTCTAGATGACCCTGCAACCATTTTCACCTAGGCCAGAGGGGGAGCACCTCTTTTCCTGGCCCGACAGAGGGACTGGCAGAGAGACAGGGCTATGATTGGTGCAAGCACAAAGCACCATTTGTAAGTGACTGTGATTGGTGCAGATGCCCTTCCTCCAGCTACGCAAGCAGGCTGCTCAGCGCAGTGAGACACTCTGCTCTGCTGCCTCTGCTGCCTCTCCCTGAGCTGCTGCAGCATGAGGCTAGGAGCTGAAGTAGCTGATGAATAGCACAAGATCAGCCAGGGCAGGGAGNTGGTGGTGAGCTGGTGCTGATGGTGGAGAGATGGTGGAGCCTGGGAGAAGGCTTGAGGAATCTTGACTTCCGAGGTCTATGCAAGAGCTCGACCCCTTACAGAGCAAGGGATCTAGCACCCTAGCCTACACAAGAGGCACCACCTACTGCTGCCTCTCTTTGCTGTCCAATCAGAGCTATCCAAAGACCAACTCGAAGAGCTTCTCTTTTACTACCTGGGACTTCTGTCCAGATAGAGTGAAAGAGTCTTAGGCTGGTGATAGGTAACAATGGAAGACTGCTTGGCAGTTGGCATCCTGGACCAGCATCTGGGCCAGACTGTGGGGAGACTGCTTGGGTCTGCACATGACCTCTGCCTCTTGCCAGGAACACTG
>LZPO01097100.1:481236-495322 GCA_001675575.1 Neotoma lepida
CCATGGCCTGTACTGTGGGTGGGTAAAGATGGGTGGTCCTAATCCTCAAAACTGCCTGAAGTAGAGGGCCATGAACCTCTGCAGAAGATACCTGACTTGGGTCTTTCCAAAGAAAGCCTGGCCTGGTTGCTTTGAGAGCCACTGGTGTCTANGAATGTCCACCTTCTCCCCTCACTCCATCATGAAGTACCACCACTAGCTTGGTNCCAATCCCTCTTTCTGTCCCAGGCTTTTAAACNCTTACTCTCCTTTCTTCCCNTAAGCTCAGCTCAGCTGTGTGTATGTTGGATGTCGCTGAGTCACTTTGCCAAGGAAGTCTTCCCTGCTGTCCCTAGCACCCTCAGTGTCCCCTTTGTGTCNAGCAGCAGTTATAACTGTGTAGCTATTGGTAACCACCTTTAAGGCTTTGACTAAGAGCCCTAGAAGGGCAGCATTGCTCACATCTGAACTTCAGACCCTGGTGCATTAAACAGGAGGTAATTAAACAGCTGCTGGCAGAAGAAAGACTAACATCCTCTCTTCAGCTCAGCTTCCTTCTTCACCCTGTGACACCAGAGTGCCCTTCTTAGATTAGCCTAACAACAACAACAACAACAAAATTCCCAGTGGAGGCTGGAGAGACGGCTCAGTGGTTAAGAGCGTTTCTGTTCTTCCAGAAGACCTGAGGTCTGTTCCCAGCACCCATGTCAGAGGGCTCACAGCTGTCTATAATTTTAGCTCCAGGGTATTCAATGCCTCTGGCCTCTTGAAGGCACCTGCACTCACGTGCATATACCCGCACGCAGACACACTCCCCTATACATAGTTTAAAATAATAAAAACAAAATTAAAAGCCTTCCAATGACAGTCTAGTTCCTCCTCTAATTCCAGCCACACACAGCCTACATCCAGATGTGTGCTGACTTATGATAGGGTTACGGGCTAATAAACCCATTGTGAGTTGAAAATAATATAGGTCAAAAGTGTGTTGGGTGTATATACAGAATGAGTCAGTTCAGCAGTGTGCTGTGGAGTGTTGGGTGTTTTCTATCATGATATGTGCATGACTGGAGTGGCAGCTCCCTGTACCTCCTATTGATAGCCAGTAGAAAGTTCAAACTTCAAAATTCTAGATGTGTTTTCTGTCACAGAATGCATAGTGCCTCTGTATTGTATCATCAGGTCTAGAAATNCTAAGTCAAGTTGTTGTCAGATTGGAACCTTTTGTAATTTATAAAACGAAATCTTGGGACTGGGGATGTGGTTCAGTTGGTAGGGTGATTGATGAGCAAATAAAGGCCCATCACCTGTACCACAAAAACAAATAAATAAAATGAAAATCTAAATGTATCTCTTCTTCCTGGACCCTCTGCTCATAGGAGAAAGTCCAGCCCTTTTCAAATGGTTTCAAGGCCCTTTGGACCCGGGTAGCTGTTGGCCTGGCAACTGCCNTCCACACCTCCTTCACCATCCCATCCTCCTTGATGTTACACTGATAGTAGCAGCCTTCCAGATGTGTCTTACATGCTCACTTTTCCTATGCCAGGGCATCTTGGCCCTTCTTCNTCTCTTCTGGGGAGCCTGGAGTCCTCTTTTGGGCCTTCCCGGCACCTGTAGAAACTAGCAGTCTTCCCATCTGTACTTCCTCCCAGACTCTGTGTTTCTAACCGTCCGTCTTTCATGTTTGAGCCTCATGCCTAGTAAATAGAATCACTAAACACTGACTGAATGAAGATCTCTTATCTCATGCCTGCCTGGGCCTACGCTCAGCCAGGCNGGCCCTGGGAGGCCCCCCTCCTTTGTTTAAGCTCCCCACCAATTCCGTCTTCAACATTCACCATCGAAGCTGCTGCTCCCCTTCTCCCCAGAGGTTTCCAGTGGCTCCCGGGAGGCCCTCTCTCCAGCCAGCTGCGTTCCTGTGGCCCAGTGGGTGTACAATGTGCTATGCAGGGGCTAAAGAGGGAGGAGAAGGAGACTGGGGTGGGANAGGCTCTCTCTGGTACCTGTCTTCTAAGACACAGCAGGACTGTCACCCAGGTGTTAATGTGACAAAATATTCCCACACTGATTGTTAAGCAGCCAGTGGCTGCTGTGGGTGGCCTGCTGTCTCAGATGCCCCTGACCTTCCCCTGCACCCCCTAACCTTCTCTCTGACACATCACTAAAAGACGATGTCTAGCACAGAAATCATCCTTCCTCCCAGGTGAGTGTGGATCACAAAGACTGAAGTACTCAGGGACTAGAAGACGTAAGAACACTGGAAACCAGTAGGTCTCTAAGGTGGAGCGTGGTCTAGGGCTTCCAGGACAGAAGAGCCAGTCCTGTCAGAGTTCTGAGGACAGGGGTTGCCTTCATGCCTACCTCACTCTGCATAGCCACAGGCACCAAGGCTGGCTGACACATGGCTGTGGACCCCAACAGCAGGTGAGGGGTAGAGGGTGCCCACACTTTCCATGGAGGACCGTTGGCTATCATGAGCTTACTGAAGTTGAACCTGTAGGTAAACCTCTTGCCTTTGGTCTTGTGCAAGATCCTCTTATTGTAGTAATACCTAGAGAATGGAGGAAGGAAGAGACTCAGCACCTCCTCCATCTGTCTAGCAGGTACTGGAGGACACCAGCCATCTTCCCACAGCGAGGGCATTTCCCAAGCCCTGCCACAGTGGGAAGCAGCCTGGAGTGCCAGGAACCACAGCCCTTTCCCTTGAACTCTGCCTCTTATACTGCTGGCCACCTCTCCTCACCTGAGGGCCCGGCTCAGCTTGTCATAGTTCATCTGTGGTTTGCACTTCCTGCGGCCCCAGAGGCGAGCCACTTCATCTGGATCCTTGATGACGAACTCCCCATACTCTCCCTGCTGCCAGGCGATGACATGGCGGAACTCTTCNTTCTGCAGTAGTTCCAGGATGAAGTGCCACAGCTGGATCTGCCGGGAGCCTGGCGACGACTCGGCTTTGAAAGCCCAGTCGGGGAAGGCCAGACCTGGGGTAGGAGAGTGTGAGGGTCACCTACTGTCCTCAGGCCCTGCCCAAGTCAACTTCAAGAGCATGGGGAGGAGGCAGGGAGTCTCACCTGAGATCCAGTAGTTGACAGGGGTGGTCAGAATGCCTTCCGAGAAGCAGTTACAGTACATGGTGTATGGTAGGTGAGAANGGGTTGAGTTTGGACCTCAGGCCTGCTGAGAGCAAGGGAAGGAATGGAGGTGAGAAAGGGAGAAGAGAGTCCAGGACAGAAAAGGAGCTAAGGCAAGAGTTTCCTTGTACACAGAGTAAGCCCAACTTGTGGGGACCTCCTTGACTCAGAGGCTACCCCCGGGGTGGTGGTTTGAGTCAAAGCCCAAGGAGAAAAGGCAAAAGGTTCTCATCCTGAGCTGAGATGGAGGATTTAGACAGAGACAAACTGTCCTTAGGGCTCAGCAGGATTTTGAGAAGAAAAGAGAGAATGATTTTTTCTTTACTTTGAGTAGAGGAGCAGTGGCATGTATACATACTGCTAACGTTTTCTGGTTGTTNTGAGACAGGTTCTCATGTAGTTCAGGCTGAGTCTCATGCTGTGTAGCTGAATCGGAAACTGACCTTGGACTCCTGACCCCGCCGCTGCCACCCACTGAGTGCTAGGATTGCTGGCATGCGGCACCACACTTGGCCTCCCCTTCTGGTAACTTTACAACAATTTCACATTTGAGACAGGTGGGGATTTTTGTGTTGTTTTCACCAAAGCCCAAATNCCTGGTGCATAGTTGTCTATAAGTGATTGCTGACAGAATAAATGAATGTTAATGACTTTTCAATNGTCTCATTCTTTTGTTGCTGCATTTNAAAAAAATGTTACCTCCTTTACTTGTCACCCCAAACTATGTAGGATCTAGTCTTTATTTTGTATTTGCCCTCCAAANGTTGTTACCTCCTTTCAGGGTAGTTTAGAGGTAGCACCCACTTTTAGAGTCTCCCTCCCACAGCCTGGAAGTAACAGGGGAAGTGACAGGTGAATGGATAGACAGATGGATGGCATGAGACAATAGGGCTAAGGCTACCTGGATGAGATCAGAAATTCAAGTCTTGTCCAGTCTTATCCCTGTGTGTCAGGGAGGCAGAGGCATATGTGGCCAGGGCCAAGGTTGTCCCTATCTTGGCCACATCCCTTTCTGTGTTCTCAGCATGGCTGTGCTGCTGCTCCAAAACTCCTGTGGCTGTGGATGCCTTTCTGACCCCAATCTCCTCCTAGTGAGAGGGAGCCACAGCCCCTGCCCTTGGAGTTTCCCAGGCTATCCCAAGATTGGAGCCAGGCAGGACAGGGCCAGCCAGGTCCTGAGAGTGGCTGAGCCACACATTGTAAATGTTCTTGTTGGAGTCCAGATCACTGACACTCCCTGGGGTGTGGAGATTCAGGAGCTACCCCAAAGAGGCTAGGCTGGCTGACAGTGAGCACAGTGGGGCCAAGGGCAAGAGGTATGGAATCTTCATGAATTTGTGTGACATTTTTTTTTCACTGAGGTGCTAATCTCTATAGAGTTCTACTTTTAGCATATCCACTGTTCAAGGCAGCACTCAATGGTATTATTATTATTATTATTATTATTATTATTATTATTATTATTGACAGCTGTGTTCCCCTTGGAGCTCAGGAACCCTGGTTGCCTTGTTCAGTGCTGGCCATTTAGATCACATCCTGGTACCATGCCTTGTATTCATATGTGCTTAACGAACCATGGGTAGGGAAGGGTGATCTTGCTGGTTCTCAGGATGTGTCGGGGAAATCAGGGAAAGGTTTTAGAACTATCCTCAGTGAGACAGGCTTGCCCAAGGGAAGAGAGGCAGCATTGAAGCAAACCTGGGTTGAAGAGAGGATGTTGGTGCAAGATGCTGGCTTCTACTGCCACTAGTAGGATGTGATTAGTGTGCAAGAGGACTGAGGAAGGATAGGAGAGAGGCTCACGGAGCAGAATGTGGAGCCTGCTCTTGGGGTGGCTCAGGCAGGGTTNCATGCTCTTAGCTCTGGGACTCCCATGCTGGTGAGTTCAGCATGAAGGAAGCATTGTTCTCAACTAGAACTTTTTACGTTGGTGTGTAGCAACCTCNTGTCATTCCAGAAAAGGCTTAAGAGAGAGAGGGTGACTTGACCAAGGCCCACCAGAGTACAATTGCCCTTAGAACTGTCTCTGTTGAGTTTCCCTNGGACTTTAAAATGCCACCTATGGCAGCCCATCTTGACGTTAATGAGCATGAGAATCATCTAAAGTCTTTTCAAAATGGGGATCTTGATCACNCGGGACGGCGGGACTCATGACAGCATACGTCTGACATGCTGTGAGGTGTGTGACCATGTGTNCCTGACCTGTGGTTTGAGTGTCNGGAACATCTGGAGCATAGTAGGTCTTAGAGGCCACTCCAAACCCTGGCAGGGTTATGGAGCTTCCCCAAGGTCATTCACCAAGAGAAAGACTGGGAAGAAGACCTCAGACCAAGATTCTGAAGATTCTAGTTGGGCATGGTGTACATGCCTATAAAGTCCTGCACTCAGAGGCAGAGGCAGGGAGATCATCACAGGTTGAGGCCAGCTTGGGATATGCAGAGAGTTCTAGGACAACCTGAGTTACACAGTGAGACTCTGTGATGAAGAAGAGGAGGAAGAGGCAGAGGAGGAGGAGGAGAAAAGAAAAGAGGGGATCCAGAGCTGTGGACATGTAGGGTTAATGATATGTATGTGTCCTAGAACTAGGCACAGCACATGTAGGGTCCCTAGTCCTTGCTTGTGAGAGAGGTGTCCTTACACCTTCATGAGAAAAAGAAAGAAAGAAAAGAAAAGAAAAGAAAAAATATTTACACAATTCAGCCATGGAGATAGGCAGGCTGCTGACACCTGCTCCCCTACCTGAAAAAAGACAAAACAGTTGTGGGGCATGACTGTTCCCAGCACTTGGAAGGCAGAGGCAGAAGGAACAAGAGTTCAAGGCCAACCTCNGCTACAAAGCACATTTGAGGCCAGCCTGGGCTATATGAGACCTGCCTCAATAAACAAAAGACAAACCAAAACACAACATAAGCAAGTGACTCCCAAAACAAAACCCCAACATGAAACCAGAGTGGTATGGGGTTGGGGGAGACTGAGTCTCCTGGACTTGGTGCAGCAGATTCCTACCTAGATGTGCCNTGCTTGTGCTCATGGGTCCTCAAGACACTTACCAGATCTGGGTGTGGGAAGCCTTAGTGATAGGTAGGAAGTCCTGCCAACGGTCTCCTGAAAATCCTTCCTTTCCTGCCTGAGGCCTTGAGCTGACAGTGGAGGCTTTCCAGAGAAGAGCAGCTGTCAGCTCTACCGCCATGGGTGTCAACTGTCTTTGTCACTTAACCTTAATTCCTTGTGTGTCACTTTTAACAAAAAAACTTTAAACTTTATTAGTGTGTCTGTGTGTGCATGTGTGTGTACCCATGCATGTGTGTGGAGAGCAGAGGACGATTTTGTGGAGTCTGTTCTCTCCTTTCATTTTGAAATGGGTTCGGGGATCTAACTCAGGTCACCAGGCTTGCTCTGCAAGTGTTTATCTGCTGAGCCATCTAGCTGGTCTCTTGTGTCACNGNAATCTACATTGGTGTAGAACTTCCCTGGCTGGGAGCATCCCACTCTGTGCCCCCCTGTTCTCTGGGCCTAGCTCTGGCTCTCTTGTGCTGTAGGCTGCATACTCAAAGATTGGTCACATTCTATTTACTGGCTGTCAGCAGCCCTGCAACACCCATGGCAAGATTAGCACAGTGGCTTACAGGATGAGTACTGGGAACCATAAATCAAAGAGGACCATAGCCCAGTCGGGAATGATCACTGTGGGTCTCCAAAGCATTTTGTATTTCTGGAAGGGCTAGAGCAGCCAGTGATAATTATTACCACAACGGTCATTCTGATTACTAATAATGTTAATCCCCTTGGCCAGTGTAAGTGTTCATTACAACACAAGTAGGTTCTAGGTCATTATTTAATAAAAGCAGTATAGATAATGATGAAAACAATAGGGATAAGTCTTAAGCTGGGCGCGGTGCCAAAGAAAACCTCCCAAGCTGCTTCACCTCTTCACACTTGCCACCATGTGAGCTGGGACCGCCACGGGTTCAGGATGAGGTGCCGCTCTTGTTAAGTTACTTCACTGATTCCTCACAATAACCTTTTGAGGTTGGCATTGGCTACATTTTGTAAGCCAAGGAAACAGAGGCTGAAAAAGATTAAGAGACTTGCTCAAGATCCTGCCAAGCGGTGGAGCTAGACAGGAACAGGTCTGTCTGACTCCAGGCTCTGAGATGTAATTGGTCAGCCGGGGCAGAAGAGTTGAAGCTCTAAGGAGAGAGAGGCAAGGCTGCCAGGAGGCCCTTGCCCCAGAGGAGACTATCCAGCCAAGCCTGGGATGTGGGCTCTTTGCCAAAAAAATTCAACAGTAGATCCAGAAAGCCAGAGGCCAGCTGCCCAGTAGGCAAAGCTTGAGAAAGATAGGAGCACACAGACAGACAGACANACACACACAGACATGGACACATACACACAAACACACACATACATACACAGACACACAGAGACACATAGACACAGACACACACAAACATACACAGAGACACAAGAGATACACACAGACACAGACACATACAAATAGGTACACAGAGACACATACAGACATACATGGACACGTGCACACAGACATACACACAGAGAGATGCATAGACACATACTCACAGACACAGACACACACATAAATACACATACAGAGACACATATAGACATACATGGACACATACACAGACATAACATAAAACACACAGTCACATACACAGATACACACACACATACACACAGAGAAACATACACACATGGATGCACACACACAGACGCACACATAGATACATACACACAGAAACATACAGACACACATAGATACAAATACAAACAGACACATACACACAGGCACACACAGACATAGACACACAGACATACAGACAGACACACATTTAGAGACAGACATACACACATGCAGAGACACACACAAAGACATACACACAAATATACAGAGACACTCACAGACACACACACACATACACACTAGCATTTGAGCATGTATGTAGAAATGTACAGTGACAGTAATTTTGAAGTCCTGGATGGGGTAGCTCACACTTGTAAACACAGCACTTGAAAGGCAGAGACAGGAGGCTTGCCTCAAGTTCAAGGCCAGCCTGAGCGTCAAAGAGAGTTTTAGGCCAGCAAAGGTACCGTGGGAAGGCTCTGCCTCAAACAAAACAAAACGAATCAATAAAAGTTATAAAAAGAAAGTCACGCTGTCATTGGGACCCTTGAAGCTAGGGACTAAGTGACCAGCTCAACTGGACAAAACCAGCACTCCACCAGTCAGCAGGAGAGGACTGATGAGCAAAGCCNTGAGAGGTGAAGAGACACAGAGCAGAGAGCTGGATCCTGAACAGTGGGGTCCAGAGTCGGACCCGGGGCCAGAGGGCAAGATGGAGATGAGACCACAGTGACAGCCACGGTGACAGCCAGCAGAAGACACCGCAGAAAGCTCAGAGGCTCCAGAGGTAGAACAGGCTGTCCCTCCCCTCCTTGGAGTCCCCAGACTGATTGGGACCTCCATTGCTCCCCTGGATCTTAGGTGGGGATGGCAAGCTCTGCTGATCATATCACCTAAGCTGTAAAAGGGACTGGGATCTTGGGTGGGGCAGCTGGGGACCTTGGGGCAGAGCAGGCAGCCTCCTTGTGCCTCTTGCCTCCTTTCCCTTCTCCCCTGGCTGAGGACACTTGGTATCCCTCCCTCCCTTGGGGATGACAACTTCCTGGAAAGACTCCCTCAAGGGTCTTAGATTTCCACCTAGCCTCTGGTGGCAGCCCCACCCCGGTGGCCCCCTTATTCTATCCTCCTTAGGGGCAGCAGGATTTAATAGGTTTTGGACTCCAAACCCAGACACCCTATGACAACTCCCACAGGGTTGACAGGACTGGGCAGTTGAAGGTTGACAAAAAACATAACAAAACAAAATAAACAACAAAAACACAACCCACCCTCACAGATGCTCTGGAGGAACCAGAGCTTAGGGGAATGGGCCATAGAGGTGGCTGTCAGAGGCTTCAGCCTGGCCCCCACCCCTCCTCTGACCTTCTCAGCTGGCCTCAGCCTGCTTCTCTCCTCTCATCCATCTAGTTTCCTTCCCACCTGTGGCCTCCTCCTGCTGGGCTGTTTCTCTGTGCTTTTCTCCTCAGCTTTCCATTGTCTCTGGTCACCCCTTCTCCTTGCCTGGGTGGCTAGTCTCCCCAGGTCTCAGCCTCACCACTTGTCACTGGCCCTGTTCTGTGCTGGCTGGCCTGGTCACCTTTTGTGTCTTGCCTTTTCTGTTNCTTCCCACCCCTGACTCTCAGAGGTTGTCCCTTTTCCACAACTGCCCCAGTGCTGTCTCAGTCATCGTATTCCTATCAGCTGTGCCTTAAGGAGCTTCCTGAAGACCCCCACCCCAGCCTTAGTATCCCCACCAGGAGCAAGAAATCCCCTGCAGCAGGCACTAAAGGAGCAGCAGAGCAAGACTAGCAGGAGATGAAAGTTCCAGCAAACAGCTGAGCTGGGTGAGCTGACTACAGCCCTGGGGTTGGGTGTTAGGCCAGCCAGAAAATCAGGGCAGTAGCAGAGGCAGCGGGCATCTGNGGCAGCNGACAGCTTCCTGAGCTGAGGCCAGTGACACCTTCTGACTCAGTTCCTAACCACCAACCCCCATGTCGACATCCAGCTCAGACCTCCAGCCTAGACCTGAGCCCTTCACTTTCCATCAGGTCTGAAGTCATCTCAGCTGGTTCTGTGCTTGAGTGTCTATGCCCATGAGGCCCCACTGCCCTTGGGCAAAGCANAGAGATCAAGCAACCCTTTCCCCAGCTGCCCCGAAGGGCTTGGGGAGAGCTCAGGACTTTCTCCTGGCATCTTGCCTGCCTCCCTAGCCTGCATCTGTGCTCTCTATTATAGGGGTTCTCATACTCCAGAATTCTTGGTCCTAGNTCTTTAGGAAAGGGTCCTGGGGGTCTGAAGAAGGAAGAGAGGCAGGCGGATGGAGCAGAATCCTCTTGCCCCAGCAGAGGCATGCATCCCTCAGTGCCTCCCCCCACCCCATACCTGCCAGGCTCAGGAGGAAGCACAGCTTCTCTGTCCCCATCTTGGCACTCTCTACCCACTCTGTGATGCTCCTCAACTCATCTGCTCCTCTGTGGGCCTCAACAACTGCTCTTTTACCCTCAGCTCCCCACCCTCCCCAATGGCAGAAGCCTCAGGTGTGTGGCTCCTCCGGATAACATGGCTAGCCGGATGAGGAGTTGGCTGAGGTCTTGGTTATTTGCTTACCATTTATCCTGGAGTCTGGTCTGTCCCGGAGAGCAGACATTGGACCCCACCTGCAGAGAAGAACCCCAGGCTACGTCTCTGTGACATCCTCCCAGATGCCGGGGTGCTCTCTGCCCTGAGCGCACAACTCCAGCTCTGTGCTATTCCTCTGTAGAAAGAAAAGCCTCGCCACCCCAGTGGGCCTTGGGTCCTTGCTTCCCCCTTCCCAACTGACCCATAACTGGCTCCATAGCCAGGCAGGTGCACAAAGAGGAGCCCCTGTCACAGACCTGCCAGAGTGGCTTACCGCCTTGTAGCCGGCAATTCTGTGTGTACGCAGTCCGGCTCCTTCTGGCTCATTCCTTGCCCTTGCTCATCATGCGTTAGGGTTACTTAAAATGAGAGGGATCTCCAAGCTCCCAGGGGAGTTGATGTGGTCTGCAGACAGTACCATTAACCCTTCAAGGGCCAGTGGCATGGCCCTATGCCCCAGCCCGGCACCACCCCCACACATACACACCTTGCAGCAGAGTAGGGCATCTTCCTATGGGTCAGCCGGCTCCTAAAGCACCTAATAGGGAGATATCCTCGTTTTCAATTCTTCTAAAGGTTGCTGACCCACTGGGAAGCCCTGCCAGTTGTCTGGTCATCTCACTCTTTCAGCCCCTTTCTTGCATAGCTTTCTGTGGAGATAGTTCGGACCTGAAAACTGACCTTATACCTCCCAGACTTATACTCTACGGCTGCCTTTCCCCTGGCTGCCCTCTTGCTCACACACTAGTGACAAACTGTCACAGTCTTTAACTTTCCTTCTTTGGCTCAAATAAAATGATTAGATGATTTATTTTTTTAAGCATTTTTTTTACTCACTCTTTAGTACTGAGGACATGCCTAGGCAAACTCTTCCACCACTGAGTCCCAACCTCCACATGATAGTTACTCAAGCTCCTTTTTGAAAGATTTAAAGGCACTTAATATGTCTATTCTCTTACAGTTCTACAGATTTTTTTAAATTTTTAAACTTTATTCATTTGGCTTGAAGTTAGACAGCAGGAAGAACTTCCAACTAAGGATTAAGCAAGCTAGGACACAGTGACTACAGGGGCATCAGACTCAATGAGGAACAAGATAAGGGCTAGGATTCCCAGGACATCCTGGCGAGGAGACACCTAAGAAACAGGCTTTTCAGGTGGATACCTGGGGACCAAGCCACCCTGGAGCCTGTTCAGCTTTCCAGCCCTCAGCCGGGAGAGATCGCTGATGGATGTTGGTGGGGATCAGTATGATTTTCTTGTCTTCACTGACTCTGGGAGGCTGTGCCCCCACCCTTCAGCACCCCGCCTCTCCCAGCTGATAGGAGATGGGATAGAGGGCATGGAATTACATTCTGGACTTGTTTTCTGGTTAAATCAACCAAAGCTAACGTGATGGACAGGTGGGAAAGAGAGGCTGATTGATAAAAGACAAGAGCTTGGGTTCGGGGAGGGAGGGGTCTGGATGGGGGCTCCTTAGGCCAGAGCCACACAGGAGGGGGACAGAGTGCAATGATGGGCAAGGTGAGAAGAGTGTCGTGGTGTCCTAGTACCATAGGGGGTTAAAAAAAAAAAACCTCCAAACAAAACAAGTTAGGTCTGGTGGCCCACACTTCTTATCTTAGCCTTGAGCCACAGAGGTAAGAGGATCAGAAGTTTAAGGCCAGCCAAGCGTACATACTGAGTTTGAGGCCAGCCTAGGCTACACGAGAATCTGTCTGGAAAAAAAAAAATAAGAATCAACCAAAGAAATGTCAACTTCATTTCCAAGAATATCCGTGTCCATAGTTCTTCTGATCCCCTTTTCTGTCTTCTCAGCGGCTCTCGCCTGGGGGTACAATAATAGGCCTGTGCTGATCGCAGGGGTGGTAGAGAAGCCTGTCCTCTGAGCGGGTAAGACACAGTCCTCCTGGCTTGAGGCTGGATGGCTCTGGGTGTCTCCTAGAGCCCAGCTGAGCACAGGGCAATAAGGTGGGTGGGAGAGGCCCTTCCTCTTAGCCATGCTGGGCACCAAGGCTTGGCGTGCATACTTGGGAAATACAGGTGCACTGTAAGGGACATTCCTCTCACCTCTACAGGGCTCCAGGAACCACACCATGGAAGTAAACCCTGCATGGGCCCAGACCTTGGGCAAGGCTTCCCCAGGTTGGGAATGGGGATCCAGGTCACCCTTTCCTTCCCTGAGCAGGAAGGAGGCAAGACCCCCTCCCTCAGCCTGGTCCAGGGAAGTTCTGAGGACTCATTGGGATTCCTGGGGGGCTTATCCAGCCTCGTCATCACAAATGACACACTTACAAGCACACTTTGGCTAGCTGTTGGAGAAAGAGGGGCCCGGCCCACTACCTCTTGTCCCGTATTCTGTCCTGTATCCATGACAGAGGGTAAGCATGGCCAGAAGGTTGTGGCCTTACTGGATTCAGAGAGGAAGATGGGCTCTTGAAGAAGAATGAAGTCCCTAGGTGGCCAGAGATGGCCAAGGAAAGGAGGTGCAGAGGAGAGGGAGAGGCTGGGGTTGTGAGGCCAGGGAGGTGGGCACGAGGGTGAGGGGAGCCAGTGCTGCAGGCCTGTGGTATCCCAGAGACTGGAGACCCTTCAAGTCCCATTAGCATCAATAGAAGGTGACATGTGGGATCGATTCCAATCGAGGCAACAGACTCCCAGTAATAAACCTATTTCACTCACACTTCTCGCCCCCTCCGCTGCTGAGAGGAAGGCTCCTGCTGTCCTCCCAGAGGTTGCTTTGGTTCAGCCCTGCAGGGCTGTTGGGGGATCCTATGAGCCTGCCCAGGCTCCTCTCTTCCCAGTGGGAACAGGGACAGGCCTGGAGTGTGTGGACTGGCTCCCCCTGGGCACAGGTGGAAGCCTCTTTGTGCTCCTGTGTCTGTAGGAGGGCTAGTTCCAGTGTGGGTGCCTGAATTCCAACTGTCTGCCTCAGTAGGTCTTGTGTAGCCGTCGTGAAATGAGGATTCATTCCTCTGTGGCTCTCTGCCTGGGGCTGTATTTGTGTGTGTGGGTGTCTGTGTCAGTTTTTGTTTCCAGCGTCCATGTGCCTATCTGTCCATGTATGCCTGTCACACGTGGGTGTGTGAGCCCCACATAAGCTGCATATGAATGNGAGCGTGAGGTCTGGGTTTCGGTGGCTGTCTGCAGCGTGCTTTGTCTCAGAGACCGTGGGTGTTTGTGTATCTGCAGGTTTGTGGCTGGCCCGTCTTTGTCTCTTGGACACTGGGGAAATGCTGCTGGCATCTCAGCACTCATAGGAAAACCCTGCCTGAGTCAGGGCAGCACTCTAAGGGGCACTCAACCATCCCGTTTTACCAGGGCTAAGAGCTTCTCAGGTGCAGGATTTTCAGAAATCAGTCAGTCTCAGAAAACCCCAGGTGGCTGGTCTTTCTCCTTNCAGGCCCGGACTTAAGGAAGCTAAAGTGTATGGAAGTGCAGGTGCCAGGGAAGGAAGGAGAAGAGAAAGGTCAAGGTGTGTGGATAGAGGGAGAGCAAGAACGGCCTCCNGGGCAGCTGCCCCTCTAGGGCAGAGGGGGGAAGCTAAGAGGAGGAAAGTAGGACCGGTTGTCCCCACTCTGGAACCCTGCAGAAGGAGAGCTGTGCCGGATCTTATGAGAGACACTGTCAGACTGTGAGGATGCGTGCCTGCTAGTGAGGTGTCAGCAGATACAGGGCCTGGTCAGGACTCCCACCGTCCCCTCCTGCACATCTCACCTGACACTGTGTGTGTG
>LZPO01097100.1:511836-543071 GCA_001675575.1 Neotoma lepida
ATTGTGTTAATCTTAAACACTTGGTCTATGTGGGTAAAAGTTCTCTGTAAACAAATGGCTCTGGTTTTTCAGAGTTATCTATACCAAGGAGTCAACAACCTAAAAGGATGGTTCACTGTTTTGCTTTTCCTGAGATAATGATGATTATTATTATTTTGTGCTGAGAGTTGAACCCAGGGCCTTATACATGCTAGGTAAGTAGTGTTCTGAGCTATGGCCACCCCAGAACTTTTGATTAGCATCTTGNACCTATTAGTGATCACTGCCGGTTTAATAGCTTTTAGTGTAACAGGTGTGCCAGATCACTAACTACTGTTAGATTTGCAGAGTAGAGCTTCTACAGGGTCAGAGTCCAGTGACTCCTTGCCTCGGAAAACCGGATTAGTCCCAGGGGTTGATGGACATTCTATTCAAGTTGTCTAAGTGGTTGAACTTCCGGGCTTTCAATTGATGAACATGGATCAAAGAANAAGACCAACATTTTTGGACATGGAGTGTCAAAATTGATGGCATGTCCATCTAGAGTCCTACTTTCTATAGGTGCATAGGGAAGAAGCAAGAATGAGAAACAGAGGAAACAAGATTCCAGGGGCTAGGACAGCTTTGATTTCCTAATGCAGCTCCCTTAGGCCCAGGGAAAGAAAACAGGTTGTAATTAGAGGTGCATTCCAACCCCCACCCCCAAATGCATGCCCCAGGGACAGGAGGGAGCGGTTACTGGAGAGGCGGAACTGCAATGAGAGCAGTCGAGCTAAAACTGCCCTGACTTGTTATGTGCAGTAATTACATATCTACAGATCATCTTAGTATTATATTCTTAGCCACACCCTCCTCCAATTTTTCAAGTTTCTGCCAACTTCTGAGTAATTTTATTCAAAATCATGATCTCCTTTCTCTGCATAAAATGTCACAAAGAACAACGATAAAACTGGTCAAAAATGGTACTCGACACCTGTAATCCTAGCACTTGGATGATGAGGCAGGAAGACTGCCCTAGGCCAAGTTGACAAGAGTAAAGTTCAAGACTAGCCTGACTACATAGTGAGACCTGTCTCAAATATAAAAAAAAAAAANNTGACTTTTGAGCAGGGGGATAATTTACTATCTTTTAACATGCTTCCCCCTCAAACAAACAAAAATCCCCAAAGTAAAAAGAAAGCTCTAACCTAACTCTAACTCAAACAACTACATCCAACACTTGTGTAAGTGGATGCGTCTTCATCAAGGAGACCAAAACGCTGTGAGCTCTGATGAATGCTGTAAGACAGCACAGAGGGGGAAGCCTGCTTGCACTTAAAAGGAGAGGAGGCTAAGTCAAGCCCAGAGTCTTGCACTGAGGAACGCTGCTGAGTGCTGGTGCAGATCAGACTTGGCCTTTCACTGCAAACATGATCAAGGGTGCTGTGGTTTTGATGACATTCACTTGATAAGGGAGAGCTTGTAGTTTCATAGAAAATCGGAAATGTTTGTAGAAACAGGTTCACAGCTATGAAACAGCCATTGGGCAAGGTGTTAAAATGGAGTCTTGAATTTAAAATTNAACATAAACCTATGGACTCATTCCCCAAAAGGAGTTTAGTAACATCCAGGAGGCTGGAAATAATGCACATAGAAGTACCCAACTAAACTAAATAAGCCTGTTAGAGTAATGCATAGCCCATTACCCCTGTTAGATGAGTAAGGAGGACTTCAAGTTACCTAAGGGATCACGTTACATCAATGTTTCTAAAAGCTCCTTACACAGGTCATGTCTCAGCTTTAGGTTTTTGGTAATTCTTTTGAAATTCAAAATCCACTCTCCATCATAGGTGTTTGTATCTTACCACTTGAGCGGATGTTGATGAATGGGTAGTTGGGCATCACCAGCTTGTTGAAGTTAAACTTGTAAGTAAATCTTTTCCCTTTTGTTTTATGAAGGATCCTCTTGTTGTAATAGTATCTACAAAAAGAAGAACACATGGTCCAGCATTTGCTATACTTAGGTAATTACTAAGATCAATTTTGGCTCTAAGCATTGCTTACAAAAACCTTCACCATTCCTTTGTGGCCCTGGGGTTATGGCTTGGAGACCTAGGAACTCACTTTTCTCATCCAGTTTAAACTCAGCTNTGGTCTTTGACTAGAGCTTGACACAGACATTTTTGTTTTCAGATCCCAAACACNTTCCTCAGTTCTAACCACTCACCTTCTCATTTCTCTACAGTTTCAATCTATGACCCTCTTCCTTCCTGCTCCACTCTAAGTAACTGTCTCGTTTCTTTCTGTCTTGCCCAGGTTGGGTCAGACAAGTCTTCTGGGAGAGCTCATGGGTTAGTCAGGAGCCTAAGTGCAAGGACTGAACGTGGAATGGAAACCTGTTTTCTGTTAGCCAGTGAGACAATGGGCAGGATCGGGAAACAGCAGCCAACCTGGCTGCTTCACCTTGGATGTGGCAGAGATGGGAGGTGGGAGGCTCCAGCAACACTGCACAGACTTTACACCCAGGTTATTGAGAATGAAGACAGACAGGAACTTCCAGCTACCTGGCTTCTTAAGTAGCGGATGTCATAAACTACCTGCTGGCCCCTTGAGGAGTAAAGGGTTATAAAATTTAAAAACTAAAAGAGAAGAGTGAACTCATAGCGATCATTCTTTGGACACATCACAGCAACCTATGGACAGAATGGAGGCTGCAGGTATGGTATGTGAGCACTTGGGTTCAGAGGCACTCAGCAAGNCTCCCTCCTGTACTCACTNTACCCTTCCCANTTCTTCTAGGAGAGCCCAGAGAGGAGAAATGACAGGAATTTCCCAATAGGGAAGTCTACACTAATCCTANGGATTATAAGTGAGCCCGAGTCCATGTTTCACCACATGCTCTTACCCACTACAAAGCATAATCGGCTGTCAGGAGCCAGTGCCAGCCACAGTGGAATCCCCTCCTACACCTTCTCACCTCTTGTGCCACTCAGATTGTACACTTTGACTCACACTTTTAAGTGACACATTATTCACTAAGAAGTGCAGTCTTNTGTCACCTGATACCTTTTCAGATAACATCCACAAAACTGCATACTTTCCTTCCAACTTTGCTAATACCACAAATTTGGAGGATCCTCTCCTCACCTGAGGGCCCGGCTCAGCTTGTCATAGTTCATCTGTGGTTTGCACTTCCTGCGGCCCCAGAGGCGAGCCACTTCATCTGGATCCTTGATGACGAACTCCCCATACTCTCCCTGCTGCCAGGCGATGACATGGCGGAACTCTTCCTTCTGCAGTAGTTCCAGGATGAAGTGCCACAGCTGGATCTGNCGGGAGCCTGGCGACGACTCTGTTTTGTAGGCCCAATCAGGAAACTGATACCCTTAAATGTGAAAAGAGCAAGATCAAAATAGTTAGGAGTTAGGTACAAACATGCCAGTACCCCACCTCCACATTCCATGGCTCACATCTCCAGAGTACTTTGCAAACACACCCTTCCAGTCAGCTAGGCTAATCATGAAGAGGAGAGGAAAGGATGGAGGAATTACCCATCCTTGTGGCAATCACTGACTCTAATAAAAGTTGACCAGCAGTACTTAGGCATCCTAATTTATCACCTTTTCAGAGATTACTAAATAACAAAGAAGCAAGATAAACTAATGTTTTAGGAACATGGCAGAAAACATCTTATCCCCAGGGTGGAATTATTTCTCTAACAGAAAAAGAGACACTAAAACTTGCAATGAAGATGTGTGGGTGGTCAAGTTAAATATCTATCCATAGGAAACAAGCCTACAACCATCCTACCAAGATCTACACAGTCATGAGGCTGTCAGTCGTGGTCTAGCATTTGTCAACTAAGCCCAAGTGGGAACAGGAACACTAAGGGACATTCCAGGTCTATCCGAGATGATTAACTTCTGCTCACCTCCACCTCCTTCTGGCTTTTCCACGATGCTACAGCCTGCTTTCATTTTCGCCCTCCTGCTGAGAGAAACAAGTCCCACAATTATTTTGAGATGCTGTGCGTTATCTAACTAAGGTTTTTTGGCACAGCTTTCCCCCAAACATCCCTCCCCCCTCCGTTTTTTTGTCTTTACTTTTCTTTCAAAGCCTTTTGTCTTTCAAACATGTCACCTCTAAACTACTAAACCTCAAGTCATCAAATGATGGTCCTCAGCTCATCAGCTTCAAAANCCATAATTATCTCTCACCTGACTTTAGCCACATGTGTAAACACTGTCCTTAATATTTGCCTTCTTCCTTCTGCCCAGCCCTCCAACAAAAAAAGGAAGAACAAACAGTAAAACAAGTCCAAAAAGGCAGCAAAACAAGCCAAACAATTTGTTTTCTATTACTAGACAATCCCATATGCTAANGTACACAGCCTGAGTTCACCCAGATATAACAATTTAAAGAGTGAAAAAAGCCAAACTCCCTACTCAGGAAGGAACTTCTGATTCCGAATATTTACTGAATTATGTGAGATGGAAAACAACATCTTCCCGTCAGAAACTGCGCTCACCCTTGAAAAATATTGAGATACAGAAAGTAAATACGCCATGTGTACAACCACTCTATACAAGAAACAGCACTCTCCTAAAATTTCGTGGGAAAAATTTCATAGCATATATTTAAGAGGGAAATAAAAAGGATAAGGCAGGTACTTGGGATCGCCTGGCTAGTGGTGGAAGNCATCTTGCCAGGATCTGAATTCATTCCATACAGATTTATATTTCCTCAATAAATTTCCTGTTCCTAGGAGCAGACAGCTTTGTGTCAATCCTTCAGCAAGGAGGAGGGAACGGTGAGACTGGCAGAGAATGACGGAGGAAGAGCGAACAGACTTACTCTCATCACTCTGCAGGGTGGACGACAGGCCGTCAGCACCGACAAGAGCAGGTCTGGAGCAAACGCAGGTGCTTCAGAGGCCCCAGGGTGGGGTGGGACAAATTCCTAATCTTGGAAATTTCACCTAACCTAGAATTCCTCTAGATGTTCTGCATTTTCTTTCCCGACATATACATTAAGGAGAACAGTAAGTTTCAGTCCATAAGAACACAAGCGACCAAGGAGCTGATAAATGGCTCAAGGCAGGAGGCAACAGACAGACACTGGCACACACAGGATATACACAGTAACAAGGCACCAGGGCTGGCAGAAGCTTCCTCTCCCGTTTCCGTGATGATGGGGGAGAAGAAACACCGATTTCCCCAAGGCTCCGGGAAGCTGTCCTGGACTAACTCCTAGACTGCGCTGTCGGATCGCAGGGCCTTTTCCCTGCTCGGGAACACCCTTCAGCCAGGCGGCTGTGGGCTCGCGCCGGGCGACGCCCGAGCCGGATGCCCTCTCGCTCCTCCGGCCCCCGACATGCCCATCAAGCCCCTCGGAGTCCGCAGGCGCGTCTGCAGGTGTTCGTGACTCCCGAGGGCGCCCGGTCACCCGCCCGGCCTGCGGCGGGCTTCGCCGCTCCCGCCCGTCCGCGCAGCGGCTCCTACGGCCGCCCGCACCCATGTCCCTTCCGTGCTGCCCGCGAGGGCCGCGACCGCCGACGCCGGCCTCACCTCTCCGGCGCCGTCCGTCTCTACTCGGGCTCCTCCGCGGCAGCTCGGGCTCCTCCTCATCCACCCAGCAGGAAGTGACTCCGCGGCTGCTTTCGTCACTTCCACTCTCGGCCGGGCTGGAGGGGGCGGTGTCCCGAGCCGACGCCGCTTCCGCCCATAAAGGTGCCGGTGCCCCTCTGTGGCTCGGAGGCCTTGTGCTTAAAACCCCGCGTGGAAAGAGGGCGCTTCCGCACTGACGGGAGTCCAGGAGCTTCGGAAGCACGTGTGGCATTGGCCTTTCCTCCAGCCCAGGGGATAGGATCGTTTCCTCGCGTGTCTCCATTTTAGTCCTGATCTGCTTCATCCAAGTATTCTAAAGTGCACGTCTTTGCCATTCAAATACCGCCCCCCCCCCGTTGCCTTTTGTTCCTGATTAAGCAATTACAAATTTGTCCGAAACAAACTTGGTTCAAGAGTTAGTGATTAGGGATCTGAAATCAGTTTCCGTAATTCCAAACGGTTCCCAGCCCAAGTTTCACTCCAGAGGCAGAGTTGGGATCAGAAAAGGTTAAGTGTATGAGAATAAAGAGTGGTCAAAAGTGGGGGAGGCGAAGATGACAGGAGGAATTGAAGACCAGNTTTATCAAATGCGTATCAACTGCGTACAACTTTTCCCTCCTGTGAACGACACAGAGCATGAAAATGTTACCATTAGCTGTTCAAAGTTTGGTTTCTAGTTTCGGACATGCCTATTAGCACCTCCCCAGGCTGGCCAATGACTTTGTAATTATCTAGATACTGGGATTATAGAAANGGTAGCACCACATCTGGCTTTTTGTTTGCTTGTAGACAGGGCCTTACCTCTGCCTGCCTTGGAACGCACTATGTAGATCAGGCTGGCCTCAAACTCGTAGAGATCTGCCTGCCTCTGCCTCNCAAGTGCTGGGATTAAGGGTNTGTGCCACCACAGGAGGCTAACGATGGGTTGTTCTTGAGTCATTGATAAGTTCNCTACTAAGTATTGCCTAAGGTTGNCTTACTTGTTTAAAAAAGAAGGAATAGTAGTGTTGGTGATGTCAGGATTTCCCCACCCTTTCTAGTCAGAAAGTCTTACTATGAAAGTAAATACAATGAACAATATTTAAATGTCATTAAGAGGATTACCAATATGAGCACTNTGAGTGTAGAAATGCCTTATAATAGTCTCCATCTTCTGTAAAGTCTAGAAACTGTCTTCTCTTTTAGGTTGAGCAGGTCAAAATGCTACNGTTTAGCTAAACCTGTGGTTCTAAAACTGTGGGTTGTGACCCCTTTGGCAAACCTCTATCTCCAGAAATATTTATATTAAAATTCATAACAGTAGCAAAATTACAGTTATAAAGTAGCAANGAAAATAATTTTATGGTTGGGGTCACCACAATATGAGGAACTGTATTAAAGGGTTACAGCATTAGGAAGGTTGAGAACCACTGAGCTAAATGACCTTATTTCAGTTCTCTTGCCTTCAACTATTGGCTTTGTCACCTTGGTTTAGTTTTCACTGTCAGTTCCTCATCTGTTTGAACATGGCATTTGTGGAGTATTCTTGTGGACACCTACAGCTGTTTAGCAGTATCTCATTGTGTAGAGGATATGGTAGGTATTTCATTGCCACATTTGATGTGTTAACACAATGTAGACAACTTAGGGCAGAGAACGGTACAGTGTAAACACAGCATATGGAGAGATGGTGACAAAATGATCTCAAGACTGATAAGAATCCTCAAATTTTCATACCATTCATGCAAATCTTATTCAGTGTTAACTCAGAAACCAGGGTGATCAGAATGAGTGGTTTTTCCAGAAACTCTGAGGTTGTCAGCCTTTAGCTCGTAGTTTAGATGGGCATGCTTAGAGCCAGCACTAATGAAGAACACGTAACCAGAGTATGAGGACTCCTTCTGTAGATATTTTTACTTACTCCTCTAGACTAATGATTTTCTGTGGCTATTTCTCTAACTAATTGGGGTCACAGAGGATGCGTTAACACGATTGACAGAAATGAACAGGTACTTGACATGAGTCTGAACTGATATCTTGAGAAATGTTTGTATCACAGCAGATCTCAACAGAGTTCTTCTTCTGAGAATCTAGTTAACCACCTGCCTGAAGTTCAACAGGTCAATTTAGCGTTGATAAAGCAAACTGGACGGGTCTGGATAAGCCATTTGTGCACTGGAANCCTTAACTGTGGTGGCGGGTGCTGGGACGGGTGGGGTGGGGAAGATTGGGACTGCTAGGGACTTCCTGCCCAGTTACCTATCTCCCATATTCACGACTCCATGGCAGCCTTCAGCATCTGTAGCATACAGGCTTTTACAAGTTGAAGATTCTTTGTGCTCTTGAAATGAGGAGAGCACATACCTCCTACAAGTACGGGCGTGGAAACACTTAGATACAGCCTAGTAGTCGAGCTATCTTGTAATCACTCTTGAATTTCCAGTTGCTCAGAGCAACTTTGACACTGCCTTCCTCCCCCTCCCCACCCATATTTATAATTGTCCCACATCTAGGATAAGGTTCAGTTCTAAGCCAGGTACTCTCAAAATTCTTACCAAAATACAGCTACTCTCTGATTCCTAAATTAAAAAAAAAAAAAGAGTTGGGTATAGTGGCATATGCCTGTAATTCCAGCACTTGGGAGGCAGAGGAGGATCAGGAGTTTAAGGCCACCACTCATATAGGGAGCTTGAGGGCAGCCTGGGTTACATGAAACCTTGTCTCAAAAAAAAAAATTAAAAAAAAATAAAATAAGAAAGGAAGGAAGGAAGAAAGAAAGGAAGAAAGAAAGAAAGAAAGAAAAACAAAACAAAGAGGAAATTCCCCTAAATCTATTTTTCTTCTAACAACCCCTCCTGGATTGGTCTCCCTTCCCTACTTCCAGCTTCATTACTTAATTGTTCCCATTTTCATTTATGCATTATAGGTTTCCACACCCTAAGCCTATCTGGACGTGTGTATGATAAAATCCTTGCCTGTCTACTCCTGCAGTAGGTGACTGTTTATATTCCATCGACTTGTGTAATGGACTTATCTGTTCTTCCTAGAGTGTTTGTCTTAGGTTGTAGGCCTCCACCGAGGCTCTGTACCTTCACTAGAGTGCCTGATGATGCCCATTCTTCTCTGTTGTCGTAGGTGGAGGCGCTGGCATGTGTGGCTTTACCACTTCTCAGTCACCTTAGAAGGCAGGAAGCCTCGTTCCTCCAGAATGTATCCTCACTGAACTTGGATTTCAAAGACCCAGGTTTCAGTCCCTGTTCTGTGTTTGCTAACTGTTCTCTAACTAGACATTATTAGCTTCCCCTGAGTGTCCACCTCCTCCTAGCTAAGAGGGGACTCTGTTGATGTTCTTGGTGAGGACAGAGGAACAGCATTTCTTTTTTTTTATTATTAAAACGTTTGATATACAACTACAGGAGAGATAATATACAGATAGTTTGAACATAAATACAAGTTACAAATTCTTATCCTAATAGTGAAATGTTTCACTAAAGCTTTCCCAGTGACTGGGCAAAACCCAAACTTATTTTATGCTATAGTCATCCTAGGGTCCTTCCTGCTAGGTAGCCTCCCTGGATCTGTGGGTTGCAGAGTGATTGGAGGAACAGCATTTCTAAGCTCAGGCTCATGATCACGTTCGCTGCCGTCCCTGATACCTTACTATTTTTGGTATCAGGAGCTCAAACTTGACANCAAGTACTACGNAATTTTACAAATTTTGAATAGATTCAGTGTTTTCAACCTGTTTCAAAATCTAATGATTAAAAAAAAATTGTTCCCAGAATTTAGGCTCTTGGATTTCTTAGAAATTAAGCATGATTTTCTGAGGCCTAGCCTCAGGTGGTACATGTCAGTCACCCTCTTTCAGTTTCTCCATGAGGTGATCATGGTAAGATTTTCTGGGGTAGAGGGCTGGGACGCACTCAGCTGGTCGAGTGCTTGCCTACTGTACCTAGTACACATAGAACTCCAGGTTGGATTCCCAGCACCATATAAACCAGTGTGCCGGCTTACACTTATAATCCCAGCACTTGGGAGTAGAAATAGGAGATCAAGTGTTCAAGGTCTTCTTCCTCTATGTACTGAATTTGAGGCCAGCCCAGAGTTCATGAGACCCTGAGCAAATAAATAAATTCTAGGAAGAACAAAAAAAAATACTAAAACATCATTGACATCNATGAAATCAAAGACAAAAAGGCTGATATGAAATTGGTGTATTTATACCTGTAATATCTTGGTTTACTCCTCAGTAAAATGAAGATAAACTATAAAATAAACTTGGACTAGATATTATTTGCATTTTAGCACACTGGACTAGAGTAGCTTGTAAGATCTTGTTTGGTTTGTTTTTCCCATCAACCTAAGGTCATTGTAAGGATAGAGGAATTAATGTCGGTAACACGCTTGGGGATCCCCAGATAAAAGGTTAAGTGGGTCCAAAGCAGAAGTAACTTTACTCCGAGTTACAGCTAAGCTAGAAGGAGCAGCGAGCTTGGCTATTTATTTGCAATGACTTGGGGACTCGAGGACTCTCCGGGATTCTACATCCATCATAGTCCACAAATACCCCTGCCTCTCATTTCCCCTTTTTGTGTCTTAGTTCCCGTTCAGACCAGCACAGCGGAGAGGGTAGTGAGAGATCACGAACAGCAGAACGGGAGAACAGGATCTACAGGAGGAAATGACCACTCCGGCTATTTTGGCTTTGTTTTATTCCTGGCAGCTCAGGAGAAAGAGTCCCCTGCCCAAACGTTTGATTGTCAGTCTACACATTTCTAAGGCTCACTTCTTCCAGGAAGCCCATGGAAGTTAATGGGAACGGAGGGCTAGCTTCTGGTTGGAACCCATTTAGATTGTGTTCTCTGAGACCTGGCATTTGGTTCCCACTCTGACAATACCCCAAACCTTGCCCTGCTCACTACATGAACTTTTAAACTTTAGTTTGTGTTTATTCACTGTTCATAGCTGGCTCTCTTCTCTTATTTTTATTACTATCAATGTCACTTGCCATCTGGAGAGGGCAGAAACTGTGTTTATCTCTTTCCCCTGTGTAACAGCCTATAAAATGATAGCCACTGCAATAGACACATGGGGTCAGAGTCTAGTAAACACCAGCAGTGCTCATTTTGAGCCTGCCACAAGTGAGGCCTCTCATGAAGTTAATTAAAGGCTGTTGCTTTAATGCTTTAGGAGAGCTTTGCTGTAAGAATTGCCCATGAGCTGGGCGGCGGTGGTGGTGGCACACACCTTTAATCCCAGCACTTGGGAGGCAGANGCAGGTGGATCTCTTTGAGTTCAAGACCAGCCTGGTCTACAGAGTGAGTTCCAGGACAGCCAGGGCTACACAGAGAGACCTTGTCTTGAACAACAACAACAACAACAACAACAACAACAACAACAACAGCAACAAAACAAAAAATTGTCCGTGTATGTCCCAAGATCTTGAAGATGAGTGAGCGCCAGAAGTCATTTCTCTACCCTTACATCCAGAGCTACCAGCTTCTCTTTGAACCCTCATAATGATATGATGCTCACCACTTAACTCACAACCAAGTCAATGGTTTTTCATTGTAAAGTATATCATACCTACAAAAGAGAGCATGAAAATGTATGGCAGACCATGGAGAAACCATAGTACAGTAAAAGATTTAAGNTCCTACTGTAAGGNGAATTGCTAGATGGTCTTATTAACAAAAACGCTGGAGCCAAGTATTGGGGTAAATTCTGAAAGATCAGAGAGAGAACAAACCACAGCCAACCTCACCTCGACAGCTCTTCAGCCGATTCTCTTTCCTTGANTCCTCAGACTGAAAGCCTCAGTGTCCTTACTCCTGAGGGTCCCAGTTGAACTGCTCAAAAGCCTCTAGTTCCTGGTCTTCACACCTTATATACCTTTGTACTTCCTGGGATTAAAGGCGTGTGTCCTTCCCAAGCAAAGATGAGATTTCAAGTGTTGGGATTAAAGGTGTGTGCCACCATGCCTGTCTCTGTTCCCAGTGTGGCCTCGAACTCACAGAGATCCAGACAGATCTATGCCTCCTGAATGATAGGATTAAAGGCATGTGTCCCACCACAGTCTGGCCTCTATGTCTAATCTAGTGGCTGTTCTGTTCTCTGGTCCCCAGATAAGTTTATTTGTTAGAACACAAATAAAATATCACCACATCCTACCACAGGGCAAAGAATAGAAATTACTGTGTCCTAAAAGTCTCCTTGCCCAAGTCTTGGCCTCTGCTCAAGTTCACCGAAGTTGAATGTTTTGATCACCATAAACATTGTAGAAAGTCTTATCTCCCATGGAGCTGACACATGCTCCTTGGACATTTCTAATCATGACGTTTAGTTCTGGGGCCTGGTACTACATGGTTAAATGTAATGTCTCTTTCATTTGATACCCCTCAGCTATTTGAAGACAGCTATTATTTGGAGTTGCCAAAAGAAACATCCTTAGTTCCTTTCCCTTTCAAATGTGGCCTTCATAACAAAACACAGTCTTCCTGACTGACTAGCTAGGCATAGAGTGAAACTGTTCCCTTTTTTATTTGGACACTTAAAAAACAATAACAAACAGATGGCCTTGGATAAGACCAACTGTTTCAGTGTCTCCAAACTTTGCCCCAAGTTGNTAGATAGTATCGCCTTGGCTCTTAGAGGGAATGCTAAATCAGGGCTCTTCTGTTAAGCAGACAGAGTATGTATTAGTTACATGAGTTCTTACCCATTTATTTTGTTCTACTATTCATTCCAGCTTGTTCACATCATCTTGATTTATTAGAATGTATTACTTTGTAGTTTATTAATATACCTGGAGTAACATGGAAACAACATCTATAGAATCCATTCAGATACTAATCTTAAACTTTTCTGAATACACTCAAATATTTTCTAAGTGGCTCAAAAGTCACTGTATGATCTTGCAATGTCTCATCAGTCATTGTGCCTTTGATCTGTGGGATGCCAATTAGCAGCATTCCAGGTAATGGGATTCCAATAGCAGTGTGCTTAGTGTATGAGAGTTGCCAGAGAGTCAGAGCCATGATAGAAAGAAGAGAGCAAGCACTGTGTGGGGGTACATACCTGTAACCCCAGCATTTAGTAGGAGGAGGCAGAAGGATTAGGAATTCAAGGTCATTCTTGACAACATAGAGAGTTTGGAAACTAGCCAGGGCTACGTAAGACCAGAGAGAGAGAGAGAGAGACAGAGACAGAGACAGAGACAGAGAGAGACAGAGAGAGACAGAGACAGAGATACAGAGAGAGACAGAGAGAGAGACACACAGAGAGAGACAGAGAGACAGAGAGAGAGGGAGAGAGAGAGACACACAGAGAGGGCGAGAGAAAAAGAGAGAACAAAAAAAGCAGAGAACATCAAAGGAAAGCTAGTGATTATTTTGGCAGCAGGCAGAGGGAAGCAGGTTCATGCACAACAATAGCACATCATAAGGAACTGGGGATCTATCATGCTTTGGCAACAATCCCGAAGGCAGAATTTCTAGATACATGCATTGCCAGGATATTTTCCTCTCAACAATAGTTTATTATAATAGGTTTGGCTAATGTGCTTACAATAATGTGTTAAGACCTAGTTTATTGGTACAATTAAAAAAAACATCATTATAGTAACAGGCTCTTTTTTTTTCTTTTCTTTTTTTTCCCCCAGCAAAATTCTGGGCTATCAATGCTTTAAAGAAAGAAGAAAAAGTCACAACTTGTTAGGAAAACACCCTAGCATGCAATTCCTTCTCCTGGCTGTTAGGAAAGCCCTTGGGGCCCAGGGAACAGGCATGGCTAGAGCACGAATACACACAAGTGCCATCTTGTCCAGTTCCTCTACTATACAGTTGTTGGTGGGAGACCAAGTTGTCTCCTGCCCCTGCATGCTACCACACTGGTCAGGTANAGTGCCAGTTTCTCTTCAGTTACTCACAGAAAATATTTCGCCCTGAGACAGCCTCTGAAGCCCTTACACACTAATTGANCCTGAACGTTTTAATTGAGCCTCATTATTTGAACTGTGTGAGGGAGGAAGAGTCCTTTGGGTCTGAAATAGGGTGAGAGGAGACTCAACTCTCAGTTGCAAAGTGTGTCTCCTGGTGCCAAAATACACTGCCTTGGGAACCTGGTTACTTGTAGTGACTCTGAGTTTCTGCCTCCTTGGCTCCTCGTTCATCTGCATGGTTTGATGTAAAGAGAGAAGCATGACTTTTCTGGAAATCACGAGTCTTCCTAACACAGGGTGGGGGGCAGGTGGTCAGAATTTGGGGAACCACCATCCAATCAGTCACTTACCCCCACAGTTAATGCTGTTCCTTCATGAGGTGCTTTGATCCTCTGTTCTGTAGAATANCAGAGATTAAATATGTGGGTTTTGTGGAGCAAAGGTGATGCACGCTCAATAGAGCCCAGCAGTTCTCTGAGTGTTTGTGACATCCTGTCACTCCATTGAGCCAAACTCAAATGCCACGGCAAGTAGCTTTACTTCTAGTTGACTTGCTCTGAGCANGACAGCCTTAAGCCTATTGGCCACAGTCATCTGGATTATTCTTTATGACAAAAAGAAACATACTTTATGGCACCCACCTTTGTGAGTACTGGCCAGATAGATGCCCGTTCTAGAAGACAGTGTTTTATAGAAACTGTAACTTCTTAGCTCCTATTACTTAACATATTTTAATTATTCATTTACCCACTATCAATTTATTCATTCAACAAAAATTCATGCAGCAACACAGATTTGGGGGTGACAGAGCTCACAGAACTTGATTGTACTAGCAGTTTCATCAGCAGTACACCCTACAATTATTTGAAGGTATGATCCACAGACTATGCAAGCCAAACATATGAACAAGATTTAATGCTGTGATCAAATATAATGCAAACAGGTTCATCTAGTTCATTAAATTCTATTTGTTTATTCCTTTAGCAGGTAGTGCTTGAACACTCATTTTGAACCAGGTGCCGTGCTGGTCATGAGGGGCACTCTTGGCTGAAGCACTCGACTGCTTCAGAGAGGTAGCAGGAGAGGTGCACATGTCCTGTTGATCAGAGAGCTTTGCCAGTGTGGGAGCACAGTCTGGCAAGATCAGTTGGTAGCTTTCTCTGTGACCCTTCCCACTGTTCTTTCAGAACCTAGAGCACACCCACCCCCATTCCCAGTGTGGGGAAGCTTTCATAGGAAAGGGCCAGGTTATTAGGTCCTATCCCGCCAGTCTACAGGAAAGTTCTAAGAAAGGCCTTTTACCTGCAAAGACATCCCAGAGAAGGCTCCTAGTATAGAGTCTTTGTTATGGCTGAATCCTGTGGCCCCCAATTCATATATTTAAGTCCCAACTTGCAGCACCTCGGAATGTGACTAAATTTGGAAGTAGGATGTTCAAGGAGGTAATTAGGTTAAGTGAGGCCATTAGGGTAGGCCCTGATCCAATGTAAGTGGATTCTTACAAGAAGAAGGCAGAGAGATAGAGAGAGAAAGAGAGACAGAGACAGAGACAGACAGAGAGACAGACAGAAACAGAGAGAGACACACAGAGAGAGACAGAGAGAGAGACAGAGAGAGACAGACACACACACAGAGAAACAATTGTCTATAAGATGATGAGGGAAGCCTCAGAAGAAACCAGCCCTGCCAGCACCCTGGTTCTGGACTTCTCACCTTCAGACTGAGATACATTCTTATTCCTGGAGCTACCTGGTCAGAAGTACTTTGTTGTGGCAGCCTTATGAGCTAATAGACTTTCTTGATCTTAAATGTTGTCATGTGGGCTTGGAGGTCCTACAGATATCTTGCAGAGGGCCAGGAAAATGTTAGAGATGCTAACCTAGAGCTGTGACATCACCANGCCAACCCTGGATCCATCTACCTTTAGACTTCTTGTGAGGAGACAACAACCCCCCTGTTTTCAGCTGCTCTACTCCTGGACTTACAACATGAATATCCTAATTGATGCAGGTCAAGCAGAGAGGTACAGCAATATTATGAGGACACCAAGAAGGTGTACCCAAGTGAAAAATATGCTCAAGTCTTTAGAGTTGTACTGAAATTAAGGGCTAAAGAGTGTTTTAGCCAGTGGCCACTAGACTCATGGGAGAAGCTTACAAGCCTTGATGTTGTAGAAGCCCANGTATAGAGCAGGGAATGGCAAGGTGGGGCTGAGGAGGGTGTCAGGAGTTGGGTAGTGGACTGAGCTCTCCATAGCTGTGGGGGAGCTGGGCTGTTTTCCTGCTGGATTGCTTACAGTGATGTGAGTGGAGGATACATTAAGGGGTCAGAACTGGAGGCAGAGACCCAGTTAAGAATGTGATGTGAGTGGAGAGGTAGATCGATGAGAAGAGAATCAGGGCAGTAGACTGGAGACAGAAATGCTGGCGGAGTTCAGGAGGCCCGCGGTTGCGTCCACACATCAGTACCATGCTAGTACTGTGGCAGTTAGGAGTAAGAGGTAAATGATGGGAATTTATAAAATACCTGATACCAGAAAGCTGAACTTTATCCCAAGTACCAAACTTGCTCTTCTATTTTTAGTGTAAAAAAATATGAACTACTTCCCTATCTTTTTTTTTTAACAGTTTGCCAGACAGACTAATCTTTTCTTGATGACTCATGGTCACCATTATGAAAGGGGGAGATAGCATGGAGAAAGGGTCAAGGCATAGTATAGGGAACATCATGAGAAACTTGGCTGGACATTGTAAGAGCAGGGTCACTCCTGGCTCCAGACTCACTCATCTGTGTGGTCATGGCAGAGCCACGAAGCCTCTGAGTGTTTGTTTTCTGCTTGGGTGCCTACTTCCCAGCCTTCTGTAGAGCTAGGATGATGTAATGTGTGCGTGGGCTTGATAAAGCACCAGTCACTGTACGATGAGGTATTTTAATACTTTCCCATAGTGGAGTGACAGTGTCTGTCTGCTCTCACTGTCTTCATGGCTAGGCTGCTTGCATTTCTCTCCAGGAAACTTTCACCTGTCGTACTTTGCTCATGAGGCCCTTGACTAGACCACAGGTCAACCCTCTGAAGTATTCTGTTCAGTCCAGTCCAGCTGGGCCCCTTGCAGAGCCCTGAGGACCTGGCTTTGATTCAATCTTTGTCAGCTATTTTTGGTTTTCAAAGGTCCTTCTCACTTCCGGATTTGCTGCTGCATTCCACAGAACTGAAATTGTTAGAGCCTAACTTCCAGTTAAGTGGGGTGTGGTGACTATGCTTTCACATTGTCAAAAGAACCGGGCAGTTTTTACTCCTGTTTAGGTCTTTTTATCTCTGTGTAAGCAATGTTCAGTAATGTCATATGCTGATTTGCCCTCGTCACTAAGCTAACCTGCATACCATGATGCATACCATAACATATATGAACAAAAATCCTTGACTGTAATAACTTTTTTCTTTTGTGATGTTGGAGACTGACTCTGGGCCTTCATGCGTGCTAAACAAATACTTCACCACTGATCTCTATCTCCTCCTGCCTTAGTCTTACGGGTAGCTGAATTACAGCTTTTGTAACCAAGATTTCTGACATTCTTTCGTTTAAGGATTTAGAGTTGCTGGTTCTTTCTCCCCCTTTCTGCTCTCTGAAGGGGTTCTTGATGGCATTCTGAAGGTTTCTAGCCTCCCCTCTCCCTGCTGATGTCTGTAAGGTCTAGGCACATGCTACGCGTAGCTCGATTAGATGGTAGCAATTACATGAGAGGTCTAGCATAGGGCTTAAAGCCTTTTTGGGTTGGACCTCTGGAGCTTGGGTGTGTTGATTAGTCCTACAGATCTTAGTTTCCTCACCTAGAAACCAGTACAGCCCCTGCTGCAAAGGAAGTGCCCATAAAGTAGACAGTGGCCACACTGTTGGAGGAGGCAGTCCTGACAGGCAGGACAATGAAGGCACAAGGGTAGTAGAGGGGTCTGGAAGAGGGCCAGGTGCTGTGTGGAGTGTATTCTAGACCACAGGCTAGGTTTTGAAATAGTGAGAGTAATACCTGAGATCTAGCCAGACTGAGCTAGGTTTGGAATATTCAGAGATGTCTGGGGTAGGGTAGGGTGGGGTGGGGTGGGGTGGGATGTTTGGTTCGTTCTTGAAGAACTTTAGACAAGTACAAAACTTCAGTCTTCACTTTCTTTTTTTTTTTCAGTCTTCACTTTCTTTATCCCAGGAATGACCCCTCCTTTTTGGCATACCCATCTTTCTTCTAAGACTATTACATATGATGGATTCAAGATATGTCTCTTTTGATAGGAGGAATCTACTCTCTGAATTCTGGCTGGCCAATGACTGAACTGACAAATAGAATCATCAGAAGTCAGCTGTGCAGGTCTGGGCCTAGCCTTTGGGATAACTTGCAGCTTCCACCCCCGAGCTGACAGTTAAGATGCCCAGAATCCCTATTAGAGAAAACACATTGAAAGACCTCCAGACTACCACATGGAAAGGGAAAGTTACCCAGCTGATTCCAGTCTTTCATCTCAGGCGAAATGTAGGTATATTAAAGTCATCCCACTTGAGCCACAAGCTGGACATCCCTGGGAAACCTTAGCCAAGGCCATATGGGGCAGAAGAATCACTTAGCTGTTGTCAAATAGAGTATTTGTTTAACTAAGAAAAGATGTGTTGCATTTGTTTATGCTGCATTTGTTTAACTATATAAAGATGTGTTGCATTTATTTTATCTTGCCTGCCTAAGGCACCTAATTGGTCTAATAAAAAGCTGAATGGCTAATAGCTAGGCAGTAGAGGGATAGGCAGGGCTGGCAGGCAGAGAGAATAAGTAGGAAGAGGAATCTAGGCTCAAGAGAAGAGAGAATGANGGAGAAACAGAGGGAGACACCAGGGCCTAACCAGCCAGGCAGTCACCAGCCCTCCAGACACAGAGGGAGCAGGAAAGTAGAACATACAAAATGAAAGAAAGGTAAAAAGCTCTAAGGCAAAACATAGATGAAGAGAAACAGGTTAATATAAGTTATAAGAGCTAGTGGGACAAGCATAAGATAAGGCCAAGCATTCATAGTTAATAATAAGTTTCTGTGTCATGATTTGAGGGCTGGCAGTCTGAGAAAGCCTGCTACACTTAGCTGAGCCCTACCCAAATGCCAGACTTACAAAATGATGATATAATCATGTTATTGTTTTTAGTCCCCTAAATCTGGGGGTACCCTATTATAACACAGTGGGTAACAGAGCAAAATACAGAAAAAAGTAAAGTTTCTCACAATAGTTTATGTGGGTGCAGGGAACTTTAGGAACAAGGAGAGCTTCTTCTGATCTCTATCAAAATATTCTCAGATAGTTACTGGAGTAGGGATATAGTCACTCACATTGCTACTGATTCAAGGCCCAAAGCACAGACTTGAGAAAGACAGGTGACTAAACTCATTTCATTCTCGTTAAGAGTAGATGCTACTACTCAACTTATTGCACAGTTATCATGGCAATACTGGGGAGAAGAGACCCTCTGCTCTTCTCCCANTGAATATGGATGGACTTGGATAGGATTTGAGGAGAAAGAACTGGTAAGGACAGCAGAAGAGGCTCCAGAACGTGTCACTTTGCACAGGTCTAACTCAACTTCCCTTCAATAGTAAGGAGACAAATGAAAGCTATCTTGATGGGGGGTGAATCNGATCAAAATACACAGTGTACATGTATGCAATCAAAAAAAACCAGTAACACGTTTGGGCTGGGACAGGTGGCTTGGTGGTTAAGAGCACATACAGTTCTTGCAGAGCGTCTCAGCTCAGTTCCCAGCACCCATGTTGGGCAGATCACAACTGCCTGTAACTCCAACTCCAGGTGATCTGACATCTCTGGCCTCCGAAGGCACCTGTATTTATGTGTACAACCCCTCCTCTCAAACATATAATTTAAAAATATTAAAAAAAATTGTAGACATGAATGAAACTGTAATGAAAACAAGCCATATTGTATACACATATACGATTGTAAGACAAAAAATAATTTGGAGGAGTTGCCATATGATGGCCTGCAATGTTTCAACACCATATCCAACACTGAGGTCAGGGAAAATCAGAGAAACTGAGTCACATAGCATTTCCTTGCAAGGGCTACTTATCAGCTGTGGAGCTTGCAGTTCAGATACTGGCTCTGAATGAATGGTCGCCTCTACCTACATTCTAGAGGACAGGGCACATGTAAGTCAGATCATTCTGTAGTTCCTGGAAGCCCAGTGTCCAGCAATTCAGCCTTTGAATCTGACTAGTCACCTTCTGGCACATTCTCTGAGGAGAGGAGAGGCATGCTGTTCTGCTGTCTTTGGCAAAGGTGGACACTGAGCACAGAGAAGGGGCTGGCAAATAGTTCACAGCTCAGAAGAAGGCTTTCTGATGTGGTGGGGAGACTTCCAAAGAGGTCAGACGTCTGGCCTTCAGCATTTACACGCATAGGGGTAGAGCAGCTGCTTCCTCTCAGTGGGTGGGGAAAGTCAGCAAGCCATGACTAAGCAAGGTCCTGAGCAATTGCAATGTGATGCTGTGTCATAAACACGGAGCTGAGGAAAAGGTGCCACTGGTCAAGGAAGGCCTCTCAGAGGAGGTGACCGGCATGGGGAGAGGAGGAGGGAGGACAGAGATTTGGGGTTTCAGGAGTAGAGACAGGTGATGAGAAACGTTAAGACAGGGTAGGAGAGTTGCCTGNGATGAAGCCCAGGGTCTTACTGAGCAGGCAGAAGAGGCAGGGAAGCCAGGACAATTGTCATAGAGGAAGCTTGCTTTCTCAGCGCTCTTTCCTGTCCTGAGCTTCTGGAATACCTCCATCCTGCAGCGCTGGGTTACCCTGTGGTTTCAGGGCAGCGTTGCCAGCATTTCCCAGTCCATTCTACCTTTGCAACTGCCCTGTGCAAAGTGACCTCAGCACTAATCATACAAGCACTCCTGAGAGCCAAGGCACAACACAGCACTTCACGTGCACTTTCCCTCTTGTTTCCCTGGAAATACTGAGGAAACACAAGTGAAAAGGTGGGCCTTTTGTTAAAACAAAACAACTAAAACTTTCAAGACCTCCTGTGTAAGTTACCAGCCTCAGAGGGTAGGCCTAGTGCTTGGGCTGCTCCAGGATGGCAAGGGTCAGAAGCAAGGGCTTCCGTGTTGTTGGCAGCCAGCCCCGTGTGTATGTGCTCCCTGTGGCTTCATTTACCCTTCCCTTCCTGCCAGGTCTTCTGCCAGCTGCTCATTTAGGGAAGGAGGAAGGCTGNGTGGAGGGGAGAGCAGAGCTGCCCTTGGGTTGATCTCTCCTCTGAGGGCATCAGCTCCCAGGATCCCTGTACAGGCTGACTCCAGATGGGGCTGAAGCTGCTATGTTGGAATTAGCACAGGCGTAGACAGGAGGTGTGAGCAGGTGGAGTAACTTGGGGCTTCTTGGCTCTTCAAGAGAAGCGCTGTTTACTTCTCTGTTCACCTACTGAGCACTTGCTGTGTGCTGCCACTCTATCTGAAGAGGGGCGTGGGCAGAATAGGTAAAGGGGATCTCAAGATTCTTGTCCTTAAGGAATTNTGTATTCTCATGAGGGATAAATAAATTTTTTAAAAAAGGAAGGAAAAGCAAAATATATCTGATTATATTGTCAAATATTATCAAGCCTCAAAATAGATGTGACCAGTGTTATTTGGCTATATATTGCCAGGAGAAAGAACCCAGGGATGAATTGAATGGGTCAGCATGCTGGGGCTCACTAGACAGTGTATTTGGTGGGCTTTGGTGGGGAAAGGGGAGGTATGTAGAGTGGGTAGGAGTCTCAACAAACCAAGAGGGAAACCTGAAGGGGACTGTGAACCTGAAAGGTGACCTGATGATTGAGTAGGGATGGGTGATCACAGACATGAGCACTCTGAAGTTAGATATACTCAAGTTTGGGTCTGACTCCACAGGGGACAATCTGTAGGACACTGGGTATTACCTAACCCTTCAGAGCCTCATTTCCCCTCATAATGTTTGTAGCTGAGGTTCAGAATTGTTTAAAGGCTTAGGTAGAAGAAAAGCAAAGTCAGCAGAAATGAGCCAAGTATAGAACANTGAGTTCCAGTCTAGTCTGGGGTACATGAGATCCAGAAGCCTTGTGTCAGAAAACAAAATAGGGGCTAGAAACATGACTCATCAGTTAAGAGCATTGTCTGTCCTTTCTGAAGACCCAGGTTCGATTCCCAGAACCCAGATGGTCACTTACAACCATTTGTAACTCCAGTCCCAGGGGATCCAATACCCTCTTCCAGCCTCTGTGGGCACCAAGCATGTGTTTGTGTGCACAGACATACATGTAGTCAAACACCCATACATACAAAATAAAACAAAGAACTCAAGTTAGCTACTATTGCGATTATTTTGAAGATGGAGTTGCATGGATGATGAATCACAGTCTTGCATCAACTTTGTATTCAATGCTTACAGCTGGACCAATTTGGACAATTTATTTACCCTCCCATGCCTTAGTTTCTTCTTCTGAAAATAGAGCTGATGATGTCATCTCCCTTGTGGGGGGATTTGCTAGGATTACATTGCACAGTCCATTTGAGGTTCTTAGGGCACAGCTTGGTACATAATGAGAGATAACAGAGCTAGTGATGATAGTTAACCTTCCCTAAACTTGCAGGATGGGAACTTGGGCAAGACCGCTCAGCTAGCAGCCCGAGAGCCAGGAAGGACAGATAGACACAGTGCAGATGGCACTGCCCAGCCCCAAGTTGGAGCTGCCACTCTCATTGCTAAAGCCCTTTGTTCTTCCAGCAGAATCCTTGCCTGCCTGTGCTGTGGTAACTCCCTCCGAGGGCAAGGCTGCCATCTACTTCATCTCTCCAGAACTGGCACCTGGCACCAGCTGACCCCTGGAAGGTGTGGGGAGGACTGACTAGTGGTAAGGCTACGGGTGTCAGAGAATGGGGGGATGGGTTCAGTGGGGGAGATAGAGCTAGGATTCCAGACTATGAAAGGAAGTTCCTCAATCCTTTACCCGTAAGCTGGCTTATGACCTAAGGTCCAGGTCCTTGTCCTGGACTTGCTTGTAATGGGAGAGGCCTGAGACACCCTGGAAAGCACAGTTCATAGGACACTCGCACTTCCTGTGAATGCCAGGCAGTGTTAAGAAGGTTGGGGGTGGTGGTGAGGATGAGGAGGTGGGGAGGGATGAGGCCAGGAGGGATTCTTGGAAGAGATGGCCAGGAGATGCAGTAACTACAAAGGGGGGTGGGTGGGTGGGGCAGAAGGCTGATGCCCTTAGTTGGGCTTAGAGTCCATTGATTACCTCAGGATCGTGGGAGAAAGCCTATCAGAGCTGCTGTGAGGGCCCAGAACAAGATCTGTAGGAAAAAGAATAGTCCTTGTCATGCCTAGGGCCATTCCACAGCCCAACTCCTCTGCTGTGAGACTTCAATGTCTACCACATGGATGACAGTCACTCCCCCTCCTTCCTACTCCAGTGTGGAGGAAGGACCAGCTCCCAGTAGGAGTAGCAAGAGGAGCTGCCTGCCTGTCTGGTCCCTTACCTCAGCCAGTCTGGATAGCTTCCTCTTGGTTGCAACCTTTTTCTACAACAGGCATCACTTTCTCTTCAGAGTCACATCAGCCTTCCTTGGGTCTCCAAGCCATCTTTCTCCTCCACTGGCCCATAGCAGCTCTCATGGTCTCCCCTGAGGTGGCCCACAGAGGTAAAACCCAGATGAGAGAGTCAGGGGTGAAGGAGGCCAGCTTTCTCCATCTTGGCCTTCCTTTCCTCCTGGTTCCTACAATGCCCAGAACCCATTTCTCCCAGTGTCCCCCCGCCCCCCAGGAACCCGACTGCCCCAACCCTCCCTGCCCTCAGGACCTGGGCTCTGGGTGGGGAGGTACAGCCCAGCTTCTGGGATTTCCCCAGCCCGCAGTAGCAGGAAGTCTGAGTTGGAGAGGGAAAGCCTGGCTCTTGGCGGCTGTCCAGTTACTAAGAAAGACCAAAGTTCAGGGGAGAGGCCTGCTTTCTTGGTCAGCTGGGGACACACACTGACCTCTGCTCATCTGGATTTGGGGACTTGGGTCTGAGTCTGGAGGGCAAGGCCAAGTTAAGGGGAAGGAAGTAGAGGAAGATGGGCTGGAGAACAACAGCAGACACTGATCCCTTCCTGCCTCCCCAAGCTTTGTTTTCGCTGTCTCTGCTCTCTGTCCATGCCCTGCTGTAGGCTGGTGACTTCCTGGAGGGGTGGCTTTCTTGGGCTGGATACCTGTGTCAGGTGAGATCCCGGGGCTGATAGGGGGACAGGAGCATCCCACCCTCCATGCTTACAGAAACCCCAATTGTCTAGAGAAGTTAGGTTTGTGGGCACAATCCACATGTGGTCCAATTATCAGGGGCAGGGAGGAGGGCATCTTGAAACTGGTCTTTCCTGGTGTCTTGTCTCCCCTCCTTTGGTGAGGCTGCATTTGAAGAAATGGCCCTGTTAATAGGGTGGTGGAGGAAGAGCCTCTTCTTCCAGGAAAGGCCTTGTTGTCGTCACTGACTCTACTCCATCTCTCAGTCTTCTCTGTTCTTACCCATGACTCCCTCAGTTCGCTGGCTCCAAATGAGCCCTGGGGATCTGCAGCAGCAAACACAACAGGGGAAGAGCCAGAGCCAGTTACAGCCCTTGGGGAGACGGAGCAGAAAACACTGGTGACGGTGCACATTCCCTGTTCCGGCAGCCAGTCATGCCACCGACACCCTCTTAGGTCTCCTGCTCTCTAAATCTCCTCTTAGAGGCTGGGCTTTCCCATTGCCTATTCCAGAGCAGAGGTGAGAATGATGCAAAGGGGGAGGGTGAGTATGAGGGAGACCCTGGTGGGTCAGTAGATACCAAATGCTAGGAAAAAAACAACAACAACAAATGACAGAAAGTATTGATTGGTGTGCTTTAAAAGGAAAGCATACAGCTGGGCAGTGGTGGTGCATGCCTTTAATCCCAGCACTTGGGATTCCATGAGTTTGAGGCCAGACTGGTCTACAGAGCTAGTTCTAGGACAGCTAGAGCCACATAAAAGAAACCCTGTCTGAAAAACCAAAAAAAAAAAAAAAAAAAAAAGGCATGCATATCCCTGAGCCACTACCACCCCCTGGTGGAATATTCTGCATGCTGGGTTCCTAGCCCTGTAACTGGGAAGTGGACTGCCCTTCCCAGAGTATGTCCAGCTGGTGGAGGAAGGTGGAGATATCCAGTGATATGTGTAGGTAACTTACAAATAGAAGATGTGGCTAGAGAGTACTCTGGCTTACTAGCAATCATCGAAATGATTCAACAGTGCCATATGCTGTTGTCTCTGTCACGGAAGGAGGGCTCTTAAGTACCTCAGTGGACACCTGGGGATAGACCTAGGAATAGACCTAAAGACGATTAAAATCTCAGAAACACGCCCTGCTTCTCCACAGTCGATTTTAAAGGCCTTCTGGGTTGTGAACAGTAAGACAGGGCACGAAACTAAAGGTGCAGCTTAGCTTCATGAACACAAATAGTTATCCCACTAGGTACACAGTCAGGACACAGACCACTGCCACAGCCAGGGCTATGCATCCCTAAGCCTCACCCCAACAACCATTTTTTCCTAGAGTTTGATCCCCTCAGAATGCAACCATAAACTGACAACTTAGCTTGGTCTGAGGCTGGGGTCTGTACATGGGCATTTTGTTTTGTATCCCTTGTTGCCTTCACTCAGTAGCACAGGAGTCTGTCCCACTGTAACAGGCCTGGAAGAAATGACGATATCTTTGTGTCTCTCAGTCTGACTGTCCTGGCAGACTACTGAAACAATGGGCTCCAAAGAAATGGGAGTTTAATGCTGGCAGAGAGAAATGCCTCCAGTCGTTGGGGGAACTTGTCTCTCAGAAAGAGATTTCACACCATTCTAACAGACTTGTTGGCCATCTTAAAGGATGAGACCGAAGCCTGGACAGTAATGGGTCAGTGATGGACAAGACCACANCTTGACCAGAGCTGCATTGCTATTCCCATCCTTGGCCCTCTATTTAAAACTTAATTTTATTTCAGGACCCTAAGGACAGACTTGAGAGGGTTCCCTGGAGCTCTTTGTCCCTCTTTCCAATGTGACCACATTGAGTAAATCTCCCTTTCTGGTCTTTTAATTGACTTTTTGAGGAGGGGTGGCTGGACCCANCCTGGGCACAAGCTGTGACCCTCAAGTTTGATAACACCATCTGTCTTGTCCTGTGGCTGTAGATTACTAGGTAGGTAGGGGCTAGCTAGTGACTCTGGTGACATGAGTTGTATACCCAGTGGATCATGGGCACTAACACATTACTTCCTCTGTCTCCTGGACACTGGACAGCTCCCTCAGGAGCCTCCCTGCTCCATGCAGCATCTCTTACCTCTCTTCCTGCTCCCAAGAGTCCCAAGCATCCCTATCACCAGCCTGCAGTCCCCATCCCTATCACCACCCCATTCCTATCCTTGGGACCGCAAAGACAGTGCCCAGTCTTAGTGTATTTATTATTCTCTCTCCTGCCCACACACTTTGCCCTGCCCATGAGGTCTACCTAGGATCTTCCCTGAACAAGAACAAGGAAGCCATGCTGACCCCACTGGGTCACCCCTCNTTTCATACTGAGACCCCATTGCGAGGTGTTGGTGCCTCCTCTTCTTTCCCTCATTTCTTTCTCCAGCCTCCCTGTGGGCATCATGGGCTTTGAAGAAATAGTCCAATCTTTCATAATTCTACACTGTTTTTTTAAATTAAATTTATTCTTTGGCAGTTTCATACATGTATATAATTTTGCAATCTGATTATTCTCATCCCCCCACCCTCTCTTATGTTCCTTCCTGTTGTGGAATATTAGTTTAAGGTGTGTTACATTCGTTTATGCTGTGGAATATTTGTTTAATGATGCAAAGATGTGTTGCATTCTTTTATGTTGCATTTATTTAACTCTGTGAAGCTGTGTTACTTTGCCTGTCTGAAACACCCGATTGGTCTAATAAAGAGCTGAACGGCCAATAGCTCAGCAGGAGAGGGATAGGCAGGGCTCCCAGGCAGAGAGAATAAATAATAGGAGAAATATAGGCTTGAGAGAAGAGCAGGAGAAGAGGGAGGATCGAGAAAAGGAGAAGGAGAGGCAGATGCCAGGGCCAGTCACCCAGCCACCCAGCCACCCAGCCACACAAACAGCCACAGAGTAAGAACAGAGGAAAGACATGTAGACTAAAGAAAGATAAAAAGCAAAATGTAGAAGAAGAGAAATGGGTTAATTTACATTAAGTTAGAAAAGCTGGCTGGCTAGAAACAAGTCAGGCTAAGGCCAGGCATTCATAAGTCAGAATAAGTCTCAGTGTATTTATTTGGGAGCTGGTGGTGGGCTCCCAAAGAGTAATGAGTAAAAAAGCCAACTACACCCTCAACCTCACCAACTTCCCCTTCCTGCCAGCAATTTCCCTTCTCAATTTCATGTCTTTTTGTTTTGTTTTGTGACCCACTGAGTTTAGTGAGGTCTGCCTCCACATGGATGGAGCTAATTACTGGAGCATAGTCACCACAAACTACAGCAACTCTCTTTCCCCAGAGCAGCCTTCAACAGCCAATGGTTCCCTGGGGGAGGGGCAAGGGCCCATGAGCCCCTCCCCGTGTATTACTGGGTGTTGCACAGACCCAGCGCAGGCAGTATCAGGGGCTGTGAGTTTGTGATTGCAACAGCCATATCAGGTCCAGCAAATAGTGTTTCATAGACCTCCTCTGCTCCTGGCTCTTACATTCTGCACCCTCCTTTGTTATGTTCCCTGAGCATTGGACAGGATGATATTGATGTCCCATTCAGGGATGAGCACTCAGTAGTCACTAATTCTCAGCACCTTAAGAAGCCATGAATTTTTGCATTAACTGCTGTTCCTTGCTAAAAGCAGCTATCTAATCAAGGCTGAGAGAAGCACAGGTCTATGGGTATAAACATAAACAGGAGGCTGTTTGACAATATATCTATCTAGCAAAACAAAAGTAGGTTCACTCAAAGGCCTAAGACCTCTGTAGCCATGGGTAGTTGACCAGCCACACAGTGCCAGGAATGAGTTCTCTGTAGAATGGGTCTCAGAGACAACCAGAACGTGGTTGGTTACCATCACAACAGTTATGCCACTATTGCACTAATAGGCAGGTCTTACCTGGAAGGCTGGTATTGTAAGATGCAGGGTCCACTGATGAGTAAGACTGTTACATTTTGTTCTTTTAAATATCATCTTTGTGTAATCAGTACTGAGTTTCAGAGTCTTACACCATTTTGCAAAATGGGTCTTTTTGTGATGGTCATCTTGGTGTTTCAGGTCACAAGAGTTCCTGAAATTTCATGTGGGCTTAAGGCCAGGATTTAGTGGGGAGAATTCCCAGGAGATGTTGGCAAGGGGAAAGAAAGATTGTGACACCTGCTCTTCTTGTCAACCTGTGGAGAGGCAAGGCTGGCTCTGGGTGATTTGCTGTCTCCAGAAGAGGGGGTCTGCTCCCATGTCTTATCCTTTCCCATAGGACAAGCCTGGGCAGCAAGGAGATAGGCAGATCACTGACTCCATATGTCCAAACTGGGTGTCAGCAGTTTATAAGATGGGAAATCAGTTGTCTAGGTCTGTGCATGGGGGNCATGGGGACCTGAAGGGAATTTGCAGTCCTCTGGCTTAGAGAATAGAACTAATGAAATTGTGGAAAGTTGAATGGATGCAGACTGTTCCAGGAGGAGATCAAACCCCCAATACTTGTTGGGGTGTGTTTAGGTAACACAAGCCCAAGTTTCAGGGTTATTTTTGTCCTGCTATTTCTGTTCCCAGCTCTCAAGGAGGCCTGGGGCATGGCTGCTCAGCTCACTGTGGTGGTTTGGATGAAAGTGCGGCCCCCCACCATAGGCTCATATATTTGCATGCTTAGTCCTTAGTTGATGGAAAGGACTAGGAGGTGAGTCCTTGTTGGAGGAGTGGGTTTTTGAGGTTTCAAAAGCCCACACCAGGTCCTGTGTCTCTCTCTGCTTGGTGCCTATAGATAAGGATGTAAAGCTTTCAGCTGCTGCTCCAGCACCATGCCTGTCTGTTTCCTGCCATGATGATCAAGCACTAACCCTCTAAAACTGAGCTTCCAACTAAATGCTTTCTTTTATAAGAGTTGCCTTGGTGATTGTGTGTCTTCACGACAACAGAACAGTGACTAAGACACTTACCAAGTCAGGAGATGAGTTTGTAGGCTCAGGGGTGAGAAATACACCAGGACATGTGACCCATGGTCCCTGTCAGTTCCCACTTGGTGTCTAGTTTCTCTCTGCATGCTAGGCAGGAGTCAGAGGAGGGGCTGTGGAGAGTGGGAGGCATCTCCCTCTAAGGCTTAGACTTAGACTTAGCAGAAGTCAGGATTTGAGTTGAAGGTCTGTGGGACCTTGGTGTCTGGGAGGCCAGGCTACAGAGTTCCAAGCAGACAGGAGCACATTTGAAGAGACTGGTGTGAAATCTTCCAGGGAAAAGAGCTCAGGCCTTCACCTGTGAAGAGACCTGTCAGAATCCTTCTCAGGAGCCTGGTCTCTAGAGGACATCTGTCTTAATTCTATAGCTTTTGGGGGGGAGCTGTTTTGCCTTTTCTGCTTAGCTAGTTTTAAGACTATGGCCTTGGCTAGTCTGCCCCTGCTCTCAGGAGCCCTTGTCCCACCCAAATGAGGACAGCTCCTTCAGGCTCTGGCTACCTGGCCTAATCAGGAGCAGAGATCTGGCCTCAAGGCTACATTTACACTCTTCCCCCCCATAGTGTGGACTGCACCTGCCCTTTGTAGTCACCTGCTACCCTCCAGGACACTTTACTGCAGCATTTCAGAATCACATGGTCTGGCCTGCTCTGTCTCCCTGGGGCCTCTGCACTGGAGCTCACGACCTGCCTGGAATGGCCTTCTGCTTCCGCCTCCCACTAGCTTGAAGCTTCTTAATGCAATGATCTTGGTTTTGTCTTTGTGCCCAGAGAAGCTGGCACAAGCAAATGCTTGTTATAGGTTTGTCCAGTGATGACCCGAGATGATGGAAGATGTCCTGTCACGGAATCACTACTGGCAGTTTGGTTATTAGCTACCAGATGGTGAATGTGCCCAGGTCCTGGCAGTAGTGCTGCNTGTAGGCAGCTGTGGCAAAACTTAGCATGGCTGCCTTGGCTNCAGAGGGGGGATAGTGTCTCCTTGTCTCTTCCAGAGTGAGTTCAGGGAAGACAGTAAGACTGGTCAGATCCTGAGAAGCTAGGAAGAGGAGGCAGATCCCAGAACAGTTAGCCATAATTTCTTCTGTTATTGGTGGTAGAGATGGTCCATGGCTTCCTCCACACCTTTTAGCCTCTCCTGTCTCAGACAAGCTCCCAGTACTTTCTGAANAGAATTTTGGCTCCTTTCCAACAGTGCTTCCCCTTGTATAGGTCTCTCTGGTTCTTGTGCTACAGGCACTCAGCTAGGGACTGGCCTTCTTGTGTTCAGCATTCAAAGGGACCTGTGTATGGGGAGGGTCTGAGGCTGTTCTCAGTCATGGAGTAGTTGGAAGCTCTCAGTAGCTATGGTCAGTCCTGTGTGTTCTCGGTTGAGACACTTCAAAACAGCCTCCTCTCTGAGTTCACTTTTTCCCTTTGCGGCTATCAGAGTCCTGCCTCAGCTCCACAGATCTCTAGTCTATCCACTCTCTTATACAAAATGAGGCATCTCACCACAAGGAAAGCTTCCTTTCAAGTTTCTCACACAACTATGCATTTCATAAACAATAGTATTAGTGGAATTGTTAAGGTCAAAACTTGGGCCCTGACACAAGCCGAGATAAGTCACATATTCTCAACTGGCTAATTGAAGAGACNAAGTATGCCTGGAGTGCCATGACCCAAAAGCTGGATGGCCTAGAGACCTAGGATAGAAGCAAACACGACTGGAGAGAAAAAAAAAGTCAATGTAATGATGTCTAATGATATTCTGCTATACTCATAGATTGGTGCCTGTCCCAGTAGTCATTAGAGAGGCTTCATCCAGCAACTGGTNGAAACAGATGCAGAGACCCACAGCCAAACAGTAGGCTGAGCTTGGGGAATCCTACCTCTTCAAGAGGGAAGAAGGATTGTAGGAGCCAGAGGGGTCAAGGACATTACAAGAAAACCCACAGAACTAACTAACCTGAGCTCATAGGAGCTCACGGAGACAGAACAGACTACCAGGGAGCCTGCAAGGGACTGACCTAGGCCATCTGCACATATGTTACAGTTGTGTAACTTGGTCTTCTTGTGGGACTCCTAACAGAGCAAACAAGGGCTGTCTCTGACTCTGTTACTTGCTGTTAGGGCCCTTTCCTCTTACTGGGTTGCCTCATCCAGCCTTAATAGAAGAGGAGGTGCCTAGTCTCACTGCAGCATGATATGCCCTGGCTGTTGATATCCATAGGAGACCTGCCCTTTTCTGAAGAGAAATGGAGGAGGAATGGATGGGGTTGGTGAAGAGGGCTCGGAGGGCCTAGTGGGGCACTGGGGGGAGAGGAGGGAGGGAAACTATGGTCAGAATGTAAAATTAAAAGATTATTGTAATTTAAAATCTGAAGTGCGATATTTAATAATAAAATTTTACTTATTACTTATTAGAAATAAAATGCCTACCTTCCCGAGGGTGGGGGAGAAGAGACAAAGTAACANGGAAAAGCAGAAAAAGAGGTTTATATTATGTGGCCACACTGAAGAGAAACAAAGCTCTAGTGACTTTCCAAGTCCATATTTGGGGTCCTAACAGCAGGT
>LZPO01097100.1:548953-565178 GCA_001675575.1 Neotoma lepida
GGAATGAACTTGCCAGTGGGGACAAGCAGGCAAAGAGTTAAGCTTCCTTCTCCCATGTCCTTTATACAGGCTGCCAGCAGAAGGTGTGGCCCAGATTCAAGGTGGATCTTTCCACCTTAAGAGATCTGGATTAAAGGTGGGTCTTCCCACTTCAAATGACTTATTTAAGAAAAAAAAATCCCTCATAGATGTGCCCAGCCATTTGGGTTTCAGTTAATTCCAGATATAATCAAGTTGACAGCAAGAATAGCCATCATAGTCCACAATCATAAAATTTTAAAGATTTCTCCATTTATTTTTCTTCTTTAATTTACTTAGCATTTCATTGTATCTTCANTGTTCCAGTCTTTGATTGCCCTGTTTAAGCTTATTCTTTTGTGTGCTACTGATTTCATGATAAATGTCATTGTTCACTTNATTTCTTTTTCACATAAATTTTAGACTAGAGAAATAACTGGTCGCCCTTTAGCACAGTGGGCAGCATGTCAGTCGCATAGAAACAACTGATTTTTTATTTTGCAACTTTTCTGAATTCATTAATTAGTAGTAGTAAGATTTTTNAAAATGCAAATATTAGCATTTTCTACACACAAAAGGGTGTCATATGCAAAACCAGATAATTTCACCCCATTGTTTCTAATATGAATGCACATTATGTTTCTTGCCTAATTGCACTGTACAATCCCCAGTGCTATGCTTAACAGAAATGGAAAACAACAATAACAGCAACAGCAACAATGAGATTTCTTGAAATTTAGATAAAGGAATAGACATTGAACTAGAAAAGATCAGACAAAAACATGACCAGAGAAGAACCTCTCCATGTGTGTTGTAATTAGGATGTCAAAACAAAGAGAGAATGTAAGAGAAAAATGCCAATCCCTCTACAAAAGCAAACCCATCAGAATAACACCAGAGGCTTCTAAAATCTGGGAAAGTATGGGATAATATATTTAAAGCCTTGAAAGTAAATAATTACTAAGCTAGATTGCTATATCCAGGAAAGCAATCATTAAAAATTGGTAGTGAAGTGAGGACTTTTCAAACAAACACAAATAAAATCATTCGTGACCACCAAGAAATTACTGTAGAAAATGTGTAAGGAATCCTAAGCATAGAGGAGAAAAGGAGGTAGCCTCAATCATGACAGCACTGAAAAAAAAATTCACGAAAGGACTAGATGAACAAAGGAGATCTAAGAAAGAATTCAGCATGTCAAACACTNTTNAGTCAACCCTTAACACTAATAATTGAGAAAGGAAAGAAACAAAAATACAACCAACCAGCAAAGTCATCAATAAATGATAGGAATTACCATCTCCCAACAATAACCTTAAATGTAAGTAACCTCAACTCAGCAACAAGGAGGTGCAGACAATAGACCCACTGTCTGTCCTCTAGAAACACCCCTCACTGGTAAAGACACTGAGACTGAGAGTCAAAGGACGGAGTNAACCTCTCAAGAGAATGCTGGCATAAAACAAGCTGGCATAAGTCTCCTAAAAGTTAAAAAAGTGGACTATAAACCCAAATTAAGTCAGAAGAAATAAAGAATGTCCCTAAATATTAGTAATGGGAACTGTTAATCAGGAAGCTATATCAATCATATATATATCATATAATATTAAATACATATACTATCATATATTTAAATATATGATATATAATATACTATATTATAAATTTTATATATATAATTGTTATATATATATATAAATATATAAATGTTGGGCTCCCAGTTTCATAAAAGAAACACTAATAGATATAAAAGGTCAATTAGTGGATGATACTCTCATCTCTAGAAAGGTCAGCCAAATAAAGAAGCTGCTCACTGAGCTCAGGGCTACCTCTAGACTTGTAGTCACAAGAGTGTGTGCCCTGGACCGGGTGTGTGTGATTTAATAAAAACTTCAAATTCATAAAGACCTCCTCCTGGTCTCCTTCTCTTGGGTGAGAACATCCCAGCTACAACAGCTGTAATATTTANTATCCTGTTTAGGGAATAGGCTACAAATATACAAGAAGAGGAACCCTGGACCATGCACAAACTCATGAGATCAACTAAATATTAATCTGCATTTCTTTATTATCCTAGATAGTTTATAATAATAGTTCTCAAGGACTAGAACTATACATTACATTTTAAAATGAGCTGCATAGGTAAAATAGCTTAAACAAGAGTAGAAACATAAATAGAGTATGTTATAACAAAAATAACCATAAATTTATATCAATATACAAAAATCCATAACANTGTAAAATATTTGAGATTAATAATTNCTTTTAAGGTTTAAAAGTAAATTCAATAATCTACCCTTTTATCCTATCATTCCTATATCCCCCTTTTTATTTTCAGAAAGAGATCCTTGAATTCAACTTTCTTTCCTTAGTTTCCTCCCTTACCATGACCAGTAACAATTTGCAACCAACCCTCCTAAACAATGACAAACATCCACAACCATTGAACTGCCAAAACCCACCCAACCTGCCTCTTGGAAATGTGGATGTCGAGTTCTTAAAATTACTTAGTGTTGTCTGGGGGTGACAGTATCTTTAGGGGACCCTGGAAAAATTAGGATAATGGTCAAGTCCTGGGAGAGCTAGCTGTTCCCAGTCTCTGTGCAATAGGAAAATTCAGGGCTTATCTGAAGTTCTGGCTGGAGTAGTCTATCAGGCTGGACCATCTGAGCTACTCACTTTGAAGTTGTTCTGGATGTAGATTTTTGAGGAAACTGTAACAGAGGCATTCTGAAAGGCTGGATCACCTGGGCTACTTGTCTTCATTAATGGTTTTTGTTCTGAAAGCACACAGACTTTTAAAGGTAACATACATATCTGCATTAACACAAGTATGGAATGTGTGGTGTGTACAAGTCAGCTAAATATGGTTTTCTGTTCTATGTTTGAGAAGGTAAAAGACATCGGTCAACTTTATAAGTCCTTTTGGATTACCAATCTGTAATATAAGTCTCCATTCATGTCATATGAAAAGATGGCATGTAATAATAAGTCATGAGAACTCTGTAGCCAGCAAGGTTTATCATGTCTCATCAGTCTNAGAGCTGTTCCCATGTTGAGGGGTCAACATATATGTCACCTGTCCTGTAGTTTTTCTTGGTTTCTTTCTTCATGTCTGTAACCAAGACTTTCAGGAGGTCTCCTCTGGTCAAATCTGATCTTTATTAATTGTGAAGGAATCTATAGCTTTTTGTTTCCTATGGAAACAAAGGCATAACCTCTCCCCCAAGACAACACATTTTCTGACNTCCATTCTACACTTAAGACATCCTTAAAATATATAGGCTGGTTTAACTCACAGTTTTTTCCACAATCCATTATCTTTCAGTAGNTACTGGTTTTTGTTCATTAGCATTTTAAAATTCAAAGTCAACAAAGCACCATATAGAATCCAGATGCCTTGTGTATTTCCCATCCTTATATAGCTTATTCTTTTTATANTACTTTTTCTTGAAAGACTTTATTAAACTATTTTTATATGACTCTCTATACCCATTTTCTTTTCTTTCTTTAGCACCTAAGCACATTTTTAAGTATACTGTATCTGTTCACATGTTTTCTTGGCCTGGACCTGGCATTTTTGGGGGGAGGGGACATCTGCAGCATTTCTCTGACCATGTGAGTCAAACCTTAACCAGGAAGGCTGCGCTCTGCATGTCTCCACTTAGCACATGGTGCTGGATGCTGGCTCCACCACCCTGGGTTCCATGAGAGCCTAGCCTCATGCCCCCTCGAGTAGCAGCAGACTGTGAGTGCTCCTGGAGAGACCCAGGTGGTGACTGAAGAGGCTGGCCAGCTGGTGTGACTTCTCCATCTGTGTGGCTGTGCCACTCATTGGATCACCAAATGTAAGAGGTCTTTCTCATCAGACTTTCTTTGGACAGCCAGCCCCCGTATAATGACACGGAGACTTATTAATTAAGAAAGCTTGGCCTTTAGCTTAGGTTTGTTCCCAACTAGCTCTTATAACTTAAATTAACCTGTTTCTATTATTCTACATTTTGCTATGTGGCTAGTTACATACTCCATAATGTATGTCTGACTTCCTTAGTGTCTCGTTCGTGTCTCCTGCATGCCTAGATTCTAACCCTGACTTCCTNTCTTCCCCTAGAAGTCCCACCTAACCTCTCCTGCCCAGCTANTGGCTGTTCAGCTTTTTGTTAAACCAATCACAATGACACATCTTCACACAGCGTAAACAAATATCTTGCAACACTCCTTTTCACAATAGCTAGGAAATGGAATATGCTCATATAGCTATCTATTGGTCGTTAATAATAAAATTATGGTGCATCTATGCAATGGAGTTTTATTCAACTGTAAAGATGAAGGAAATCATGACATTTTCAGGTAAATGGATGAAACTGAAAGCTGTTACACTAAGGGAGGTAATCCAAGCCCATCAACACAAACACCACAAACTCTATCATANGTGGACCTTATCTTCAAATTTTTGGATTGTATTTTACTTTGAAATGCCATCCATGGAGGTCAAGAATCTAGAAAGAGCCTTTGAGATGGGGAGAAGAAGTCTTAAGAGGTGAGAGGAAAATGTAGAACATATGTCATATGAAAGTAGATGGGGGTTAAATGTTTAAGTGAGGATTGGAGTTGGGGAACAGGTGGGGAGTGGTTTAACCAAAACTTACGTAGATATAAAATACCCTTTGGAAATCCACTACTTTTAAGCTAATTAAATGTTACATTAAAAAGAATAAGGGTTTAAAAATAGGTATCCCGCATGGGTGGACAATGCTTCTTTTGAGAGACATAAAGGAAAACCTCAGAGCCAAGACTAGGATATCTCTCTGTAGGAGAAAGTTTTGTCCNGATCCCGTGAGGCCCCACGTTCCCACAGCCACTTATAAAATAATTATTCAGAGGCTTATATTAATTATAACTGCTTGGCCATTAGCTCAGGCTTATTACTGACTAGCTCTTACACTTAAATTAATCCATTTCTGTTAATCTATGTTTTGCCACATGTTCCGTGGCTTTACCGGTCTGCTGGCATGTTGTTCCTTCAGCGGCNGCTGGTGTCTCCTCCTCAGCTTTCCTCTTCCCAGAATTCTCCTTGTCTGCTTATCCCACCTATAATTCCTGCCTGGCTACTGGCCAATCAGCATTTTATTTATCAACCAATCAGAGCAACACATATTCACAGTGTACAGAAAGGCATCCCCATCACTTCTCTGTGAGTTATTGGGGTTAGGAAGGCTGAAAGACACCCTAAATAATACAGGCTTATTTCTCTTGGCTTCCCACTATAACTAGATGTAAGACCCTATTGCTGAAGATACACCACACTTTAGTTGCAAGACAGAGAGACCAAGCCATAACTGATGTGAAAAATTTCTCCCTGCTGGTAGCTTTNGTAGTGCTGAAAGATGCTTTGGAAGACNCTGGGGGAGAAAAGCAATCAGTGGTATTACCCAGGAGTGAACCCTTGACGCTACAATAATGACANGGCAGGTGAGATGTGCCACTGGAGCAAGAGTGGCATGAATGTTGTAGGGGTAACCAAAAGCTTTCTGGTTTGACTTGAGGTCTGCTCCAAAGAAGGTGATTCATGCCTTGGACTGCAACCATGGTCAAAAGTTCATGACTTTGGAGGTCATAGGTCCTAGTGGGGAACTTACTATTATTGCTTTTCTAAATGAATGTGTTGTTAAACTGTCTTCTAAACATTTGTTTATACTCAAAGGTTAGTGCTGTTATCAACCTTGTCCAGAGGAGCTTCTGCAATGGACAGCAGTTGATGAAGAGACTCACAATGGTCCAAGTGCTGAGAATAAGTGATTGCTGAGTGCTTGTCCCTCGATGGGAATCTGTATCACTCCTCCTCCCAAGGCTGAGGCATTATCACTGTAGAGGGGGCAGAAAGAATATAAGAGCCGGAGGATTGGGAGGAGGGCTGTGACATGAAATGGCNGTTGAACTCATGAACTCACTGCAGCTATGGTTACCTGCACAGGATCAAGCCAACAAGGTCAGTCAACATTATACCAGGCAGCACTAATTGGACTCAGTAGGTTACCTAACCCCTCAAAAGAAGAAGCCATGAAGGTGAGAGGGGGTGTGTTGGATAAGGTGTCTGGAGGGAGTGAGGACATGGGAGTGGACATTGTATACAAGTGTGTAATTGTCAACAAATAAAGATTTTTTTTTTTTAAAAAAGACTGATCCGGAGTAGCCAAAGCAATTCTAATAAGAAAAAGCAATCAATGGTAAAGGTGTCACCACACCTTATTTCAAATTACATTACAAAAACAAAGTAACAAAACCAGCATGGATCTGGCACAAAAACATAAACAGTCTTAGGGTTTCTAGTGCTATGATAAAAGCAACCATTATCAACTTGAGGAGGAAAGGGCTTATTTCCTCTTATTGCCTGTAGACCACCATTCAGCGAACTCCAGGCAGGAACCTAGAGGCAAGCACGGAAGCAGAAGCCATGGAGGAGGGCTCTTTCTGACTTGCTCCTCCTGGCTCACTCAGTTGTGTTCTTAAACACCTCAGAACCACTCACCCATGGGTGATACCACCCACAGTGAGCTAGGCCCTCCTACATCAATCATCAATCAAGAAAAGGCTTGCCTAGAGGTCACTATTCTGGAGACATTTTCTCAACTGAAGTTCCCACCTTTCAGATGACTCTATCTTTGTCAAGTTGACAAAATGCACATAAACCAACCCTATAGACTAGTGTGCCCAGAAATGAACTCACACAGCTATAGCCACCTAATTTTTGACAGGATGCTTCTTATCTGCTGGCCAGACTTTGAGCTGCAAAGTGCAACACAGCATGGTGATACCACACAACTGCCCATGCCTCTCACTCTTTCCTTTCCTACTTCCTTCTTCCTTTCCTTCCTTCTCCTCCTTCTACCATTCCTCCCTTCCTCCTCCCCTCTATCTTTTTTAAACCCTCCTCAGATTCCATTTTGATTACTTTGTCTGAGCAGGAAAACCACGAGTCCCACATGCTCNTTCTCACTGTGCTTTGAAGAAACTTTGTTTCCATATGGTGTTACTCACTTTGCCTCTTGAATGGGCAAGTGTCATCATGTCCCTAAAATGGTTTAGGGCAGGTGACCTGACTCTCTGGGGGCAGGGCCAGGGCTAGTCATGCAGACCCAAGACTAGGGTACTTTGACTGGGCAGCCACAGGGGTAGCCTTGTAAGGAGGGGAAGGGTCACTGCTCAGAGTTAGAATGGTGTGCTGCCCCTCCAGGTTTGTCGTGGGTGTTCAGGTGGGAAGAGCCTGTGCCTCACCTCAGCCAAGGTGGGGAGCCTGAGTCCACCTTGCTGTGACCAGGAGCAGTGTGACTTTCTGTCACCCTCTGGGCCTCAGGATGGTGCTGGCAGTGGTTCACAGGGCAGCTGCTGGCTCTGGGGCTATCAGGACACTATCAGTCTCTTTCGGGGCTTGTCTTGACCTGAGTCCACACAGAAGACGGTTAGCATCAGTGTCAAAAGTGAATGTAAATGCCTTTGCTGTCGATTGGAGCGTTAACACGGTCTCTAAAGAGACCTTCCCCACCCACAGCTTCCTCTTTGACTTCCTTCTCAACTCAGCTGATATTTCTGGAAAATCAGAAAAAGAAATTGTCACGTTGAATGAGGTGAGCATAGGGAAAGTCACAAACTCATTAGGGTTTTGCCCAGTGGGCTGTAAGGCTCTGTGCTTAGTCATAGGCTGGTACTGAGTAGCAGAGGTCCTGGGGAAGAGTGGCTACCCTGGGGGAGCAGGGGGGGAGGGACAGGCCCAGAGANAGTTCCTGAGTTGGGGGTGTGCTCCCAGAGCTAGGCTGCTTGGCCATCTTCTGCAGTTGCTTTTGGCAGGCATACTGCGTACTGTGCACAGAAAAGAACAGAATGCTTCCTGCCCTCCCTTCTCTCCCTGCAATGGCTTGTAGCTCCACCCTTGTCCTGGAGGCCTTCTAGCATGGACCCTTGCCTTCCTCTCTTAGGTTGTCTTTAGGTTGATGCTCCCTCTGCGTCTGAACAGCAGAAGGCNGCTGGGATCAATTCTGGACATCTCCACCTCGGCTGGGCTTCTGGGTTCTTGGATATCATCAGCTTCCCTAGTGAGCTCCTGGGCTCCTTGGAAGGGAGGGCAGTGGGAGAACTGGGAGGCCTGGTAGTGTTGATGTCTTTGGGAAATGGAAAGAAAGAACCCATGTTCTGTTATGATTTACAAATTCAGGATGAGGGGAGAGAGACGACTAGTTTATGGTGAAGAGGAGGCTGAGGATCCAAGCTAGGGCACTCTAGGCTGCAGAAGGGATGATCCACCAATAGGTCTCTATTCTGTGTCAACAGGAAGGGACTGGGGCTGAAGAGGAAAGGGATGGAGACAGATGTGAAAACTTGTCCTGGGGCAGAGACGTGAGGACGTGGCAGCCANGACTGGAACACAGGAGGTCACACTGCCTTGGAAGCTATCCTGTGGGAGAGGGGTCCAGCTAGACTTCTGGAGTCTGAGCTGGAGGAAGCTGCACTGGCCTGGACTTCTCCCCTGAGGAAGGAGAGATGTTAGTGTGCACACCTTTTCTGGGCTGGGGGCTCCTTTCCAAGCAAATTGTCACTAAGCAGAGGCTCCTGGAAGTCCTGGGTGTGCCTTAAAACTGTGCATGGCATTTTATCACCAGTTTTCATTTAAAATATGAAGAGTTGGCCTTTTGATGAGAGCAATAGTGGGTGAGTNGGAACTCTTTATCATTCATGGGNGTTGCCTGAGANGNTGCCTGGCCCTGGGCACCTCAGGTGAGACCTGGTTTCCTGATGGTTCTTGGCAGAACCCTAGAAAACAGAGGAGGTGGCCACCGATTGGGAGTGTTGAACCAGTTTAGGGGTGTGTATTGTGGAGTAAGATGCAGGTTCAAAAACCAAATTTGACTGTTGTATGGGAGGAGTTTTTAATTCCCAGTGAGCAATGATTCTCATCAGCCAGATTCAGGAAACCGAATGAAATCCTTATTTTTAAAAAGGACAAACAGTTCCTAGAACTAAAAGACTCTATGCAAATACAATGTGGTTATGCCAAGCATTTGACAAGCTCTCTATCATCNAGCCACATTTTTAGCTACATGTCACATTTAAGCGCCTGGAAGAAGACCACAGCCCGATGAACAAATGGCCTAATAAAATGATATGAGACGGTTCTCAAAAGAAGAAACGCAAATGCCCAATAAACACATTCAAATCGTTGGACCTCAGTAAGCTCTNGAGAAACGCAAATCAGGACTACACTGGGAGTCCATCTTCTCACCCCAGAGAGAAAGCCAGCCATTAAAAGACAAAGAACAGGGCTGGAGAGATGGTTCAGTAGTAAATAACTTGTTACTCTTCCGAAGGACTCAGGTTCGATGATCAGTACCCACGTTATGGCTCACAACCATTTGTAACTCCAGTTCCAGGGGATCTAATGCCCTTTTTTGGTGTCTGTGGGCACTGTACACACATACATGGTGCATCTACATGCAGGTAAAGTACCCATATACGTTTTAGAAAATATGACAAGCACATCTGGTGAGGACGTGGACAAGAGGGAATCCTTATACATTGCTGCTTGGCGTGTAAACTAGCCCGGCTATGTAAACTAGTCAGTATGGAGAGCTCTCAAAATACTCAAAGTAGGGCTTGTATATGATCCAGCTACATCACTCCTAGGTGTTTACCAGAAGGCCCCAAAATGGACATATCCTAGAGATACTTGCCATTGGTGTTTATTACAGCACTTCTCACTATAGCTAAGTTGTGGAACCAAACCAGATAAACAACAGACAAACAGATAAAGAAAATGCAGTGTCTATATGTGATGGTGTTTTTCTAGCCATAAAGAATGATGTCATTTGCCGGAAAATGGCTGTCAATGAAGATAATCATATAAAGTATTTGTGGTCCCTAGATTTTATACAGATGCACAAATTACATACGTATGTGGCACGGAAGTGGAAGTGAAACTGTCTGGGGAATAAAGGGGACTGACTAGAGAGGGAAGCACTGAGCCACAGGTGGGAGTGGGGGACATGCTCAGCATGCCATAGATGCTCATATGAAAATTTAAAAAGTAAGGGAAACAAAATAGGAAGATCTCATGAATTGAACGGTAGTGAAGGCTTTGACTGTTCTATTAAAAGAAAAAACCCCAGCCAATTATGAACTTCCAGTGAATTTCGTGCAATTTAGTGGACTGTATAGTGTACATCTGCGAAATAGGAATTGTTGCACAGTGAGCTCTTCAGCTTCATTTTAAATAGACAGCTTTGGCGACAAAATGGAGAGTTTTCCATTTCTGGAATGCTATTTAGCTGGAGAAATGTATTAAAGGGAATCTATAATAGGCACTTAGAAATTGCTCTTGNTGGGAAGCACTGGCTCCTCACTCGGGCCTGTAAAGCGACTCACAGCAGAGTGAAAACCTGCCNTTCTTGCCTCNATTTTGTGTTGGTCTTTTCTCCTTTGCTTCAAACTTTGNGTCAGACTCCATGCTTAACTCTGTACAGAGCCATGCTGATTACCCAAGGATCATCTGTCTGAGCAGGCATGGGATGCATATCTATAATTCTAGACATGGAGGCTGAGGCTGGAGAATCACCTCAGTTGGAAGACAGTCTTAAAACTGTCTCTAAAAATGGTGATACTTTACTTCTCTCAGTCCCCTTCAAGACTGAAGGAGCAAAGACGAGAGCCATCAAATCACCTCGCTGTCAACTTTTATAATGCCCTGTTCACACCCCCATCAGGATCCAAAATCTGTGTACATCTGGGATTCCAGGAACAGCAGAACCTGCAAAGAGATCACTCCATTGTAGGTGGGTTTGTTTTACTCTTTACTCTTTGGGGGCCTGCCACCTAGCTCCCAAATAAATACAGACTTATTCTTACTTATGAATGCCTGGCCTTAGCTTGGCTTATTTCTAGCCAGCTTTGCTAACTTAAATTATCCCATCTACCTTTTGCTTCTGGGCTGTTACCTTTCTTTATTCTATATTTCTTTCTTTCCTTCTTACTCCCTGATTGGCTGTGTTGCTGGGTGGCTGGCTCCTGGTGTCCTCTCCTTCTTTTCTTGCTCCCTCTCTTCTCTCTTCTCTTCCTATTTATTTTCTCTGCCTGCCAGCCCTGCCTATTTCTCTCTCCTGCCTAGCTATTAGTCGTTCAGCTCTTTATTAGANCAATCAGGTGTTTTAGACAGGTAAAGTAACACAGCTTTACAGAGTTAAACAAATACAACATAAAAGAATGCAACACATCTATCTTTGCATCATTAAAAAAATATTCCATAGCATAAAAGAGTGTAACACATCTTAAAATAATATTCCACAATACCCTATGATGAGATTGCCCAAATAGGAGCAATCATCTCTTGGGGAACAAGATTGCTCCCTTAAGCCATAAGGACTTTTTTGGGACACATTGCTGAATCAGAACTTAGAGAATGAACAACTGGAACACACTTTGGCCAAAATGGCTTACTTATGCATGCTTCTCATCCCTGCCTCAATTCTTTCTCTATTTAAAGTTCAAACTCATGCCAGTACCATGAAGGCAGGCTGCAAAGCTTTGTGCCTTCTCCAAATAGCTGTTTTGCTTGCTTTCTTTGGGGTAAGTGGCTGAATCTGTTATGTTGAACAGGGGCCAGGTTTTTGGTCTTGAACTCTAGTTACAAACAAAGTTGTTCTCAAGGCATTGGGCTTGAAAGATTGAAAAAGAAAAACGAAAGACTAGAGACTCCTGCATGCACTGCAGTCAACACCTAGGCTTCCATCAGGACTTGCTCTACCTGAAACCATGCTTAGATCAATTCTGGGCTTCCTCCACAACCCTACTGTGTACCCAGACTTCTCATGTTCTCCTCCAGGCTCTAGCCTAGGTCTCACATCCTGTGCCCTGGCCTACTCTGACCAACCCCACCTGTACCACAGGTGACAGAAGCTCTAGGCTTCTGTCAGAATCTGCCCAACCTGCACCAACCCAGTTCCTTATGGTCCAACTCCACCACCCCAATAGGTATCCAGACTTTCAATGTCCTCCAGGGTCTAACCTAATGAATATCCTTGACCTCTCCATCTTAGTTAGGGTTTCATTGGTGTGAATGCTATGACTATGACAACTCTTATAAAGGAAAAACTTTAATTGGGGCTGGCTTATAGCTCAGAGGTTTAATCCATTATCATCATGGCAGGAAGCATGGTGGCATGTAGACAGACATGGTGCTGGAGAGGTAGCTGAGAGTTCTACATCTGGATCCATAGGCAGCAGGAAGAGACAGGAAGAAAACCTCAAAGCCCAACCCCCAGTGACACACTTCCTCCAATAAAGCCACACCTACTCCAATACAGCCATACCTCCAAAGATGCCACTCCCTGTGAGTCTATGGGGACCATTTTCATTCAGACNACCACATCCCTATTCACACCTTTTCCACAATTCAGAAGATTTAGCCTTGGTCTTTNAACTGGTACACCAGCCTAATCTGGTTTTCCATGCCTTATTTGCAAAGGAGCTCTAGGCTTGGGGCAGGATCCTCTCCCTACCTGTCCCCCAAACCACAGGATTCTACAGTGCCANATCCAACTTTCCCACCCAGACATATCTACTCACACACTCCACAACAGGAACAGGAAGCACATCCTGGACATCAGCCCTGTCCCCTCTGTCCACTTGACTTCATCCACCATGCCATCTCCAACCTCTAGGCCCAATCTGCCCAAAGTTTTCTCTTTTACCTCAATGTTTTTGTCCATAAGGCTGAAACTAACAAAGGGAATCCACACCCATGCACTGGGCAGGGTGGCATCCCAGCATTTGGGAGGCAAAGGCAGGCAGATCTCTGTCAGTTCAAGGCCAGTCTGGTCTACCTAGTGAATTCCAGGACATCCAGAGCTACATAGTGAGACCCTGTCTCAAAACAAACAAACAAACAAACAAACAAACCAACCCTTCCAAAACCAAAAAGAACATCCACACAACAAAGACAAGACCAGATCTCAACATCTAGAATCACAATGGACCTGATTTTTTTGTTTGTTTGTTTGTTTGAACTACAAAATTGAGAACCACAGAGGCATATCTTCCCCATGGTCATGATGGTTAATTGTGTGTTAGGCTGACCAANCATTTGATCAAATGTTATCCTGAGTGTTTCTGTGANCATATATCTGGGTTAAATGAAGATGTGAATTAACAGAATAAAGTGTCTACTCTCCCTACTATGAGTGCTCTCCATCCTAAACAGATAACATGCATCAGTGATTAACTCCAAGTAACCAATAATGCATCAGTGTCACTTTAAGGAAAGGGATAGAAGCACGTCCCCTTGGGTCTTTTAATCAANAATGAGTTCAGATATGAATTCTCTACTTCATGCCCCCTGTGTCTTCCATTCTCAGCCTTTCTGTTATATGAGTCTGAATGTGTGCTTGCCTGAAAGCTGTCTAATGGGTCTCTTCGTCTCTGNGTCTCTCTGTGTGTATTCCTGTGTCTGTCTGTTGTATAAACTGTGTGTGTCTGTGTGGGGGTGGTATCTGTCCACTCTTTCTTTATTTAAAGGCATAGACAGCATCACATAGGGAAGGAATGGTGTACTTTATAAAGCTTTTAAACAGAGTTTTACAAGGGATTAAGTCACAGGCTTCCAATGATCCCATCTGACCCAGACAACAAACATCACTGTTTATCAATCAATATCCATAAATGATTTCATTTAACTTTTATGGAAGTTGCTTTCAATTTCTGTTTGCTGTTTGCAGCAAATGATACACATGCATTACTCTGGGTCAGGGACATGCAAGGGTACATAACATAAGATTGTAGCTATGCATTAGCTCATGTTGTAAAAGTGTATTACATGCGGAACCCAAGGCAAATGAGGCAGAGTGTCCCATTGTTCTCTTAAAGGGAGGTTAAATAAACAGTCTGAGTACACAGTTGTGAGGTCCAGCAAAAGTTCCAGTCTTGTAGAATGTAACAAGTATTTTCAAAATATCATATCACCACACACCCAATTAGCTGAAGGCTTAAGTGGAAAAGGGCTCCCCTCCCTTGGGCAAGGAGGAGTTCCTCTGGGTTCACTGCTTGAATTGGACACAGGCCTTCTGACTTCAAATTCACACTGGAAAAAAATGGCTCTTCTAGGGTCTTTAATTTGCTAACTGTAGATCACGTGACTTGCCGCTCTTCACAGATTCCTTTCTCCTTCTCNTCTCTACCTTTTGTAGGGAACGGGGACCATCAGTTCCTCTTTAGGTTACATGGTGGATATGGATATACAGTATGAGTCAGCCAAAACATGGCTGACACTGGACATTCTGGGAACCCCAAAGGTAAACAGTGATGTAATCTGCTATATAACTATTCAGGTGAAAGTATCACTTTTGTATGGATTCTGTATAAAAATAACNCTGTGGTCAGATGCCAGAGGCCTCAGCTTCCACCTTTGACAGCAAGCTTATGTGTTTGTTGGTAAGCCTATGTGCTTACCACCATGTGTCCTGTGTGCCACCTGCTGTGTGTAGCCCAGGTGTGCCTGCCTGTGCCTGGATGCCTGTGGGTAGCTGCCTGTCTAGAAGCCTTTGTTTGAAGTGAATAATGTATGTTTTATCTGTCTACATGTCCTCAAAATCTCTTTAATCTCCCAGACTACTGTGACCTCTTCCTTTCCTGGAATCGGAGCATGGACCTCACATCTTTCTGCCTGTCTCCCTGTCTTCTTCTCTTCTCCCATAAACTCACAGCTTTTGGAGTCTGCTTTTTTAGATAAAAATGGCTAAAATAATGATCAACAAGGTCAGAGGTCAAGAGACGGTATGACGGAATGATGAATGGGGAACAACACTTCAGGAGTGGAGAGAGCTATCAGAACATAGAGGGCATATTCATCCACAAATTGTTCACAGAGGATGAGGCCTGGGGAGAAACAAAGACCGTGTCATTCTCCTTTTCCTGCCAGGGTAGCTGGCAAAGCCCAAGATATCTCAGAGTTTTCTGAGGTGCTTGTCTTAGTCAGTGTTCTCTTGCTGTGAAGAGACACCAGGACCACAGCAGCTCTTATGAAAGAAAGTATTTAATTGGGACTTGCTTACTAAATCAGAGCTTTAGTCCATTATCATCATGGCAGGGAGCNTGGCGGCATGTAGGCAGACATGGTGCTGGTGAAGTAGCTGAGAGTCCTACATTCGGCAGCTAAAAGAGAAACTCACTGGTCATGGCTTGAGTTTTTGAAACTCCAAAACCCACTCCTGGTGACATAGTTCCTCCAACAAGGCCACACCTCCTAATCCCTCTCAAATAGTGCCACTCCCTGATGACCAAGCATTCAAATATGTGAGCCTATGGGGGTCATTCTTATTCAAACCACCACAGTGCTTTTGGCCAGAGGATGCCTCAGGGGCATTGAGGGTGATCCCTGTGAACATGTCCTGTGGAGTTTGGCAGAAGGTTGCCAAATCTGCTTCATTAGTCTCTGCCAAGACCTATGGGGCCTCAGCTCTCACTGTGATCCCTGGACTAAGGGATCAGCACCATCTGGAGGCTCATTAGAGGTGCAGAGTCTCAGGCTCTCCCCAGGCCCAGACAGTGAGCACCTGTTCTCTGGTGATGATGAGCACATGGAGATCTGGAGCCCTTACTCTTGGTGAGTAGGATTTCTCATCCAGATTTTCTCTCATTCTCCCTCAGGCGAAAGAAAGAGCAGGGTGCTTCTGAGTTTCTGGGGAGGCATGTAGAAGCCAATGTTGATCTCCTCCTCATTGTTCATTCACGATTACACACACTTTCCACAGTCGAAGACGCATTATCCNGTCCTTGGTGCTCCTGATCTTGACTTTGTGGGTTCCTTTTGCCAAGTTGGGAAAGGCCTGGGGTATGGGGTGTTCACTTGACTTGGGTAGTTAGCCGTTGAGCATGAAAAGAGTTACACTAATATCAGGTGCGGGCCTTAAGTTCTAGACAAAAGATTGTGAAATGCAGCTCTGCTGTAAGGAGTTCACCAAGAGTATATTGTCCAAAGAGTAGATGCTTCCCATTTGGTAGAGCAGCACAGAGGGCCACCAGGCTGACACAGAGCACTTGAGAACATGACTTCCAACTATAGTTGAGCAGTCCTAATCGAGAGGCAGCAACAGCCATTGAAACTGAAGCTCACTGAGGAAGCCAGGAGACTTTCCCTAGATGAAGAGCAGCTTATCATTAAATTAAAAAA
>LZPO01097100.1:610973-625582 GCA_001675575.1 Neotoma lepida
GCTCTCACTGAGAGGTAACATCAGCCTTGGAAAATGTAAAGGTGAACAGCAGTTTTCACACTCATATTTTAAAAATGTATTTTTTAGGATGACATTAAATAGCAAATAAAAGATGTCAAAGAAGAGCCCATGGAGGAAAGACAAAGGTTTACATTTGGGCACTTCTGTTTTTTGCTTGTTTTGTCTTGAGTTTTGAACAGGGATCTTGTCCTTCCATCTTACACCAGCCAGTTTTGCTGGTAATTTTATTCTCTCTTTTGAAGTTCCTGGGCAGCTTTCTGGGTAGAACTCTGGCTTTCTGAATAGCTGTATTATTAGAAAAGGACCCTTTGCAGACGAGCTGACTTCTTTTTCTAATGGAAATCCTAATATTTAAGCCGGAAAAAAAAATAGTAGCCAGTGGCTTGAGGCTTTCTTCTTCCCCACAGCTCATGTAAATATTTGGGGTGTTATTTTTCCATGCCTCTGGGAAGTCCGATGACCCAGTGTACTTTTGCATAAACATGAATGCTATATTTATCTTGGGGTTCCTCTTTCTGTGGCTTTTGAACTAACATTTGGGTGGGGGATGTTCTTACACCTTATCTCAGGCTTGTGCTTTGATGTTTAGCAACCTAACCTTCCTAGCAAGAATCTGGGATGGAACCACTGTGAGCTGAAGGGGGACGATACCGTGAAATATACAACCTGCCAAGATGGTGGAGGTCACACAAGTAAACTGTGGCTTGACTTGAAAGTGACAGTGAAGAGTTGCAAAAGCACACACAATCCTTTTAAAATGAAANGAAAAGATTAGATCACAAAGTGACAGTCTACAGGGAAAGGAAGCTGAAGAGAGCCTTGAAGTNTCTAGAAACTGTCTTGTGAGCATATTTAGAACATTAGACTAAAGTGCAACAGNAAGAGCAATTGTGGAAGACTGCAAAGACTAAAGGGCTGTGGTCCTCTTTGCTCTATCCGTCCGAGCTATCATTGTTCCCTGGCTGCCCAAAACACACGTCTGGGAGTCATCCTGGACTTCCTCTTTTACCTCCAATCATCAGCGGTTTTCTCGGAGCTTTCTTTGAATTGACTGTCACACCCTCTCATCTAGCACACCTGTGGCTCTGGCCCTGTTCCCTAACCTAGATGACAGCAGCCAACCCCCCCTATCACAGCTAGTTAGAGTCACCTCTCTACAGACCCCAGACAGGCCTTCTGGACAGCGAGCTGAATGTGTAGCGTTAGGAGGCTGGCGGCTCCCAAGCACAGCCTCAGTCTCTTTGCTTCTGATCTTTTCTGGACAGAGTGATTTCCAGGAAAACTAATTTTATTATGCAAATACACCACTAAAATTCTTCTCATTTCCTGAACACACCTGCTGTCTCATGCCTCTACACAGTATCTATTCCCATTTAGAGACTTTCATTGTAGTCTCTAGCCCACCTTTATTGTGTCTGTGTTTATAGCTTCATTACTTTTCCCTCTTCTGTTCCCTTTTGTCTTTCCCCCATTTCTTCCTAACTATTATATTTGTTTTTATATTCCATGTATTGCACTTAAGGTTGCATACACTCTGTACAAGTTTCTGAATTCAAGTTAATTGAATTTTTCAGCAGTCCCAATTTGTCAGAGCTGGAATGTAGGTCAGAGAGCTCGAATAACCACCAGGGTCACATAGTTCAGTGTGACCTGAATTTGAATTTAGATTTTCCTGGTTCCACATGTGAACACTTTCTCTGTGAGTGATATGCTCCTGGAAAATGTCCCTGAAATTTTCCCCTGGCTAAATGTAGTAGTGACTGGCTAGGATGCTGCCTAGACCTGCAGCCTTTGCTTCATGGGCCATAACTAGATCATCTCCTACCCCTGAATTAGGTGGGGAAGTGTGATAGAGTCCTGGCTGATGGAATATAAGAGCAATGAGTGCATGCCACNTTCAGGGCTAGCCCCACAGCCTCCTGAGTTACTTCTGATACTGTCTCTGCTCTTTCAGAGAATTGGGGAGTCTGAAGATGGTGGCACTGTGGTATAGAAGGAGTCTGGTGTCCCTCTAGCCTGAGAACAACAGATGGTATTTTGAGAAGCCCCAAGATCTCTGGGATCATCTGTTAGACCTGTAACAATATACAGACTAATGTCGCTTCCACACTATATGGATGTTATCTCTGCACGTAATTATCTCTTCNACCATGTGACTTTGGAAAGTTCTGAGGATAGATTCTTTTTTTTCTCACCAATTTGTGNGTAGTATACTAAGTGTTCAATAAACATTTGCTGTCTTGCAAACTATGAATGGGATAATGCTAATACCTCATCAGCTACTTACACTCACAGCCTTACACAAGCCTCCTATCTCACTGTTGTTGCTTTAGTGCCTGACATGTGTTCACCTCTAGAAGATACACTAGGAACATATTAGTGTACAAGGCAGGTAAAAGTCCCTGTCCTCATAGAGATTAATTTCAGGTAGAACAATCACCATAAAATAATGTCAGAGGGTGAAAAGTGCTCAGAGAAATATGGAAACNGCGAGGGCTTGGTAGGGACTGGCANATGCTACCAACACAAATGGGTAGGAACAGAAACCTTCACAGCGAAAGCAGCATTTGAATAGTGACTGGAAGTAGAAAAGGGCCGTCGATAGGTGTTGGGGGGGGAGAATTACAGAAGACAGAAGGATAAATACAGAATCCAGACTCCACTTGGACATACTTCCTCTGTCTTCAGTTTTTACTAGTTACACGGAAAGTATGCATACACACACACACACACACACACACACACAACTTAAAAAGAATTCTGTGGCAAATACTGAAAGTGTCTATTTTAAAAAATAACCCGACTTCCTTTTAAGAGTGATTTCTTGCTCAGTAAGGCAAGGCCTCTGCAAGTCGCCTCTCTTCCACCAAAAAGACCCCCTTCAAGACTCAGGTGCAGGCTTAGTGTAATATGTTGTGGCCTGTGGGTCTCCAGGAAGCTGGGTGATAGAGATGGGTGGGTTTAGTCTTCTGAGTTCCTGTCTTGGTCCATCAGCTCTTAGGTTGATGACAGCTACAGCAGCCTTTTGATCTGAGAGCATTACCAATGGCAACAGGAGCCGTAAGGATCTGGAGCCAGCTTGCCAGCTCGCTAGCTCCATTTGTTCCTCGGAGTTGTACTTGGAGACCTAGTTTGGTGCTGAACTCTTTGGTCTTCCTCTTGATATCCTGCACTGAATCTCTTCTCAAATGAGCTAGAGTGAATTCAGTTGTCTATAATGAAGCGTGATGAACTTTGAACATTGTGTTATGGGGTATCCACCAGAGAAAACTATTCAGACACAAGTTTAAGCCAATAAAAAGTCTTTATTAGTTGGCTAAAGACTACACCAGGTGTTCGGGACCCTGTAGCCCTAATCCTTNCTCAAGATGAGCTTTTGAGCACAAAGCTACACCTTGAGTTAATATATGTCAGTAAATAAGAACAGTTAGCCAGAAGCAGAACTACAGAAGCCAAAAAGCAAGGTTAGTACATTTAGAGACTTTCCCAGAACTATGGGCTTTGACGGGTTAGGTCTTTGTTTTTGTTTTGGCATGGGGTGCTATGTGCTGAGTTTTATGGCCTGAATGGTACTTCCATCATGGAGTTGGGTTGTGCTGAGTTCTGGGGCCTTTTAAAGTCTAGGAGCCAGTTACGTTCCCCACTGGTCTTAAGGAATAAGTCAAATCATGGACTCTTACTGGTAAAGGGCTATATAGTTTAAGATGCAGGGCCCTGCTGTTAATTCAATCAGAATGAGAATTAAAGGCCCAGCCAGTGCTGATAGCAGAGTAGATAACAGAGACCAGTATCAGTTATCTAATGTATGTCTTTCTCTCTCTTTTTGAGGTTTTCCCCAACCATGGCAAGATTTTTTTTTTTAAATTACTCCTAATCAATGAGCATAGAAACAAGTTTTCCCCAAAGGCATATATAGTCCTCCTTCTCTCCTGCCAAGTTAGTCTAAGCCCTCTGGTTTTGTAGGCCCATTTCTGCAAGGGAATCTAACTGTTGTTTAATTTAGAAATGGAAACTTTTAATACCTGTAGGTCCTGATCAACCTGTCTACCTAGTTTTTTTTTTCTCCCATGATAAAGGCTGATGTGATGTGCCCATGGCTGTTGAGCCAAATATGCCTGCCCTGATCAGGAGGAGGATGAGGACAGGCAGAGCTCCATTTTTCTTTGTAGTCCAAGGTCCACATTAAAATGTATTTTCCCTTCTTCCCATATCTATCTATCTATCTATCTATCTATCTATCTATCTATCTATCTATCTATCTATCTACACACCTGGGGCAGAATGTGTACTAAGGGGCATAAGAGGGGCTTCTCAGTTTGGAAAACACCGGAAGAGGCACATTTATTCAAACCATTAGTAGCCGCCCACCAAGTAGTCTCAGGGGCCTGGTAATATTGCTGTTATCAGGATGAGTTAACCCATGAGGCAGGAGTGCAGGCATCAGAATATGGAGAAGTGCCCAGGTTAAAGGTTCTCGATATTAGACAAGTTTACCCATTTTTCATGTTAATTTAGGTTGCCCCTAGTCACAGTGAATTTTGTCAGTCAATCAGCAAACTGATCAGTCTGGTTAGTTCCTATCCCTATGTAGCAAGGGGCTGGTGGTCCAAGCATAACCACCAATCCAGACTGATTTCTGGCTGGGAATGGTTATTAAGCAATGGACCTGTCAAGAGTGTCCAGGATCCCTCAGCTTCCTGGACACTGGGAGGTGGGACTCTGGCCATTTTAAGTGTTTTGGAGGGGAGAGTTGGTTGGTGCCTTGGCATGGGTAGGAGTTTGTTAGGACCCAAGGGTCTGGGGTCCTGGGGGAGTGGTTTCTTCTGGATAGTAAATCTGTTCCCAGGGTCCCTTCCTGTGGCATAGAGTCTGATCCCCTAGGTTCTCCCTGTTTTCCAAAGGCCAGAATCTTTTTGTTTTGTTTTGCATTTATTTATTTGTAAGAAGTGATAGACCCCAGACCCAGGGTGCTATCCTCTCGGGTGGGCACCCCAAGAACCCAGACTCCAGTCCAGTTGATGCAAACAGCAAGAGGGTTTAATCCAGCAACATTTGTACAAATGGGCCTCTGCGCTGGCAAGTGACAGAAGCCCCGAGCAGCAGTTGNACATGCTTTTTAAAGGCAAAAACCACAAAATTATCATAAAATTACAGTTTCCATAGTTATTTCATTTTGATTGGCTCACGTCTAGGGCTTCCCACATAATCACAGCTTAATCATAGGGTGAATGCTTTGTCATTGATTTTCATTGGCTGCCCTCAGGTAGGGGCGTATTGTTTTAAACAATCACTATGGAGACTAAGGTTGGGGAAACAATCACTATGGGGACTAAGGTTGGGGCATCGGTTGCCTAGGAAATCAGAGTTGGAACATCCCAGGATCGAATAATCATCATTGTTCCCTGGCCAGGCAATTTTTGTTTCCTGGAGTCCAGACCATCTCGCTCCAGTAACCCAATTTCAATAACCCGGGGCTCATGACAGGTTCCAGTAACTCAAGAGCGTGGGTCTAAACTGGAGGGTCTCCAAGTCTCCTTTTTCTAGGTGAGAGCATTGTATTTCTATAATCAACATATATTTGTCTTTAGACTATATTTCAGAGGCAGTGCAAAATTACCCTGAGCTCAGTTGAGGTCTCATACACAGAGCTTCCAGGGAGCTCCTGCACCGGGCCTGTCTCTTATACACATCTAGATGTGTATAAGAGACAGCCTCCTCTCCTATTAAGGCTGGATGAGGCAATTTGGTAGGAGGAAAGGGCCCCAAAAGCAGGTAATAGAGTCAGAGACAGCCCCTGATCCCTCTCTTAGGAGTCCCACAAGACCACCAAGTTACACAACTGTAACATATATGNAGAGGGCCTAGGTCAGTCCCTTGCAGGCTCTCCGGTTTTTGGTTCAGTATCTGTGAGCCTCTATGAGCCTAGGTTAGTTGATTCTGTAGGTTTTTTTGTGATGTCCTTGACCCCTCTGGCTCCTACAATTTGTCCTCTGCAGGATTCCCCAAGCTCTGCCTGATGTTAGGCTGTGGGTCTTTGCATTTATTTTCATCAGTTACTGGGTGAAGCCTCTCTGATGACAATTGGGCTAGGCACCAATCTATCAGTATAGCAGAATATCATTAGGAACCATTTCATTGACTCCCCCCCCAACCCCGAGTTGTGTTTGGTTCTATCCTAGGTCTCTGGGCTCTCCAGCCTTTGAGTCCTGGCCTTCTATGCAGTGTCAGGGGTGGGCTCCCTTTTATGGTATGGGTCTCAAGATGGATCAGTCATTGGTGGCCAGAATCTTTTAAAAGGAATTTCCAGACATACAATTTTATGGCCATTTGATTACATTTTACTATTGTATATTCCTTGGAGGGGGTTTTCTTTCTGTATATTTGTGTTCATCTGGGCATTTCCAGGAAGTCTCTATTTCACAACCCCAGTTTTTGCAATGGAAACTCCCTTGTTCTTGGCAACTAGTGGGTGCAGCTGCAGAGCATGCACAGAATTGTAAACTCCGTATTTTTATCTCAGAAGATAAAAGCCCCACATCTTTCCCTTTTCTAATTCAACCAAATACCTAAAGTGGGCATCAGTGAGTGAGCAAAGGTCAAGATGGAATATGGATTGCTGGTCTGTAGTCATGCTGGCTATCATCTCCTCTATAACTGTCTTTCTCTGTTTCTAGGTCCAGACCTGAGAGTGGTGAGGGTTAGTCCATGACCCTAGTGGGAGAGCAGGAAGTGGAAGGGTCTGGGGCCTGATAAAACCTCAATTTTAATGGGTCTGTAGTCCAGAGACTGTCCATTTGGCATCATTGTTTGTGGCTTTTGCTCTCTTGCCCTGGGTGTGGTGGATCCATGGTATAATGCCAGCTATGTTNATGGCCATAGGAGTGGAGATCCAGGTTGGTGCCAGTGCCCCTTTGGTGTTGCAGAATGTTATTTTAAGGTGTGTTACTTTTGTTAATGTTGCATTTGTTTAACTCTGTGAAACTATGTTACTGTGCCTGTCTAAAACACCCCACCCAATGGTCTAATAAACAGCTGAAAGGCTAATAGTGANGCAGGAGAGAGAAATAGGTGGGGCAGGCAGGCAGTGAGGATAAATAGAAAGAGAAATCTGGGTAAAAAAGAAGTAGCCAGAGAAGGAGGAGGACTCAGGGGCCAGCCACCCAGCTACACAGCAAGCCATGAAGTGAGAGTAAGATTTACAGAAGAGAATGGGAAAAACCCCAAGGTGAAAGACAGATGCCAAGTTAAGAAAAGCTGGCTAGCAACAAGCCAAGCTAAGGCCAGGCATTTATAATTAAGAATAAGCCTGTGTGTGTCATTTATTTGGGAACTGGGTAGCAGGCCCCCTAAAAGAGAAAAAAAGCAAAATCAAATAATAACATTTTGGTGTACCAACGTGGCACTCAAATATCCCTGGGGCCTGAGAAAACTGAAAAGAAAAAAAAAAGAAAAAAGGATACAGCTCCTTTAAGAGTTTTGGCTGGACAGTTTCTGTCAGACACTGAGCCCTTGAGTAGCTAGTATGTTAAGTAGGAACAAAAAACTAAGTAAAAATGCCTGCCATAGTGCAAGCATTGGCATTCTAGAGTTCGAGGAAAGTTGAATGCAGGTCCTGGTCAGACAAACCTCCCACCAGCCTTGAGTTTCACACTTAGTTTTCATGACCCTAGAAGCAGGAGAGCTGAGAGCTGCATGAAGAATATCCAGGAGTAGGTTAGCAGTTTAAAGGTTTGCTCACACAATCAAAAAAGGCTGAAGATATGAAATAAAAAAGGTCCAGGCAAAAAACCTCTAAACAGGTTACAGTGTGTTTAACAATGCGTGTAGGCTTAAAAAAAGAAAAAGGGTTTAGTCATAGAAAGAAATGAATAGTTTAAAAATAATAATAAAGTCTTTAAAGAGAGAGTAAAAGTAGTATAAAAGAGAAAGCCATGTAAGATGGGAAATACACAGGTAGTCTGGATCCTGTATGTTATTGTGTTGATTTTGAATTTTTTGATTGTTGAAAAGCAAAGGACAGCTACAAAGAGACCTGGAATTAAAAGAGGGACTGCTGAAATAAATCAGCCTATATACTTTAGGAATGCTTTAACTTTTAAAAGTAAAAAAAAATATATTAGTCAAATGGAAATAAAAAATGCTTTGGAGATTTGTTCCCACAAGAGATGAGAGGCTGTGGATTCCTTCAGGGGTAATATGGATTGGGTTTGATCAGGCAAGACCTCCTGAAAACTTGACAGGTGATATCTATCAGCAAAGANTATTGCTGGTCTTTCCAGGACTTGCTCATTATCTCAAAATTTTCTCTCTGGGACCATAAAGATACTTTGTCCACAGACAGCAGGAAGTAGTTTGGAGAACACAATGTCCACATTTCCAAGAGGATTGTGGGAGGCTTTTGGTTATTTGGTGGGTTATGGGTGTTTGTTATCATTTAGTATATTGATACAAATTTAAAGTTATTTTTGCTACACTGTATATATATTTCTACTATTATCTAAAGGGTTTTTTGTATATTGATAAAAATTTAANATTGTTTTTGTTGCCACATATTGTATGTATGTTTCTACTCGTGTTTAAGGCATTGTACCTATGCAGTTCATTTNAAAATGTAAGATAAAGTTCTAGTTTTTGAAAACTATTATTATAAACTATATAGGACAATCAAGAAACATAGATCAGTAGTCAATTATAACAATNAAATTTATAGATATGTTAGGTATGTTTTCTAGGTTAAATAGATATATTTAAGATAGATGGTCTTCAAATATTTCAAAGACCTATAGTATATGGCATTTAAAATGTTATGTTAACTTAAAGTTTTTCATGACATGAGACACATCTTCTCCTGGCAGCACCAATTTACTTCAGAGTAGATGATGGGCATTGAAGAAACTCCTTATGGAGTTTGCTTTCATTGTTACAAGGTTAGCCACTGGGCAAAGAAACTGTTCTTGCCTTTGACTGCTGACAATGTGCTGTGCAGGACATTGCACATGCAACATGCAGGGCATTGTTGAACTTTGCCAAAACAAGGCAGGATGGTCCTTTAAAATTCTCACTTCACAGAAGAGTCTGCCAGATATTCTGAAGGACGCACAGGAAAGTGACTGCTGAACTTTACCAAAACAAGGCAGGAGAGTCCTTCAAAATTCCTGCTTCATAGAAAAGTCTGCCAGATATTCTGGGCCTGTAGGTTGAAGATGGATGACCCAACATTGCAGTGGAACTTTGGGTGACTGTCCAGGCAGTCAGATTTCTCTGTCATTTCTAGAATTTTTGGAATTTGTTTNCAATGCACTTTTTGTTTACTCAAATAATATTATATCCTTCTGGGTCTTTGATGGAGTTGAAGACTAGGTAGTTATAGTTGCAGTTTTCCTTAGTTATGATAAANGGTAAGTTAGGTGTAAAACTTTGGATTCACTAAGATAGGATAGATTATGCATTATTTTCTCTGAATATGCTGACTACAAATGGACATAATATTGTGAATGTAATTCTTACTTGATAATTGTTATTGTATATAATCTTACTATGATGTTTAAGTTAAAACCTTTTCTTTTTATTTAGACAAAAAGGGGNAAATGTTGTAGAATATTATTTTAAGGTGTGTTACTTTTGTTTATGTCACATTTGTTTAACTCTGTGAAGCTGTGTTGCTGGGCCTATCTAAAATAACTGATGGTCTAATAAAGAGCTGAACNGCCAATAGTAAAGCAGGAGAGAGAAATAGGCAGGGCTAGCAGGCAGAGAGGATAAATAGAAGGAGAAATCTGGATGAAAAAGAAGTAGCCAGAGAAGGAGGAAGACTCCAGGGGCCAGCTACCCAGCTACACAACAAGCCATGGAATAAGAGTAAGATTTACAGAAGTAAGAGAACAGGAAAAGCCCTGAGGTGAAAGACAGATGGGCTAAGAAAAGCTGGCTAGCAACAAGCCAAGCTAAGACAAGGCATTTATATTTAAGAATAAGCCTGTGTAGGTCATTTATTTGTGACTGGGTGGCAGAACCCTCAAAAGAGCAAAAACAAATAACAACACTTTGGCTAACCTGCTTGACCCAGTTGGTATCACTGGTCTCAAACAAGGGAAACTGGTGGTGGTTTTGGAGGTTAGCTGGGTCTCTCTGATAGTCCATTGAATAGCTTTTATGGAGGACTGGAGGGTCTGTAGTGATTTGATCAAAGGGTAGTTAGAGAGTTTTGCCAACTGCTGGTCTCNGAGCTGGGAAAGCAGTTGAGGAGGTCTACCAAACATAACCTCATAGGGGCAAATCCATCCCTATGTGGAGTGCAGAGGGCCTGAGACAAAGCAAAGGAAAGTAACTGCTGTAGGAGAAAGTTTTGTCCAGGTCCTGCCAGGCCCCACGGTCCCACAGTCACTTATAAAGTAATTACTCAGAGGCTTATATTAATTATAACTGCTTGGCCATTAGCTCAGGCCCTACAGTCACTTATAAAATAATTACTCAGAGGCTTATATTAATTATAACTGCTTGGCCATTAGCTCAGGCTTATTACTGACTAGCTCTTACACTTAAACTCAGCCCACTTCTATTAATCTATACGTTGCCACATTTTCCATGGCTTTTCCTGCATCCCATTACATCTTGCTCCTTAGGCAGCTGGCTGGCATCTCCTGACTTAGCCTTCCTTTTCCCAGAATTCTCCTTGTCTGCTTATCCCACCTATACTTCCTCCCTGACTACCGGCCAATCAGCATTTTATTTATCAACCAATCAGAGCAACACATATTCACAGCCTTCAGAAAGACCTCCCCATCAAACTGCTGCAGCTCCTACATACTCGGTNTTATCTTTCATCTTGTGGCAGTCATGGATGAGTACCTGCAGGCCATCATCAGGCAAGAGGATAGCAGGATTGATGGTGGTGGGTTTCTCTAACAGGACTTGAGAGTGGTCCAGGAGTAGGGCCTGGTCTGGGTTATACAGGCATTAGACAGCCAGTGTTCTGGTGTTCCTCAGAGGAGGGCCTCAATGACATGAGATGCTGTGACTATAAGATCCTAACCCAGAGTTAACTTTTAAAAAAAATTATTATTAGACTAGCAGTAGCCACCACAGCTCTCATACTGGTGGGCTATCCTATGGCTATGAGATCCAAAAGACAGGTATGCCACAGGGCATTTCTATGGCCCCAAAGTTTGGGTTAAAACCCCTTTGTAAAATATTTTGTTTTGTGGACAAACAGATGAAAGGTTTTGAGACATCTGGAGGTGCTGGANCCAAAGTCAGAGCTGTTTTTAAAGCTTCAAATGCCTTTTGTTCATTCTCGGTCCAGATTAGGGGCTCAGTGCCCCCTTTGTGCTGGTATAGAGGCCTTGCTATTTCTGCAAACTCTGGTCTCCAGAGGCAGCAATACTTAGCTGCACATAGCAACTCTCAAACCTGTCTCTTAGTTTTGAAGTTGGGATCTGGAGGATGGCAGCAACTCTACTCTGGGACAGGCTCCTTTTGCCTCCCCTTAGCTGGTAGCCAAGATAGGTAGCCTCTGACATACAAAGTTGGGCTTCTGTAGCTGACATTCTGTATGTAGCCCAAGGTCTGTGACTCCTGAGTGTTCCCTCAGTGACCCTTTCATAATTTATTTTAGTTTTAGAGGCTAGGAGGAGGTCATCTACATATTATAAGAGTCCAGGGAAACCTCTGACAGAGGGGCAAGAGGTTAACATTTAGTATCTCATAAAACAGGATTGGAGAACTTTTAAATTCTTGGGCAACCTGGTCCAGATAAGTTGCCCACTGTAACCTCTCTCTGGCTCTGTCCATTTAAAAGCAAAGATGGGTTGACTCACCTCTGCCAGTGGGAGGCTGAGGAATGCATCTTTCAGGTCCAAGAAAGCATANACCTTTTCTCTGCAAGAATCAGATCCATNAGAATCAGAGGTCCCAGTTTTCTTCAGAGGCAGNAGANGTATATTCTAGAGTGGCTGGGAGGTCACTTGGATGCCTGTCTTAGTCAGTGTTCTATTGCTATGAAGAGACATCATGACCACAGCAACTAAAGAAAGCATTTAATGGGGGCTTGCTTACAGTTTCAGAGTTTAGTCCATTTTCATCANGATTGGGAGCATGGTGGCATGCAGGCAGACATGGTGCTGGAGAGGCAGCTGAGAGTCTCACATCCAGATCCACAGACATCAGGAACAGAAAGCCCCTGAGTCTGGCTTGGGTTTTTGAAAACCCCAAAGCCCACCCGAAGTGATACACTTCTTCTAACAAGGGCACACCTCCTAATCCTTTCAAATAGTGCCACTCCCTGGTGATGAAGCACTCAAATATATGAGCCTATAGGGGCCCTGCTTAATCACACAATACCTGAATCTCCAAGCCATGCCTTATGGACTGCAATTTTCCTTTTTGTTTCCAGGGTCAATGAGTATTGTTTAATCTGATGGGGTTAGATGAACTGGTTAGATGAAAAATTATAGGAACTTGGTGTTAAGTCAGTCCTGGGGGTGTTGGTTTCTGCCCATATCCCCAGGAATCTTTATTGTAAACCTGAGCATTATTCTAACTNTATCTTTTGATTGGGGGCAGGACTTTCATCTAGGAGATATTCTTCAGACAGAGGGCAAGATGCCAAAATTTTACTGGGTATCTGTGTCTCATCATCATCAGAGAAGGTGATGATGGCTTTCAGTTTATGCAAAACATCTTGTCTCTTAATCAGTTCTCTGTTGTTAAATACTTTTTGAGCTACCTCTAGAAACTGGAGCCTATTTATATCTTTAAGTTTTAAAAACTTTTATAACTTCTTTTAAATATCTGGAGCCAACTGGGCAANAAAGGAAATCTTTCTAGCAGCTGTTTTTAATTATTCTAAAAAGAACNTAGCAAAAATTTGTTTAAAGTCTCCTTGGTCAGTGTTGGACAGCAGGGAAAATCCATTTTATCCAGGCTGCATTGTCCAGCAGTGATTCCTCCCCTGTCCTCCACTCCCGGGCTCCAGAGGTGATTTTTCTCTTTTCAGAATGTGCACCTCTGGGGCTCTGGATGAGAGGCCTGGCCCCTCCCTATCTCTACATGGGGAAGGGACGACCCCAGGACCGTGAGCAGGAGCCAAGTGGCAAACAAACAATCTCTCCAGGAGTGGAACAGGTAGAGTTGGTTTTTGTTTGTTTGTTTGTTTTTGTTGTTGTTTTTTGTTTCTCTGGGCAGTCTGGCAGAACCAAAAGTATTCAGGTCCCTAACAAGAAGGCACAGGTCTTAAGCCGGGGAGGGGCAGTCTCATTCCAGAGAAAGCCACTAGTCAATACAGGGAAAGAGAACCAACAGAAACACGTAGAAAGACACACAGTAAAGACAACCAGGGGTGGGCTACCACACATTCATACACCTGAACAAATGGAGTGGGGGGGGGAATCCAGTGACATCTCACACAGATCCTTGACATTGCATCCACCAGCAGCCATGTCCGATGTCTATGTGCCCAGAAGGTGCCTTAACCAGACTTACTTCTGAAGATGACACACCAGGCAACTTTCTAATTTGTTTCCTTTGGAGGTGAAGGTGTCACACTCCTTTGAAGTGTTAGGCAGCAATTGATCAAAGGGAATCTTGGAACCCTGGAACATCTGAGGTTGCATACCCACTAGGAATCCCTGACCACTGTACTCTTCCTTGCTCCAAGGGGCTCTGAGACCCCTGGTATCTCAAGGTCTGGTCTCTGAGACTTCAGTGGGATTTCCAGAAATGCTGTGGGGGGTAGCCACCAGGGAAGACTACTTAGACACAGGTTTAAGCCAATAGGAAGTTATTATTAGCCAGCTGGAGACTACACTGAGTGTTCGGGATCCCAGTGTAAACCCAAGCCTTTCTCAGGCTTAACAAAAACAATGAGCCAGAAGCAGAACTACAGAGGCCAAAAAACCAAGGTTAGTTCATTTAGAGACTTTCCAAGAACTATGGACTTTGATCGATTAGGTCTTTGTTTTCATTTNGGTTGGTGGTACTGTCTGTGTGCTAAATTTTATGNCTTGAATGGAACTTCCATTTTGGAGTCAGTTGTATTTAAGTCTGAGGGCCTACTAAGGTCTGGGGGCATGTTACAATTATAACTGGCACTAAGGAAAATGGAGTAGCCATGAATCTTCTTAAAGATACAGCCCAGACTTTGAATTTGTCCAAATTCGTAAAGATATGACCTGCTTATTGTGTGGCTCAGATGATCCACATCCCTTGTCAGTTCTGGTGTTCTCAGTACCACCTTGCTTNGCACTGCCTCATNTCAGCAGCAGCTTCTTTGCTTTGTTCTGACCTCTTTCTATTTTGCTTTTCAAATACTGGCACTCATATCATTATATTTTCACTACTTAATTTTATTACTAAAATGTTGTATGGAAAGGAATACCCTACGAGGAAATAGTTAGGGTATATGTGAGTTGGTCATGCACAGTAAACTGCTTTGACAATTTCATCTCTATCAATCTTTGAATCCTTTCTCCATATTACACAAAGGGAAGTCATTATCTGGCTTATTAGGGTTTCTATTACTGAGATGAAACATCATGACCAAAAAGCAAGTTGGGGAGGAAAGGGTTTATTTGGCTTACACTTTCATATCA
>LZPO01097100.1:648664-670252 GCA_001675575.1 Neotoma lepida
CGTGATGAAACACCATGACCAAAAGCATCTTGGAGCTTATTTGGCTTACATACCCTGAATCACAGTTCATTAAAGGAAGCCAGGGCAGAAACTCAAATTGAGTAGGAATCTAGAGGCAACAGCCGATGCAGAGGAGTGTTGCTTACTGGCTTGTTTCATGACTTGCTCAGCCTACTTTGNTATAGCACCCATGACCACCAGTCCAAAGATGGTACCACCCACAATGGGCTGGACCCTCCTACATCAATCACCAGTTTAAAAAAAATCCTTACAGGCTTGCCTACAGACTGATCTTTTGGAAGCATTTTCATAATTGAGGTTCCCCCTTTCAGATGACTCTAGCTTATATCAAGTTGACATAATAACTAACCAGCACACAGTGAAAGAACCAAGCAGAACTAAGCTGGCTTACTAACTGATGTTAGGTACTGAATGAAGGAACAATAGACATAAAAGGAGAGAGATTGGGTAAGGAGATTACAAACCGATTGGCCTGCTTAATAAATTCCACCTTGACTCTCTCAGCTTTACTTCTCTAGCTCCCAGAACTTAGTTTTTTTGACCAAATATTTAAGTATTTGTTTCATATTTTTCAACCTTTCTGATTTAAGTGTAATATATCATTGAAACATTAAGTTTTCATTAGATATTATGATTTGACATTTGTGGAATTCTAACTGGGCATGTATGGTTTTAAATTAAGTTCTGAGGAGCAGTTTCATGACTTCTGAATTCCTCTGTACTTGAGGAATGCAGANGTTTGGAAGAGTCAGGACACTGGGGAACATACTCTTTCAGCCAATTGTTTTCTAAGNTATCTTTNCTCACTCATTGCTACAGGAGGGTGGGTTCAGGGTGATGGCTTCTTAGCCTTGAGTCTGATGANGGAGGTTTGGGGGAAGATGTATGGGAGAACTTGATATGTGTCCTGTATTCAGGAAGAATCTTTCTCAGGATCTCTAAAGAGAAAGAAAAATGTACACCTTTGATGGTTGGCCCAGAAACAACCTTCTCCGAGTTTACTGGACCAGAATATTTCAACAGAGGACTGCATAAGACAAGAAAGAGACCAAGAGGGAGTCATTAAATAGTCATCTTGAGGTTTTTTTGTTTGTTTGTTTTGTTTTGTTTTATTTTATTGTTTGTTTTTTAAAACAGGGTAGCTCTGTATAGCCCTGGCTGTCCTGGAACTTGCTCTGTAGAGCAGGCTGGCTTCAAACTCAGAGATCCACCTGCCTCTGCCTCCCGANTGCTGGGATTAAAGCCATGTACCACCACCGCCTGGCAGTCATCTTGAGTTTTATGCAATGGGTCGATGTAAAGATGTGGAGAAATCTTGAAATAGGAAGCTGGAGGTGAACACCCAGGGCTTAAAAAGACATCACAGAGGCTTGCCCATTGCTTCATACAGTAAGACCCACCTCGCTGCCTTGTAGTGTGGACGGGGTCACCACTATGATGAACAAGTATTTGGTGGAGAGATGGGAGAGATAGAGAAGCCGAGCGGTGTGCATGCTGGGAAGAGAGGTGGAACTGGAGACCCCCATGTGGTGAGGTCCTGGCTCCTGTGAGTGGCCTATGCTGCCATCTGAGCCCACGGTGATGTCTGGATCCTTGCTGCTGCCNAGGGCCATGTCTGGGGACGAGGTCCTGCTGCAGCCAGGGTCTGTGTTGATGTCTGTGGCCTGTGTTACCACTGAAGAAGATTTGGATGTTCATGGTCTGGGCTGCTGCCTGAAGCCATGTTGATGTCCATGGATCATGCTGTCATGGAGGCCACGGTGATCTGAGTGGCCTGTGCTGCCACATGGTGATGTCTGGATCTGTGTTGCTGNAGAGGACCATGCCTGCATCAATGGCCTTACTGTAGCTGGGGTCTGTGATGTCACCAGAAAANATGTAGAAGCCCATGACCCATGCTCCCACTGACTGTAAAGAGCAAGGAAGCTACTTTTGCAGTGATATTGATGACTGCAGACACACAGTTGAGAAAGAGGGATATGGAAGGCTTCTGTGACAACTCCTACCTCCACCCCTCNAAAAAAAGAGGGTAACAGCCTAAACAGGAAGCCACTCTTAGGAAGTGTGATAAGGATGCTGAGGTAGGCTCCCCACAATTGATGGCTTCTGGCAGGAATTTGGGAGGGGAACAACTCAGTTCTATTTATGAAGCAGGTCACTAAAAGTTTGACCATGCTCCAGTGAGTGTCTGGACAACACAAATTGGATGTGGTGGTTTGAATAGGAATGACGCCCCATAGACTCATGTGTTTGAGTGCTTGGCCCATAGGGAGTGGCACTATTAGAAGGTGTGGCCTTGGTGGAGGAAGAATGTGTGTGTGGGCAGACTTTGAGGTCTCATATGCTCAAGCCCTGCCTAGTGTGATACACACTATCCTTCTGCTGCCTGTGGATCAAGATGTAGAATTGTTATTTCATTCTCCAGCACCAGGCCTGCCAGCGTGCAGCCATGCCCTGCCATGATGATAATGGACTAAAGCTCTGAACTGTAAGCTAGCCCATTAAATGTTTTCCTTTATAAGAGTTGCCGTGGTCATGGTGTCTCTTCACAGCAATAGAAATTCTAACTAAGATATTGGACTTTAAAAAAAAAACTTTTATTGTTTTTTGGGGGGAGGGGCTATAAGTGAGGGGAGAAATTAGAGTGACTGGGGTTCATGATGTGAAATTCCCAAATAATAGTAATAAAAAAGCCATCACACATTACCACCTAGGTGAGAATATCCAGGAAAAGGAAAGGAAAAAACAAGTCATGAATACTCAACTTTCAGTTTCCTGAAGTTCCTTGTCCAGGAGTGTGACCCTGTGAGATGTTCCCATTCCATGTCAGCATGTCTATTGCTATTGCCACTTGTCTGTGCAGCCATTCCTATGAGAGGCTGTTTCACAGCAGACTTCCTGGTCCTCTGTCCCTTNCAATCATCCCATTCCCTCTTCTGCAATGTTTCCTAAGCCATAGATGCAGGAATTGTGGTCTAGATGCATCCTCTGTGGCTGGGCTCCCCACGAACCATTGAGCTCTGCATTGTGTCCAGTTTTGGTTTTCTGTGATACTCTCCATTTGCTGTCAAGAGAAGCTTCTTTGATGAAGGGTGAGAACTGCACTTCTCTGTGGGTATAAGGAGAAGATGTAGAATGTAGTTAGGAGTTAAGCTGGTCTAGTAAAGTGGTGGTAATAGTTCCTCTTCTAAGATNTACAACCTCACTACCCGTGGGAAGTCAGCTAGGTTCCCAGTACCAGGCATGATTTTTCTCCCATATAAGTGGGTCTTATATCCAACTAGATAGCTGCTGGTTACCCACAACACATGAGTGCCAATTGTAGTACCTTTATGGATATCTTGTCATGCTGGACAATGCTGTGGTTCATAGGTGTCACAGCTTGGTAGGATATTAATTGCTTCCCTCCCTTGGCAGCTCCTATGGTATTTTGTTGTACCCNTGTCANGAGACCCCCGAGCAAGACCACCACAGAGCCAATACCCAATGCAAAACACACAGGGGTTTATTGATAACAAGCAAGCCTGGGCTTGGCCNGTGTCCAACACTCNACACAGTGGGTGGAGGAGAANGGCCCTGAGCTCTCAGNGTGAGGGGTTTTTAAAGAAAAACTGAAAGCAGGGTGGTACAAGCCTTNNCATCAAACGATTGGNTGAGGGCAGTTATCTTTTGAATTTAATGGTTGGGGGTTACAGTTATCATTTTNGGGCANGCCTGGACAAGTCCCAGGCTTTGTCCTTGAGCTGCCATGAAGGCTGACTGGCCTAGCACGTACTGACTGTGGGGGCTGACTGAGTGGTCCAGGCTCTGTCCTTGAGCTGCTGTGGAGGCTGGCTGGCCTCACATGTTCACATTGACCCATGCACGTAGCTCTAAGTTGGTGAGGGGTCCCAGACAGTAAACAACTGGCTGAACCTTGAGCGGTCAGAGTATGTGCAGAAAGGGAGCTACTGCAAGGACTATGTTGCAGCCCTCCCTGAAACTGCTTGCTCAAGTCTCAAAAAACTGAAATTGAGGCCTGATCTCTGAGAGAAGACTGAGCAGCCTGTTATGGTGTCTGCTTGGTCCTTTCAATTTTGTGAGACTGTGGAAGCTTTCAGGTTAGATCCAGCTCACATAATCTAAGTCTTGAGTCCTAAGTGTGCAGTCATCAGAAAGAGGGGCTTAGTTCAACCCCAAGGGCAACAGCCATAATCTATACTGTCTGGAAGTCACGCATAATTTATATTGTCTGGAAGAGTACTCTGACCAACCATTTTAAAGGAGAATTCTCACGCTTAGTACTGGAGTTTTTGTTNGTCTATATATTGTGTATTATTTTAGGTAAAATAAAATAATAAGATTCCTTGAGGCTTTAACAAACAAACTTGGTGTCATTTGACCCCACTCCCTCCTTCTTCATCTGTATCTCCATTTCCTGTACCGTATCGTCTGCATCCTGCTCTTCCCCTCCTAATTCACACCCACACCATGTTCCCCACACACTTTCCTGGTTTCTGAGGGTACTCCATGTTGTATTGTATACTCACAGCTGAAGATTTGGAGCTGGGAAACTGCAGGTGAGAGAGAACATGTGGTGTTTATCTTTCTGGGTCTGGGTTACCTCACTCAATACAATCTTTTGTAGGTCTATCCATTTACCTGAAAATTACATGGTTTCACTTTTCTTTACAGCTGGACAGTATTCCATTGTGCGTGTGNATCACATTTNCATTGTCCATTCATCCATTGAAGGATGATTTAGGTTGTTTCCATTTCCTAGCTATTTTGAATAGGACAGCAATGAACATGGCTAAGCAAGTCCTGTAGAGCAGGGTATTGAGCCTTTTGGGAACAAGCCAAAGATCACATGATATATTTCTTTCTTCTTTTTTTTGCTTCTTTTGGTGAGGATTCTCTGTACTGAATCCCAGAGTGGCTGTACCGGTTTGCACTCTCACCAACGGTGAATCAGGGTTCTCCTTTCTCTACAACCGCAACAGCCTTTGTTATCAGATGTTTTGTTGATCTTAGCCATTCTTGTGTAAGATGAAATGTCAAAGTTCTTTTGATTTGCTTTTCCCTGATTGTTAAGGATGATGAACACTTCCTAAGTTATTTCTTGACTTAATTTTATTTTTCTTCTATTGAGAACTTTGTTTAGAGCCCTAGTACATTTTTTAAAAAGTATCAAAATGGTCTTTTATTTGTAATGGATGCAATTTGACTCTAATACTAGAACACTAACTTTTTTTTGAGATTGTAACACAATTACATTTCTCCCTTCCCTTTCTTCCCCCCAAAACTTCCCATGTAGCCCACTCTCCTTCAAATTCACAGCCTTTTTTCCCACTATATCTTCTAGTTCTTACCATCTTTCAGCCCCCTCTTCTACTGTGTTCTCTGAGCCTTAAGTGTGGAGTGTTTTGAAGACTCAGGCCACTGGTAAAACCTTTAGAAGCGGTCCATTGAGCCAGACAAGCCACTAAATGGTTTGGTTCAGGCCGCCACTGTGGTTTTTGTAACCATGATCAAGAACAGCAAAGCAAGGCTATAGAGAAGGAAAGATGTAGTGACAAACATCACGACAAACTGCTGGCTGCCACCAAGGAGGCTCCCTCGCGAACACAGTCTAAACTAGGGTCCTGCTTTCNCTGTAAGTGGGAAGGCCATCTCCAAAGGTAGTGTCCTCAGAGATGTAGGCCACCCTGACCCTGCCCCATCTGTAAGGACAATCACTGGAAGCATCAATGCTCCAAGAATCTGTTGAGGCAGAGGTCTTCTCTTCCTCCCCCAATGGTGGGTCTCAGGGCCTCCCATATAGGCTCCTGCCCCAACAATATATTTTGAAGGGCCTTGGACAATAACAACTGCAGGTGAATACCNCATCAGCTTCCTNATCAATACTCGTGCCTGATTCTCAGCCCTCCATTTCTCCTCTGGCCTTAAATCCCAGCAAACAACTATCATGTGGGAGTATCCGGTCAATCCCTTAAAAGATACTTTACTCAACCTCTTGCCTGCTCCTGGGGGAGATCTCCATTTCTGTCACTCTTTCCTAATAGACCCCAAGACTCCAGATCTTCTTCTGGGAAGAGACCTCTTGGTTAGTAGTTAAGTATTGTCTTTCCTGCCTTGCTGGAGTCCATACTAGCAGATCAAAACCTTTAAAAGATTCAGCTTGCATTTGAATGTCAAACATTTAAAAGTAATATTATTGTCCACAGTGACCTTGACAGATGCTGTGTTACTGTAAATAAGGGAGATGGGGGAGATGGGCAAGCATTTTAGCTTTCTGGGTTTTTTTTTTTTTTTTTTTTTTTTTTTTTTTTTTTTGCTTGTTTTTGTTTTGTGGAGTAGGGAATCAAATCGCGGCATTGAACATGCTGACACAGGTTTTACCTCTGACACAAATTCCCAGCCCCTCTGATTTCTTCTTATAAGACTTTTACTTTTTTTTTAATTTAGAAAGACAAATTTTGCATCTTTGAAAAATAAAAGAAGAAAAATGAAAAAGGCAAAGATTAAACACAAGAAGCTAGTAGAATGGCCACTTATAAACTGAATTTACACACAAACAATCAACTGAATCAGTAACTTAAAAAGTAAGTTGACTATATCTTTTCCCCACACGTTGATTCCCTCTTTTATTGTTGGAGGGTGTGTAGATTTGTACAGATTTACAAAAGAGAAATTTAGGAGCATTGAGTAACAGTGTGTTTTCCCAGATTTCCAAATGTACTCAGCAGATAATTTCACAGGAGGACGTAAGTGTGAGAGCATTTATCATATGAAAATTTGAAACAACTTTAGTATCTACCAGTGATGAAAGGTATTAAAATGGGAGAGTAGATGATGTCCCTGGACCACACACTTAAAACTGTTAAAAAGAGTAGAGTGTGGTGGCACANGCCTGTAGACCCAGTACTTGGGAGATTGAAGTAGGAGAATCTCAAATTCTAGGCAAATTTGATCTACATGGCAAGGTCCTGTCTCAAAAATAAAAAAGGTTAAAATGATAAAAAAATTTAAATANTCAGTTTTAGGTTATATAGATTTACTACTGTGTAAAAGGAAAAATACATCTATTATGATATAAATACACAACAAAATATTCCACAGTCTTTTGAAATAGTGTGATAGATATACACACAGATCTGGACATATTTCAGCTACTTGAATAGCTGTGCATTTGATTATCTAGTAGTTATATGTAAGAGTAAGTGTTTGTACACAAACTGGAGAAATACAGGCTACGTTTTTACAGTGGTTGCCATTTGTGGTATCTCATAGCAAAGACTTTACTTTTTACTTTATTTCTAAATTGTTTGAATATATAAATGCAAATACATCATAATTGATTTAAAATTAAAACAGACTTCAAACCAAATGACTATGTTTTCAAAAAGTTTGACAATTCACGAAGAAACACTGTATTCACATATTCATAAAGTTTANTCTAAATGTTGCACCAAGTTCAAAACTTGGAACTTGGTGAGCCTTTCAACAACTATTATAAACATGAGGGGATTTAGACCAGCCTATACACACAAAAAAAATCTGTCACTGAAACAGGCTATGTGCACAGAGGAAGCATAGCTCTTTCTCCACAGTGGACCTGCAAAGTCATTGATGTTGGCTCTGTGCACTCTAAGTCCTCACTATCCCTCTGCTCCAAGCTCTCAGTTGCTTTCATCANCCCATTTCCCNCTTGTAAATAAAAGTTAGCATGCAATTTGTCATGCTCCAACATGAATGGGCAACAATCAGATGCCACCAGGAAATCCTTCCAGCTTCTGGGTCTAAGTAGGTTTTCTTCAGGACTTGTACCAACTTCACACTGGATAGGTGAAGGAGTCATCACACGAAGGGAAGCATGTGGGGAAGGTGTACTACTGGCAAGCCATCCTTTCCCAGCATCCCTGGAGTCCACATCAGGCCTTTGGCTCTCTCATAGTCCTTCACAGATGCTGTTCACATAATTTTACATAGGGTCTTCATAGTCCATATACTCAATGTTTATCTTCCTTGGCTTAGAGTAGATTTCAGAGGAGACCTGGAAGGACCAAAGAAGAGAAGACAGAGGAACATGTCTTCCACTGGGCCTCTTCCCAGTCAGCCTGGATGCATTTTGTCATCTGCAACCACAACACCATAAAAGGAGCCTCTTGGAAGCCTGTGGCCTTCTGCCTTGATTGTCAAAGGAGCCTGTCACTCCTCAAGGTTCCAGAGGTGCTCCCTATGAGCAGTCATTGTTCAAAGACATCAGAATAAACAAATTAAATGAGTATGTTCTCAGGTTTACTGAGGACTTGGAGTTCTGCCCAGAGACCACCCTGAGCAGGACAAAACCACAAAGCACCTGCAATACTTCAGAACAAAGTCAAAACACCTGCAATTCAGAAATTACTTGTAGCATTATGGCTTTTAGAATTCTTTAAATGGTGCATATATGTGTTGTCTCTGTGTGGGTATGTACACATGAATGTAGGTGCCCATGGGAACCAGAAGAAGGCATTGGATCCCCTGGAGCTGGAGAGGCAGGTAGTTGTAAGCTGCCCAATGTGGGTGCTGGGAATTAAGTTCTTATCCTCTATAAGAGCAGTAAGGCTCTTAACTGTTGCCATCTCTCCGCCTCTATTATGGATATCATGAATTATCCAGGAGTTATAAATTATGAATTTCTCATAATACAAATCATGTTTCACAAGGCCTGTTTTTAAAGGCAACATTAGTTTTATTTAGTATTATTCAGTATTAATTTAGTTCACTTTATATTCCTAGCTATACAGCACTAGTTGATGGCTGTACAGTTCAACAGTATTTTAGGATAGAGATTTTCAAATAAATAGAACTTTTAAAATAAATATAAACCATGACTGAACTACACATCAGCACATTGCTCAAGGACATATACCCATAAGCCTCCAAAACTCCCTCATTCAGTGATTATTGTTATAACTAAATGCTTTTTGTCTCTACTGCGCTGGTAGACAAGGGACCATGATCTATTTTCCTCCTCCTAAGTAGCAGTACTGTGGAAAGGATTAGNATGGCCTCCAGAGGGAACAGAGAAAGTACGCAGAGAACTGTGAAGACCCTGCTTACCTCACTTGTCCCGTGTGTCCTCATGTGCTGAGCTGTAGAGGAATGAGTAAGCACTGTGAGGCTCCACTCATATTTAGTCTTTTACAACCCCTCCCCCCTTAGTGAAGCTTGCTTCTTCTCCAGTCTGTTTTCCATAGACTGAGCTCCAGCACTATTTCCTGTCTTCCTTTCTATGGCATGAATGATTATCTTAGTGTCCACAGAAGAACTGGCAGCCTGGGGTGAGTGGGTATGCAGGCCCTTCTGGCACTGGAGACACTTTGATACCTCTCTCCTTTTCTGGGCCTACCATGTATAGGATGGGACAAGAGCAGTAGCCATGGTGAAGCGCTGCAAGGGGCCTGTGGGGCCACTCAGCAGAAGCTGTCATCTTTGGGTTGCCATTAAAAACAGGCCGTGTGAAATATGCGCTAGGCCATCCTACCAGCAGCACTGCACTCTACCTGACACTGCTTCCAGACAAAGGTCAGTTTTTAAGTAGCTATAGTGATACCTACAGTCAGCTCTAAGGACAAACACTGCCATATTGCCAAGGAGAGCCACTGACTGTCCTCTTGGTTCTGGGACAGACAATTCATCTCATTCCACATCTCACCTGCTGCTGGATCCATCTCCTGCTGGGTATGGTACACCAGTGAGTAAATTTCATCACCACTTACAACATTCACTGGAACAAGAAAGGAGACATATTGAAGCCGTCTTTTCTTCCTGCACTTTCACTTACTCCACACCCACCTCCTATCACAAACTCAAAGGCAGGTAATCATCTATTTGTAGAGGAACTANGTTGCAGCAGAAGCGGCTTTGGCAAGCAGACAACACCCTGAATGGCCTTCCCTTTCCAGCTTGTGCCATGCTGACTCAGGTCATCCGGAAGCCTCACCGTTCTCATACACGGACTGTAGTTGTCTTGGGTCAGGTGAGTTGAGGTAGCTAGATTCTTGGAGCANAGGTGTAGGAGGGCTCCTGCAAGCACAAAACACATGCTATCCCAGATGCTCTGGGAGTGACTGTCTGAGATTGTAAAATGTGAGGAAAAGGGTCCTGTACAGGACACTAATTCATGGAAAAATTAACAGCTGGATGGTAGAGCTGTGTGGTATAAGCCGAAGCCTTGTTCATGGGCAGAATGGGGCTCTGTGGTGCTGCCCCAGAGCACATGTTCCGGGGTACAGGTTCACGATGATATCACCCACACAGGTAACTGTTACCATCTAGGGATCTTGATGAGGTTTGTTTTCTCTGTCAGTTAAAGAATTCAAAGGCAGGAACAGTACAACAGGTAGCAGNAGAGAAACTGTGAACACCGCAGAGAGCAGAAGACAGACTCAACAGTTGAAGAAAGGCTTTTTATTAGGGGCAAGGAAGCACACACATACAACAGGCACACAGAGAAAGACACTTAGCAAGCAGAGGCAGGGCTTGAAAAGCNGAAATCCAACTTCTCCCTGAGGGCTGGTTTTTTTTTAAGTCATTGAAGGATCATGCTCCCCTCATCTGGGGTTAGTCAGTGAAGGAAGACTGGATGTCTGATTGGCCTCCAACTGTTGTGTAAGTGTGTCCTGATAAGACCTTGAACTTGAGCCAGTCTATCAGCTGAGGCCTATTGGAAGGAGAGGAATCCTGCAAGGGCTTTGTTTTAAACTGCCAGGCCTTTGTCCCCAGGTCAGGAGGATGAGGAAGAAGCCAGTGTCTTGGAAGTTCATCCTTTTTATTACTGAGCCACGGCCTCTCTCCTTATCTGTCTGCTTATCAGGCAGTCTAACTGCTAGTCCCTTAGAGCAGAGCTGGGTACTAAGTAAAGAAATAGTGGTTCATCTCAGTAAAAATAGCTAGCTGGCCAGAGTGAGCAACTTCAGGAAGGTACAAAGGAAAATGGCCATGCACGTGCTACACCATTGAGGGTGTGGAATGAGTGTTTATTGTTGGTGTGGACAATACATGAGCTAAGTTTGAAACCAGCAAGCATTTTAGAAATGTGTTCCTCCTCTAAGCTTCTAGCAAACTTCACCAACAATATTTTCAGGGTGTTTATTACTTTCTTTCTGTCTTGCATTTCAGAGATGCGTAGTGTATATAGCTTATCTGTCCTAAACTACTTTTCGAGTCTCAGAGTCTTTCTCTTTATTCAAACCTCTCTGCTGTAGGCAAGCTGACTCATGGACAGAGCAGTGANGAGACCGAAAGAAATCAAAGGACAGTAACTGCAGAGGCATTAGAGGGAAGTAGTAGAGAAAACGGCAAAATAATTTAGACAATAGTGAAAGAGAAATAACAAATTAGTGTTCAACGTTGCCAACAGGGGAACTCAGGAGTGAGCTTTCGGTGCAATGAAACAGGGAAGCGGCTCACAGGAGAGGACAGTACGGTTTCAAAGGTAAGTTTTCATGGTACAGAAGGCACCATGCACATTTCCTAAGGAGGGAAGCAACCAACAGTCCTATCCAGCGATGACACCTAGGAACCACAGCAACCAGTGTGGTACGATAACCCTAAGGGCCCAGGGGTGGCTAGCAGTGCTCAGGGCTAGTGACATCACCAGTCTTAGAGGAGAACATACAACCACCACGTTACTAAACCAGCATAATTTCTAACTACATTTTAAATATTTGTCCTTATACAATCGCAGGTAAGTTTATCCCTCAACAAAGAACCTTCTCTTGGCAACAGACTGAGTCCACCACAGAAAATCACAACCAATCAAAATGCAGAGCTGCNGAGTCTATTCCCAATGGATAAACACTCCCGCACCAGAGGCTCGGGGAACACTGTAGCAGAGTGGCTTGAAAGACTGTGAGAGCCNGAGGGTCAGAAAGTTTGCTGTGAGAGTGTGTCTCCCAGGAATGTCAGAAGCTACACCCACAAAATCTCACCAACGTGACTGTCTGAACAAAGATGACGAAAATAGACATATTAGAGTGGACAGGGAACAACGGTGCATGAAGAACTCCAGGTTACTAAGGAATGCTGAGAGTGGGCGAGGTTACTAAGGAATGCTGAGAGTGGGCGATATGCCCTTCCCTGGGGAACAGCATACTGATTGGTTATCCAATACCAAATGGTTGGCCCTGGAAACAAGCATACAGGCAATATACAGACTGAGCAGGTTGTATTTAGGTTTAGAGATGCATATGTATATACANGTACATAGATGTATATAACAACAATCAATAGATAAAAGATGTCATGATTTGAAAAAGAGCAGGGAGGGGTATATGGGAGTGTTTGGAGGGAGGAAAGGGATGGATGATGTAATTATACTATAATCTCAAGAAAAATAAAATAAATAACTTTAAAAGTAAGATTTTGGCATCATCAGCACATAGAGAAAGCAGGGCCCTCACCTGAGTGGATCATCTGGTTGTCTTCCTGCAAGGCAGAAAAACGAGAGCATGGATCAGTGGAGCCCGACTTTCATGGTCCTCCTGCCCTGTGGTGCTCAGTTGGGATGGCACTATGTCCCCAGCGGACATCTGGTAGACACTTATAGAGTCTTTATGTCACAACTAAGGCTATTCAGGTCCAGAAGAGTTAAGTCAACTTCCCAAAGCTGGAAGTTGACAACTTCCCCAAACCCCTAAGTACCAGAAACAGGATTTGGGACCTTCCGTCTGCTACATGCTTTGCTTTGAATTTTGCAACCACCCTGGTGAATCTCATCCTGCCCAGAGTACCAGAGCCAGGTGCTGCCATGGCCAAGTAATAGCTGGGAAGAGATATCCAAAGATGTTGGAAAAGCTTGGAATTCAAATGAGATTTGAATTTCACACTGTCCTCTATTGACTCTCTTCCTCTGCTCAGTGGAGACTAGGAGACCAAGGTGAAACACAAATATCTGTGAAACTATGGGTTGTGATAAACTCAGAAGGTAAATAACTTAAAATTCCAAATGGAGAGCAATTGTTGACTAGGTTGGGGGGAGGGACTTTCAGGAGAAAAACAATGTTTCATCCCAAAGGTGAGAAAGCTCCAGGAATGATCAGAACCCATCGGGATGTGAATTGTATTTCAGGAGAAGCATGTGACAGTGCCCTTGGGTACGACTGCTGCACTGACATCAGGCCTGGAGCTAGCCAGAGTGAGTGGTTAAGTGTTCCTCTGCACCAGTTTAAAACAAAAAAGTTACAATTTATATAAAAATTAAATCACAGAAGAACAAGATATCAGCTGGTGAAATTAAAGAACTTTCCTTAAAATGGTGCTTTAGCAGGCTTTGAAAGTTGATGAGAAGACACATAGGCAGGGTAGCTAGGGCATGCCCTTACTTTGAGTATGCATGCCACAAAAGCAGTCTGTTTCAGAGCGGAAAAGTTATAGTAGCAAAATATGAATATATGAAGTTACTAACCTGTTTTTCTCTTGAGCCAGTAGCAAAATATTAGGGCCATGATGATGGGGCCAAGACAGCCAAGCAGCCACTCAGTGACCCATGAGGTGAGACGACTACTTCCGGGCACTGAGGAGAGACCTGCGCGTGAGCTCCGGTAGGGAAGGGAGGGGTTGGGTTTGGAAAACAGACATCTTGTGTGTGGATTATGTCCCTCATGAGGGAGGGTGTCCTTGTTTATCTAGAGAACCCTTGCTTCTACCACTGATGAAAGAAGATAGGCACTCAAACTCCATTCTCCACACCTCTCTCTCATGTTCAGCACCCATGTTAACATCATGTACAGTAGCCCCGCCCCTTTCATGTTCATCACCCATGTCGATTGCAGAAGCCCCACCCCTCTCGTGTTCATCACCCATATCGATTACAGAAGCCCNGCNCCTGACAACACAGCACTGGAAACGCTGAAGCTCTCCTAGGATGCTGGNGAAGAGACGTTGACCCTGAGGATCCCAAAGNCAGAATAATACCTGTTAGGTTGAGAGTNACCACCTCACTTCGCTTGGCACCCTGGCCATTGCTGGCCTCACAGTAGTAGTTTCCAGAATGTTCTGCAGTCAGGGAGAAGTTGAAGGATGCTCCTCCTCCAGAGGGGGCTGAGCTATTCCCCAGAANGACATTCTCATGATAAAACTGGTAGAAGATTGGGGGAGAGCCTCTCAGGGCCTCACAGTNAAGCTCCACCAGGTCCCCCAGCACAGCCTGGGTTCCAGAGTCCCCAAAGGTAAGGACAGGGCTAGACACTGGAACTGATCAACAGTGAACGATTAGAGAAAGGTGCCTTGATGGGGCAACAGACCCATAGTTTCTACCTGTTCTCTAGAGGCTCAAGCCCACTGAAGCTGCTGAAGGTAGCCCAGGGGAGTGTGGAGCTTAGTGTAGGGTATGCTGGCTGAGATGTGACAGTTGTGTCACTTACCTACCTCTGACAGTGATGTCCACCAACCCGCTGAGAATAGGGCCGAAGCCATTGTCAGCTGCACAGTAGTATTGCTCAGCATCACTGCCCTTCACTTCGGTGATCTCAAACTCTGCTGTCAGGGAATGCTGTGTCTTTGTTCCCAGATTTGAACCCAGGGCCCCTCTGTACCAGAGGTACGTTATGTTTCCAGTGGCATGAGCAACCGAGCAAATGAGGACCAGTTTGTTTCCCTCCATCACCCATCCCCCTGAGGGCCGTGTCTCCAAGTTCACATCAGACACAGGGATTCCTGCAGGAACACAAGATAATGAAGGGAATCCTGAGTGGGGAGCATTTCAGAGAGGGGTGAGTGTGGTGATCCTGAGCGCAAAGGCTGCTGGCAAAGCCAGTGATTTGAATAGCTTGCATTGGGACTGATGTTCTGCTGACTTGGAAGCATCTTAGGTTTGGCTGATAGTCACAGAGTAAGAAAAGCACTCTCTCACCACTNTAGAGTATGTGATGTCATCTCCCACCCTAGGATAACATAATTTCTACTACCCTATAGTGAGTTCAAGTCCAATTATAAATCATGTGCTGGGCTATGAATACTCTTTCAAACTCTTTCTTGCTGTGTGTGTTTGAGCAAATGACTTAACTTCTCTTAGATCCGATTTCCATTTGTAAGTGTGTGACTGTCATTACCTCCTGCAGTACTAGAGGTCAGTTACACCACAAGTATGAAGTACTAGAGTAGGATCTGCTATGTGTGAGTTGATCAAGGTTTTTATAGGTTGGGATAGATTTTGTTTTACCAATGTTGAAGTTTTAGCAAGTTTGAGACCATTCCACCCTTGGTAGGTTCTGGACATTTGCTTTTGATGATCGACCCTGACATGGGATCACATGGCACAGGATAATAAAACATCACTTTTTTGTTGTAGCATCTCCCATAAACTCTTCTCCAATAACCCACTCTACACACTTCCNTCACAAAGCCTTTTCTTGCTACTTCACCAGGACANCTGGCAGCTCCTCCCAACGTCTACCTTCTCAGGAGCGTGGGAGACACTTTGTTCTGCTCTTTTTTTAACCCAGCCCTGACTCTGGAAGAGCAAGCTCAGACACTCACTCTGCACATGTATCCTGATTGCCTGGCTCCACTTTCTGATCTTCTGAGCTGGTGCTACTGCCACACACAGGTAAGACTTTGGGTTTTTCCTCCACATGGCAGGGATCTGAAGCTTTGGGGAGCTGCTGCAGCCTGACCCAAGAAGCTCGCCATCACTGAAGAAGCAGAACTGGAGCTGGATATGTGGCTTCTGTGCATGGAGCTGGACCCTGCAGGTCAGGTTCATGGAATGCCCCTCTACAGGATGGGAAGGACTGAATTCTAGCCCAGTGTATAGAAACAGATCTAGAGAAAAGATATAAACACAAACTCCAGGGCAGTATTCACGATGAGGGCACCTTTTGTGTTCCCAGCCTGTAGAACATACAACATCTTCCACCACCTCCCTCATAGCCACGAGTGTCCCTTTGCTGTGAACCCATCCTGCTCCTTCTGGTACACCCTAACCCTGNGTGATGGCATCAGCTTCCAGAGGGCAATCTTTACCTGTGGCTTAGATCTCCTTATCTTATTTTTAAAGTTTCTGGCATNATTTTTAAAGTTATGCCAGAGCAGGTATATTGAAGACTGTAGCAGGATATGGTGCAGCTTAAAGTTCTAGTAAACTGTCTTCTCTCTCCTTTCTCTTTTCCCTGCCCTCCCTCCCTCCCTTCTTTCCTCTCCTCCGCTCCTCCTCCTATTTTGACAGTACCGGGAATCAAAGCAGAAGAGCCTTATGGATGCTGGGCAAATGTTCCACCATTGAGCTAAAACTCAGCTCCCTTCTTTCACCTTTGTCATAAATCATACTGATAAGGAAAAGGGTTGGCTTTCCTGACATCTCAGACCCATGCCATCACTTTNAAAGACACAGCGGNGGACCCGGGGNGAGTGGGTTGTTATGGAAGCAGCACCATGGAAACAAGGGGGCTGAGGTCCCCTTCTCTGAGCCTCTTGTTGCAGTTCCTGATGGAGAAAAGGGAGAACACTTGCCTGGAAACTCCCTGAATCCATCATCCACACAGCCCAGATCCCTTGGTTCAGAAGTTCTACATAAACCTCTGCAGAATCCATGAGATGAGNTGAAAATTTAATCCACGTCTTAAGTCTTAGGGGTACGTGCTTTGGAGTTTTAAGGGCTCATTTCAGAATGTGTAAAGATGATTGAAGCTTCGTTCTNCTCTCCCATCAGCCCATGAAATGCAACATTTGCCTAGGGCATTTGCCTAGCCCTCAGAGTCTCTCAATTTGGGAGACTTTTATAGTTTTCCTAAGAGAAACTATTTCTCTCTTCACCAGATGAAAAATACCCTGGGTCCCTGGTGATACCTAGTTCAGCGTCTATAACCTCACATCGTTCCTACAAGAAGACTTTCTGCAGAATCCTTTTAGGTATCGGTTACACCTCCAGTTAGCATCTGCNCTGGNTGTGGAATACCCTGCATCTTCTCTCCGTGGACATCTATGGTCCTCAGAGACTGACAAACTTCACAGCATTTGAAATTGAGCTGAGAAGGAAAGGTNTTAGTCACCTACAAGGCTCTCTCCTGACTGGGCCAGCGGAACAAGGAGCAAGAAGCCAGACCCACCTCACTGCAAGAGTCCNCAATTCTGCTTTGTAGTTCACAGCTCATTTCAGAGAATTCTCAAACATCAGAGAATCCTTAAAAACATGTAAACCAACCATTTCCTTGTCCTTGATGTGGCTTTGTGTTTCTCTTTAGGCTATGCTTGAGTGCCTGGGCTTAGAGGCAAAGGGAAACCAAGCACACAGCNCANATAGCGTTTGCACAAATGAGTTAAATTTGGATATCAACGAGGGACCCAGAAGACCAGAGTCTTCTGATCTCCCTGACCATGGGGGATCTCTGGTCCCGTGTTGCTGGGTGCACCAGACAAATTTTTTTAAACCTCGTGGTTAATAGTTAGTATGCAAGAGAGCAGTTCATACCCGGTAGATTTGCATAAGCTTCACAGAGGAAGTTCCTTCTGGTAAGAAAATCAATTAAATTTGCATATGCCAGGAAGAGAGGGAGAGAGAGAGAGAGAGAGAGAGAGAGAGAGAGAGAGAGAGAGAGANAGAGCAGTTCATACCCGGTAGATTTGCATAAGCTTCACAGAGGAAGTTCCTTCTGGTAAGAAAATCAATTAAATTTGCATATGCCAGGAAGAGAGAGAGAGAGAGAGAGAAAGAAAGAGAGAGAGACAGAGAGACAGAGAGACAGAGAGACAGAGAGAGAGACAGAGACAGAGAGCGAGACAGAGAGAGAGACAGAGACAGAGAGAGAGACAGAGAGAGAGAGAGAACAAAACAGCTACTACTACTACAGATCAGAGCTAAAAATAGCAGGAGGCAGCAGTCTTAGGAGTCTGCCTGTGGCTGAGGGACTAACTGTAGGGCTGTGCTCTGTGACTTTTTGACTTCATCTTCTCAGCCATTGGGGGTGCATCCCCCAGCTGAAGAGCACAGCGGGGACCTGGGGTCCCTGAAGAACAGACTCCTTCTAACGTAAATCTTTGATGCTTGCTGCCACCTCTGTGTGACTGTATTTCCCTATTGTGCTGAGGTGGCTCCAGACCAGCTCACCCGGCTGGGCAGACACAGGTCACAGCTTGTACCCAGAAGAGTCTCTGAAGTTTGTGTCCTGGACAGGAATGGCTGTTCAGCCATCTACAGGTCTCGTGTGCTGATTGGAGTGACAAGGTACTCCCTAGACTGTGAGGAAGACTGGGAAGCACAACTCACCAGCAGGTTCACAGAGTGGAGCTGGAAAAGAAACCAGAGTTCCACAGACACACAGTCAAACTTCTCCACAGGGCTCTCCCGACAGCGCCCTCTCCTTCCCTGTGCCCTCCCCACAACTCCCTCTTCTTCCCCTTCTTCTGCCATCTTCCCCACCTCCCCAGCCCTGAATTCCTTTCTTCTTTCTCTGTTTCTTTCCCCATATTCTATATCATCCAGAAAAGACACATGGTCCTTTTTATGGTTATCGGGTAATTGTCAGTAACCTTTGTCTCTGTGATGAAGGGATGAGAGCCTCGCTCTTAACTCCTGTCAGTTTGTCCTCTGCCCTTATTCTTTATTTACTTCTCCTCTTAAACATCTTAAGTTTCATCTCTGGACCCACTGCCAGGTGTAACAAAGTCAAATAAGAGGAATAAAGGTCTCAGTCTCAAGGCATGGGACCCCATGGGCTACCAANTTCTCATCAGAGGAGGTTTGGGTTCGGGGAAGAATTAGAGTTCCACAAATATTCTCCCCTTCGGTGATATTATTGGTCAAGAAGGAGAAATTCTGGGGAAAATGCAGGCTTTGTCACTAGATAGTAGAGATACGGATATTCTCTCTTCCTCCTACGAGCCATGAGGTCCTGAGAAGTGTGTTTCTCCTCTGTTTTAGCTTCCTTTTCTGTGAGATTGAGATGTGATTTGTAGAGACAAGGGAGCGTGCACAGACTGCTGAGAATAGTGCCTACAATTTCTTTAATATCTAGTCAAGATTTTCTCATAATTATTATTTTTGTTGTCTTAGTTTGAAATGCCTACTTGGTAAAATGCTTATTTGAATAGTTACTTCCTCAGGTAAGGAGCTAGCAGAAAAATAATATTTATGTATTTGTTCATAAAGAAATACTTTGGAATACTTGACTATCAAGGAATCTACACTATAGTGGGAGACAACTCTGGCACCTACAGCTTAGAGAACANTGCAGGAGAGGAGGCAAAAAGATTCTAAGAACAGAGGACCAGAAAGTTTGCTGTGAAATTGTGTATCCAAGGAANAACAGGGACCCATGACACCTCAACAATATGGCTGCCTAAAGAAGACCAGAACAATAACAATATAAATATACATGCTAACACACAAAGGGGAAATGTCATGGGTTCCTAGACAAAGAAATTCCAACATTAATTGGTTGTCCAATACCAAGTGATCAGCCCTGGAATTGTATTCACACTTTACTCAACAGGTTGTAGTTATATATTTATGTACACTATGGAACAATAATAATCAAAAAAGTTATTAATGTGTGAGGGTTAGAGCGAGGACAAAGAAAGGGAAGTGATGTAATTATATTTTAGTTTTAAATTTTTTCATAAAATAGAACATTATTTCAGAGAGTAGCTCTCAAATGAAAAATAAAGCAGAGAAATAAGTTGTATTGAAGGTTTAGACAGTCTGGACACTCAGAGCGCTCCTGGCACAGAGCAGCAACCATGAGAAGAGTGGGCATGAGGGGGAGGGGGAGAGTGATAGAAAGAGAGGAAGGGAGGGAAGGAGAGAGGGGAGAAAGGAGGAGGAAAGGTGATGGAGAGAGGGTGAAAGAGATTAAGTACTATTTCTAAATAATTGGCCAGAATGACCAGAAAAATGGTGATGACAGAGTGACCAGAAAAATGGTAATGACGTTTATTGAAACAGAAAAATTATGGGAAAAAATGGGTAAGTTTAATGTAGCGGTGACAGACGTAGAAATCAAGAAAGCTAGTCAGGATGCCTGATAGACACCTGAGTAGCCATTGGCTACTATTTTAAGAATAAGTTAAAGCTGGTGAGATAAGCTTAAGTTTAGACAACACGGCACATTAAATGACAGTTGTGTAAATTTGGAGATGAAACTACAGATGGAATCTAGGTATCCACTTCAAGGCTGTCAACATGTCGAGGACGGATTCGGCAAAGGAACTAAGAGCAGCAGGCGTGAAGCAGAAAGAAAACAGAACGTGGCATTCTGGAAGCAAGGGAAAAGTGTCCTGCAGAAAGAGTGATCGACTGTGTCGGCCCCGAGAAGCTAAGGAAGCAGGAAACGGACATGACCTCTGGGTGCGGTGACGTGGCCGTGATGGATAATGTTAGCAAGGAGGATTGATTTCCAAGGAGCGGTGGGGACAAACGGTTGATTAAAGTGAGTTCATGGAAAGAGACCTGGAATAATTGAACAGTTGCCTGGGTCAAGAACGAGAGAGGAACAAGATGGAGAGTGTGAAGGATCTTGGTGAGACAGAGATGTCCTTTGTTTTGGTTGTGCTTCAGACAATGTAACCTTAAGCGTCTGGGAAAGGAAACTCAAGAGCTTCAGAAAGGCCAGTCTCACTAAAAATGAAGTTTTAAAAAAAAGAATCGGGGAAGTGAATCAAAGTCACCGAGACCAGAGTGAAGGGAAAGAGAAATGGTGTGTGAATGAGAAAAAAGACTTCCAAGCAAGCCCATGCTCTGATGGGAATAAGCTGGAATGGAGAAACATTTGAGTGGAGGAGGAAAATTTTAAGGCAGGAGGAGGGTCTTGAATGACCAAGCAGGGACTCCTGTCTTTGAGANAAGATGTATTCATGGCACAAGAAGACATGTAGGTAGCTGGTAGTCATGGTAGTAGAAATATGGAGACTTTTCTTCTTGCCATTTTTACTTTTTGAATAAAAGTATTAAAGTTATAAAATGGGACCAAAAAGGATCAAGTTTGAGGAAAAAAGGGGAAGATATGATGTAATGATTCTCACGAGTGGAAAAACAGGGCTATAGATGTGTATATGAGGTTCTCCAGCAGAGCCGAAGGACATCTGTGATTTGGTTTCCATGTTACATGGCGATAAGTAGTCAGGTAAGCCTTTTTAAAGTACTGCTTGTCTGTTTAGACACAGTTAAAGCACATGGAAATGTGTCGTCTGACAGTGCAGTAGGGAAAGGGATGAAAGAGCATCCTAAGGTGTGGGGATGAGCTGCAGAATCTGAGGCCTGCGAGGAGTCAGCCTAGTAATGATGGATAGATAATCTTGTCCTTTAGGTGTATGACACCTGATAAACTTAACTGTAAGTACCATGGAATGAGGAGGGGTGATGGGAAATACTAAGATTTGACATTAAATAAAAGGGGATAATGTTGACAGAAGAAAGAAACTGAGAGACCAACTTGTTGTCTACATTGTTGTGTGCGTGTGTGCGTGCGTGCGTGTGTGTGTGTGTGTGTGTGTGTGTGTGTGTGTGTGTGAGATAGAGACAACACGAGCATCCCCAGGCAGAAACTTAGTCCTATAATTCTCGACACCTTTTCAAGAAGTGAGGTCCCAGACCCCAGACCCCAC
>LZPO01097100.1:670268-681345 GCA_001675575.1 Neotoma lepida
AATGAGGAGGGGTGATGGGAAATACTAAGATTTGTATGTGATATTTATGGGGAAAAACAGTCCTTATAAAATACTGAAAATCCAGACTTCAATTATTCGCTGTTGTGTGTGTGTGTGTGTGTGTGTGTGTGTGTGTGTGTGTGTGTGTATGAGAGGGAGAGACAGAGATAGAGATAGAGACAACACGAGCATCCCCAGGCAGAAACTTAGTCCTATAATTCTCGACACCTTTTCAAGAAGTGAGGTCCCAGACCCCAGACCCCACTCCCAGTTGTCCAACTCACCAGAGATCAACAGCAGGAGCCAAGGTAGCATGAGGGCCAGGCTGGGGATGGTAACTTGAAGATGCCTCTCACCAAAAGGAAAAAAAAAAAAAGAAAGCAAAACCAAGCTACTCACAGGGGAGTCAACAGATGACAGCATCTCTGAGGTTTGAGGAAGTCAGGATCGGAAGTTAACCTTCAGCACGAGTTTACAGAAAGGGAAGCACAGAGGGACGTGTTGTCCAGTGGTTAATCTCAATTTCCTCCTCCATGAAAGCTTAAAAAATGTAGCGGCTCCTTCCTATGGTTTGGTTCGGGGTTTCTCGTTTTTCAGAACTCATGTGTCTTGGGGGTTTCCAGGTAATGGTTCTGGCTTTGATGAGTCTCATGAGCTTTAGTCCTGATGAGTTTCACACAGCACATCGTTATCTTTGGTAAGGATGTCTACTTAAGTGTCTGGTCAAATACATCCTTCTTTCTTCAAAGCTTTGACTGTGGTCTCACCCTAATTGTGTCTGATTCAGGGACTGAAGGGACTGTTCACGGGTCAGGGTTGGTGTTTGCAGTTGTTCCATATGCTGATTTGTATAGGGTCCCACTATTCATATAGATATTTCTCCCATTTTTAAAATTTCAGTGTCCCAACAAATGAACATGAAGCACGTTTTTAAAAAGCTACAGGAAGTTATAAACCGGGAGATGTTTGAAATAAGGTACAGAAGTGAGTGTGCACCAACCAGTTAGACTTTGTGTACTGGAAGAAGTTCACCATTATCACTAATCCGGTATCTCTGTGACACAGGTCCTCTCCTTACCTCAGTGGGGGCGTGTGCAATTCCTCCCATGGCTTTCTTTAGCATTTCTTTGTTACCTGAAGCTTGTACGTGATTCACATGATGGATTAAAGGCGAATAACCTATTTTATTTTTCAACCTTTCTTGGATCTTTAATCATCTAAGATTAAGGCTGGCTGCGCTATCCACGGAGGCTGAGTTGTTAGGGAAGATTGAAAAGTCCGTCTAAGTCTGGGGAATCAAGCAAGTCCAAGGAGAAGGATTGGAGGTGGAGGCACTCAGCGTCAGGGAAAAGAGACCGGCGTTGGCAGCCCAGCTAAATGTTCAGGGAAGTCGCTGACACCAGACGGTTGTGCCGGCAACTGAGATTATGGCTTGGGAAACCCATGTGAAGATGTCTGCCAACTTCAAACTTTAAGGACCAGCACACACACACACACACACACACACACACACACACACACACAAAAAGACCAACACAAAAGCCACCAGCCCTTGAAATGTAGAAGTCGGAAGTCCAGGAGTGAGGGGCTTTGCAAGAGTTTCATATCTCTTTTCCTGTGTGTCCTGCACCAGTGCCCTTTGATTTCTTCAGATTAAAATACATTTTCACACTGCCCCATAGGTTCAAAGGCATTAAAAAAAATCTGCCCATTGGAGTACAATTAGCATAAACTGGAATGAGTTTATTATAAGTATACACCATAATGATTTTTGACAAAGGTAAACTGATATAAATACAGCCATAGTAATAATATTGTGTGTGTGTGTGTGTGTGTGTGTCTGTGTGTGTATTACTAAACATGGGGTCATAGTCTACACCCAGGGGTCACAGTCTGAGCCCCAGGGTCACAATCTGTAGTCTGTGAAGGAGAAATTCTGGAAAGAAGCTGTGTCTGCAAAGGCTGATTGACTGACTACAACTTCAGTGATGTGGAGGGTTTGGAATGTTGCCAAGTCTAGGGCCAAATTTTCCTGGGCATCTTTGTCTCCATTAATAACCACTGATTGCTCTCCTCTATACAAGAACTAACCTCTTTTGTCACCATTATGTAAACCCTTGGAGACTGTATGAATAGACCCCTAGTTTCCACCAACCAAATACCTAGTAATTCTGTCAGGCCTCCCTGCTCTGCTATAACCTACCTATGTGATGTACTTATGTATTTGGACATGTGCATATACCGATGTATATGAAAAGTGTGTTACTTTTTTACTTTCTTTGTTCTGTTTCTATAAAAGTTAATGAAATTGATACCTCTTTGGAATATGGTATTTGGGGGAAAAAAACCAAATCTGTGTTCCTGGGCCATGATCACTCACATTCACTCCAGAACAAACCATGTCTTTATTCCTTTGAGGTGGGAGCTCTTTCCTTCCTCTACAGGCCTATGAGGCAGGTTCAGTAGGAAAGTCCCTATTCCATTGTCTCTCAGGGGTCTGGGGACAGGGGCTTCTTTGGACCATTCCTGCTTAGAAAATACTAGTCAGCTGCAGCCACTCACCCTCAATAAGTCACTTAACACAGCCAAATAAATACTCAACAAACAGAAAAAGGGGTTTTATTCAGTGTGTCCATATTAGGAAGGACAAGAGACACAGTGACCTCCCTAGTCCATCTTTAAGGTCTCAAAACGAGACTGAAGTTTAAATAGAGAGCCAGTGATGTACATCTAAGCAGTCCTGGTCACGGTGGGGTCCCTCCCACCACTGACCCATCCTTGTCTGGGCTTGAGTCTCATCCTGTAAGGTGGACTGACATCCAATAGAGGGTTAGTATCTGAAATGTATAAAGAACTAAAAACACTGGACATAAAGAAATCAAACAACCCGATTAAAAAATGGGGCACAGAACTAAGCAGAGGGTTCTCAAAGGATGAAACACAAATGGCTGAGAAACACTTAAAGAAATGTTCAACGTCCTTAGTCATCAGGAAAATGCAAATCCAAACTACTTTGAAATTTCATCTTATACCAATCAGAATGGCCAAGATCAACAAAACAAATGACAGCTCATGCTGGCAAGGATACAAAGAAAAGAGAACACTTAGCCCTTGCTAGTACAAACTTGTACAGTCACTATGGAGATCAGTGTGCTGGTACCTCAGAAAACTGTGACTAGATCTACCTGAAGATCTGGCTACACCATTCTTGGTTATATACCCAAAGGACTCTACATCCTTCTGTAGAGATACTTGATCACCATGTTCATTGCTGCTTCATTCAAAATAGCCAGACACTGCTAAGAGTGTAGACGTCCATCAACTGAGGAATAATGAAACTGGTACAAACACACTATGGAATATTATTCGGCTATTAAAAAATAAATTTTAAGATTAACAGAAAATGGATGAAGTTAGCAAAATCATCCTGAGTAATGTAACCCAACCCCTTCCCCAAAGCAAATACTGTTATGTTTCCTTTTATCTGTGAATGTTAGCTTGTAAGCATTCAGCAGGCAAACCAGGGCACTCATGGTCAATACCTTAGAGTGGCAGTCCTGTTGTCAGCCCTGTCCTCATGCTATTGTATCTGTGAGTTTGGTTGTCTGAATGCAATGGCAGTAACTGCGTTGCTAACAACGGGCTTATCTGGTCAGCCTCAGCAAATGTGGGCGGAACTTCACTTCATTGATCTGAAAGGAGTGAACTGGTTGGAGCTCCTGGTTAGAAGTACTAAAACCAATACCAGATAGCTCAGTTTTAAAAACTGCAATGATTACACAGCAGTTTGTGACATAAAATCAGAAGTGCCACTGGATTCCAGGATCTGGCCTCATGTGGGTTTCTGTCTGTGCATGTGTTTTGTGATTACCCGTGTGTCCCCACAGAAGGGTTTCTTCTGATTTTCTGGTCTCTGTCATATGTGAGAAATGTCCATTCCCAAGTCTGGAATAACTTGGTAGAAATCCACTTACCTGGAGAATCAGTCCCTGGAAAGTGCTAATTATCACAGGACAGCTGGAGCTGCCAACAAGGCAGGAGGGCAGGACTGTACTGTTCAAAGAGTTTGTGAAGATCTCTCCCCGGGAATGAGATGGCCGTGTGAGTGTAAAAATGCAACTGACTTTTGTGCATAAATCCAAGAAAATAAAATCAGCATATAAAGAAATACCTGCACACTAATGTTTATTGCAGCACAATTCACAATAGCTAAGATACAGGATTAACCCTTGAGCATAGGCAGGGGATCAAGCTGTGAACAAAATATCCCCTTCCAAAGGCACACCCCAATGACCTTCTTCCTCCAACTAGGTCCCAACTCCTGAAGTTTCCACCACCTCCCAAGGAATTCACCAGTGATTAACCCGCTCATAAGAGCTGAGGGATCAGACCACGTGATGCAGTTAGATCCCGATGGCCCCACCTTAGAACACTGTTGTCTCAGACAGCAAACTTCAAACATATGGGGTTTGGGTAGACATCTAGAACTCAATGCGTCACATTCGAGGGCTACAGGAAACCACTCTGCTGCTTTCTCTGAGAGATGGCAGGGTTGTGAAGTATTATTGTTATGGTCACTTCACTTGTTACAAAATTTAAAAAGCATTTGAAGAAGTCTATTTTCTCCTCCACCTCCAAAATGCTGTCTACCCCTGTTCCCTTTCAAGTTTTCCGTTTGTTGTCACAGCCTCAGTGTTGTTCACAGACAGGCTGGGCCTTAGCCATGGCCTGTACAACTGATCCCACGTGGGGCCCGAGAGTTGCAGGTAGGCTGGGAAGAGAAAGTAAAGGCTGGGACCAATACCAAGGGGTCGACAATGAACACAGAGCAACCAGAAACACTTCTGCAGCACGGGAGCTCAGCGGCTCATCTCTTGAGGTGATTGTGGGGGAGTGTACCCCTGAGATCAAGATCTGTTCACTCTCCTAAGAGGCTCAGCAGAGGTGGCTAAAGTCCATGGCAGGTTATAACCACTCAAGAGAATCAGGCCCAACTGAGCAAGCAGCAGGGATCCAGGTCAGGCAGGGATCCAGGTTACCCATAAAAGTCCAGGCTACTTTCTGTAAAGAGAAGAGGAAATTGCAGTGAGGGTGAAATCGGACCTGGAAAGGTTCGTTCCCCTCAAGCTAAACTGGCTAAGGGAGCAGATCGAGGGCCAGAACAGGAAAGAGCTAACCCACGTGCGTGGCCCACATGATATGAGAGAGGTCAAAAAACTGGAGCTGTACTCCAAAGGTACAACAGTTACATCCTCTGTGAGTCACGAACAGTCCAGGCCTTCTTCTGCATTGATAGACAGCTTGTGCCAGCCTCCCCAAGGATGCCAAAATCCACAGGTGTGATAGGCTCCCATGAAGTATACAAAAATTTGCAAACAACCTAAGCATCTCTTTCTATGTGCTTCCAATCATTTCTAGATTGCTTCCAACACCGAATGCAATACAACCTCTGTGTAAACAGCTGTCGGACTACAGTATTGAGGGACTAGTAATAAGGGAAGTCTGTGTGCTCAGTACAGGTGTAGCTTTTTTCCCGATACCTCTGAATCCATAGATGCAGAATGTAGGGGGAAGATGGTTGGCTGCACTCATGTCTTTATCCTTATACACTCACAAAAATCTTTGAGGTGAATGGGACAAGAGTCTTTTTGTCTGAATTTCAGGGTGAAGCAGTTTTTGGAGAGTTCGCAGTTCAGTGTTTTCTGGGCATTAACTGTTCCCCCAAATTCTCTCTCTTTTTTTTTTTTGTTAAAATCAGTTCTCAGCTCACTCTAGAGTTAGTTACTTGAAACAAAGAGCTCCACACAGCCACCTCCTCGTGCTAAATCCACAGCTGGGCTGCAGCCCCTCAGCTGGTCAGGGCTTACACTTGAACTTCCTTCTTCTCCTTCCCTCCTTTGAGGAGGCCAGTGGTTCAGGGCTGGGATCCTGTACTCTCTGGCAAGATGCACACAGGCATTTTCAAAAGAGCTCCCTGTCAACCACCCAGCTCTCCTACATACACGCTGGAAATAGGGATTAGGAAGCATGACAGAGTGAGGTCAAGATGCCTCCTACAGTTAGCTCAAATTTAGGGCTTGAAGGTTGGGGTCACCTTAGAGAACTAACCTGGGGTAGAAAGCAAAGACTAATCTATTTATTTTTGCTGTATGATTTAAAAGTTGTTTGCATGGTTTGGCAAACTGTTTTCTTTGACTTACTTTTTTTCATGTTTAATATAAAGACATTGATCAACTCCTATTATTCTTATGTTCAGTTATTGTATTTTAAAAATACCTATCCTTTCCCATCACCAACCTCTCCCCCACTCCAAAGAAAAACAGAACTACTCCTAGGGTCTGGGTCCTAACCATGGAGACTTGCAAAGAGCAAGTAATGACTACTGTGGCTCTCAGCGCTGGTGGAGTTACTCTGACCACTAGAGGGCGTCTGCCTCTTTTCCTCCTTCGTCCCTTGGAAGTGCAACCTTAGTAGGTCAGTAGGACTTACATGAGCAGATCACTGCCACATCTTCCTTGTGGGTACAGTCATGATACCCCCAGAACCTGTGCCGGCAGGACTCCAGGGACAGCTCCTCCCCCGAACAAACGACATCATCCAGCCAGATACGGCCTGCCCCGGGTCCGTAGCTCTTTCGGGCTTTGGAGGATGGAAAGAGGGACTTCCCACAGCCCAGTTGCTTGCACACCACTTGGTCTTCCTTTTCTCCCCAGCCATCATCACAGACAGAGCCCCATGTACCCTTGTGTAGCACCTCCAACCTCCCAGAGCAGTGGTTGTCTCCTCCTACGAGCCTCAGCTCAAGGGGATCTGCAGGTTGAAGGAGGAAGGTGGTGGCATAAGAGATGAAAAGAGAAAATAAGATTATGTACGTGGTCACCAAACCCCCACCAGTAAGTCTGAAATTCTCTATGTGTGTTTTGGCGACAGTCTCTCCTTCCCTAAGTCTCCTTCCATTTCCAACTCCTGTAGCCAGGTCTGTTTCCCTAACTAGAATATTTCCACTTTATTTTTTAAATATAATATCTCTATATAGTGTATTCATAAATATATATTATTTATAGATACATAATATGTATAAAGGAATTTCTAGTGGTTATTATAAACTGAAGAACTCAGCAGATATACCCTATTTACAGCATTCTGTATCATAGTTCATAGTATGATTGCACAATGCACAATTTTTGTTTCCCTCTACAAAGGGAGTTATTCTTAAGAGAATTGGCAATCTACACAAATATATAATTTTACGATGGCCTTTTAGTGCATGAGTAGTTTTGTAAATATTATTTGCCTGGGTTCCCATTTAACCACTTTTATGAGTAAACCTAATCTCTGGATGTAGGATCATTATATTCTATTACCTTCACATTCTATCCATGTGTCCTCATCATGGGTACAATTGTTCTCCACAGGCCTAAAAGGGCAGTCCTGAAGGTTTGTTTCTTGTCCAGAACATGACATCTGGCTCATCCAGATGGGTCCTTTGCCCTGAGTCTTCTTGTTGCAGCATCTGTGGGTCAGTAGCGCCCGCCCACATCCCAGCTGCCTGCATACCACCTTGGAAGCCCGTAAATTCCAGCCTGCCTTGCACACACTGCTCCACTCCACCTGGTGTAGCACTTCCAATCGACCCTGGCAGCGCCCCGGGCCATCTACTAGTTGCACATTCTCTGGGATGAAGGGGATATCACTGTCTGGGTCTGGAAAGAAAGGGAGAAGCAATGTCTCATCCATGCTGGAACATGATCTTCTGAGAAAAGGGAGTCTGATTACACATTGCTCAGTTCTTTTTTGTTTTTTGTTTTTTGGTTTGTCGAGACAGGGTTTCTCTGTGTAGCTTTGGAGCCTTTCCTGGAACTCACTCAGTAGCCCAGGCTGGCCTTGAACTCACAGAGATCCGCCTGCCTCTGCCTCCCGAGTGCTGGGATTAAAGGCGTGCGCCACCACCGCCCGGCCACATTGCTCAGTTCTTGGTGGTCAGCACAAAGCTATTGGAGTAGTAAGCACCACATAATGGGTGACACTAAGGGACTAAAGTGACGGTTTCTCGGTCCCCACATAAACCATAATAATTTCTGTAGCATTTTAGTTTTTCAAATTATTTCCATATTCAACTTATTGCTTCTCACAAAAGACAGTTAAAAGCTATAGATTTAATAGTAATCTATAGATTTAAGTATTAATAAATACACATGTTAACATGAAATGTCAAAATATTTTGACTCAATGCTGGCATAAATCAAGTATCCCAGACTAATGCTCNAAAAAGAAAAGAAAAAAAACCAAAAAACAAAAAATAAAAAAAACAAAAAACAACAACAAAAAAACAGGAGACTTTGGGGGCAGGGGCGGCATCTTTTCTTTAATGATAAATTGTGTCAGGAGACAAAAAGAAGGGGATAGAGTCAGCCTTGCAGTCAAATCACAGTCTTTGGAGAAAGCACACACATACTGTTAATTCACAGAAAGCTAATTATGTAGAACAGTGAAGGAACACACAATGTATGTTGGAGAAAGCACACACATACTGTTAATTTATAGAAAGCTAATTATGTAGAACAGTGAAGGAACACACAATGTGTCCATTTGTTTGTGCAACTGTATTGGTTGCACATTTTTATGCCTGTGTCCATCTGTCTCTGAGATTGCTNTGGCTTCCTACCAGCATCTCCTGTCTTCTCAACTAAGCTGATAGACAACTTGAGACTTGAAATGCTCACAAGAGCACATATTAAATCCCATGAGCTCTTCCATTACTCCATCCTAGCTCCAGGCAGAGACATTGAACAAATGTTCAGTGGCTGATGGATCTGTGCATATTTATTTGCATAAATGTAATTGAGAGAAATTGAGCCTTGTATCTAGCTGGAAACTAAGAAAGAAACAATATGGGTAGTAATTGTGGATATTATTATATCCAAGACTCACAGTCAAGAAAGTGTGAAATGTNAAGGGTGATGTTGCCATCATTCATTGTAGCACTGTGTGAAAGTCCACGACAGGAAATAAAGATGAACAGAATGGCCACATGGGGTTTAGGCTACTGGAGGATGGTCCTTAAGTCTCCCATACTTACTCTCACACCGTGCCCCAGCATCTTCTGCATGTGGGCAATTAAAAACATCATTATCTTGCTCACATTGAGACAATGTGTCTTCCATCCCACTGCAGCGAACATCTTGAATAAGAACTTTTTGGTCTTCTGGTGCTGGTGGCTTATATAATGTACCACTTGGGGTTTTGTTGGCTGCTCCACAATTCAGCTCCCGGCACACCACAGCCACATCATTCAGGTCCCAGCCATCATCACACACAGTCCCCCACTGGCCATTTAGTTCCACCTCCACTCNCCCTTCGCAGCGGTGGGCACCTCCTACTAGCCGCACTTTGGACGGAGACTCTNCAAAGAGATATGATATTAGCTGGAGGTCTCAGAGAANCAAAAGTGTGCTTGGGGGTATATGCAGTCATTTGGGGGCCCATATACTTTTGACAGACAGCATAGGGGAGTTGGAGTCAGATTAGGAGAGGTAAAGGAACTTCAGGATATGTTTATGTTCTTAATTGTACACAACCAAGAAACGCCATCTCAAGACTCCTTAGATGTACTGCTATCCTTATCAGATAGCTCATTGAGACAAAGAAGTTGACTGAAGACTTGGTAGAGATTTTAGACCCTCTATTGGTCAGAATGACAGGACCAATAAATGTCTATCCTCAATGTCATAGATAAGGAAAGCTCTCCTCATAGAAGTAATGGCCCCAGCCCAGAACAAAAGTATAAGGATGATATTTTTGCAATTCTTTTATTTTTCGTGACTTTCTCTTGTGGTAGCCAGATTGAGATAGCANTGATACATTTTCTTCTCTTTACTTTCTTCTCATCTTCTCCCCCCATTTCCCTCCATATTCCCCTTCTACCTGCCCCCCTCTCCTTCTTTCTCTTTCCCTCTCTTGCTGTTTCCTACAAAACCATCCCTGTCCAAAAACCTAGCTCAGGAGAAATTAGCAAGGGAAGAGTCAGAGCTTCAAAGGCTTAAAATCCCGATGGTTTGACTAGAGGTCTAGGGGAATGAGGGAGGCACTTTGGAGCCTCTCCACAGGTTCTGAGGAATCAAGGACTCACTTGCATTTCCTTATTTAANCTCTGGGTGCCAAAAGGTGCTATGCAGGCTGCAGGCGGGAGAAAAGCATCAGTGGAATACCTAGTGGTGAACCTTGCCTTCTGTAAACTGACTTTCCAGGCAAAATATGNCAATTAGTGTAACACAGTGGCATNAAAGTTATGGGGTAATCAACTGAGTTCAGACTGAATTTGAGGCCTGCTCCACAAGAGGGAATTCATGCTTGGCACTGTAAGACTTATCAAAAGTCCNTGACTGGGGAGGTCATAGTCATGGGAGGGGTAACTTACTGTCTTACTAAATGGACATGTTGTCAAATTGCCTTCTAAATATTTGTGTTTGTATGCATATATTAGTGCTTCCTTCAATTTTGGGCAGAGAATCTTCCCTCTGCAGTGGGCATCAGTTAATGAAGAGACTCATAGCTGGCCAAAGTACTGAGAATAAATGACCNCTAAGATCTTTGTATCAGCACCTCAGGGAATGTGGTGGAAGAATGAGAAGAAANAGATTAAGAGGTAGAGGATGGGGAAGAGTGCCGTGAAATGCTGTCTTCTGAACACCGACTCACAGAAGCTATGATTAGGAGNGTTAGACTGGCACAAGAACAAGCCAATAGGATCAGCCGACAGTCCAATAGGCAGCACCAATANGANGTGTTGAGGGTTTCTGGGGAAGTGAGAGGGATAAGCTGAGAGTGAGCGGCTATTATCAAGATACATTGTTTACATGTATGGAATTGTCAAAAATATAAATGAAAAATGCTCTATTTTTAAAAAACTAAGANTNTTTCCATTGNTGCACATTTGAGTTTCAAGTTTATGAATCTGGGTACAGATATATATNAAAAGTGCCATGTGGAGGCAAGTTTTTGAGTCATTGGATCTAAGGTTGGAGTCTGGGTTGGCATTATTTTGCAGAGCAGGGAAAAGTTGCTATCAGGATCGTGC